>NC_069401.1:103146288-103179771 GCF_026875155.1 Cherax quadricarinatus | reverse complement strand
GAAATTTGGTATGTTTGTGTGAGGTATCCGGTAAATGGCACCGATTGTTATAGGCGTCTTAAGGTTTTTTACAGTAAAATTAGCAAAAATGTATTCCCCATATTCATCACTAAAGCAAGTGGTGCTAAGACAAGATAATTGGTTAGAGTAATAGATTGCAATACCACCCCCAACTTGGTTTGTTCTGCAGTTGTGAATTGCTGTGTTTCCTGGTAGAGGGTAGATATCTATTGTGTCCTGCTTAAGCCAGGTCTCAGTAAGAATAATGCAGGAGAAGGGTGTCTTTAGTGATTCAAGGAGTGCTAGGAGGTCATCATAGTGTTTGCTTAAGGACCTGATGTTGTAGTTAAGTACTGATAGACTTTTAGCATTGTTTAGGATAGTGGTGGCTTGTGATGCTGTGTAATAAAGGCAGTTACTTTCCAATAGGTTTTGATTGGGTGTCAGATTATGGAGGTTTAGATCAGGGTCAATGTGATCAATCATCTTCTAGGTTTAAAATTATGGTTATTTATATCCTGAGTTGTGTGTTGAGTTCTACTACTGATATCTGTAGTGGTTGGAAGTTTGGACAAGTATATAGCTAGAGTATTTTGGTCATGTAGGGTATAGTGACTACTACACATAATGAAGTTGATGTTGTCTGTGTGTTGTGCTGGAATGAACTAAAGTACAACTAGGTATAAACTAGTAATATAAAAATACAAATTAAAAATAGAACAAGACTCTCACTTGTAATTGCACTAAGGTCTAATAATGACTTTTGTGGAGTCTATGTTTTGAGCTAGAGTGAGCTAAAGTACAATAGGTTTAATCTAATAATATAAAAGTACAAATTAAAAATAGCACTAGTCTCTCACTAGTAATTGCACTATGGTCTAATATAGTGAATTTGGTATTGACTATGTCTTGAGGTAGAATGAGCTATGGTACAACTGAATTTAATCTAATAATATAAAAATACAAATTAAAAGTAGCACCAGTCTCTCACTAGTAATTGCACTATGGTCTAATATAGTGAATTTGGTATTGACTATGTATTGAGGTAGAAAGAGCTATAGTACAACAACTTTAGTCTAATAATATAAAAATACAAATTACAAATAGCACCAGTCTCTCACTAGTAATTGCACTATGGTCTAGTATAGTGAATTTGGTATTGACTATGTATTGAGCTAGAATGAGCTAGAGTAAAACTGTGATTAATCTAATAATATAATAAAGGAACAAGACTCTCAATTGTAATTGCACTAAGGTCTTATATAAGTTGTTTACAAGAATTAGAGTATAATTAGATTTAAATTGACAGGATAAAATACACAGATTAAGGTAGCAAAATAATAATAAAAAAAAAAAGAATTGATAAAAATAAAAATGGCAATGACTTGGTTATAATATGCTAGTAAGATGGTAGACTGGATGATATAAAGTTGTAGTTGAAAATACTAGGTTAAAAAAGTATGGAATAAAAATGGTCAATAAAAGAAATTTACAATAAGTTTGATCAATATAGTTTAAAGTAAAATTGGGCAATAATAGGGATTTAGAATAAAATTGGGCAATTGAGTATTTTTTAAAGTGAGGTAGAATTATTGAAGACAAGTTATGGTTAGTTTATAAAAAAAATAAGATGGAACAGTGATGTGGTAAGTTGTGAAAAAGGAGATAGATTCTGTAGATATTTAATACAATTAAGACTATGAGGTAGAATGGTCGTTGAGTACAACAATGACAATTAAAAGTAGTTGTATTAGAATTTTAGGGGGGCACAAATTTATGACAATATAACACTAACGGTGGACTGTGGGTATTATCTGCACTTTACTCTGATTCTGTTAGTCCAGCCTCACTTAGGAATGTTTTATGAGGTACAATTACTCAGTATTTATATAGTTGTGGGTGAGTAATTGATTTTTGAGAAGAGACTTGAATTTATAAACAGTGTTTCTTTTATATTCACAGGTAATGAATTCCAGATTTTAGGGCCTTTTATGTGCTTTGAGTTTTTGCATAGCGTGAGATGGACACGAGGAACATCAAAGAGTGATCTGTGCCTTGTGTTATGGTCATGTGTTCTGTTGAGGTTGGCAAGGAGATGTTTGAGGGGAGGGTTAATATCAGAGATAAGTGTTCTATGTATGTAATAGGTGCAGTAATAAGTATGGATGTTTTGTATGGTGAGTACCTGGAGTTTACCTGGAGAGAGTTTCGGGGGTCAACGCCCCCGCGGCCCGGTTTGTGACCAGGCCTCCTGGTGGATCAGCGCCTGATCAACCAGGCTGTTGCTGCTGGCTGCACGCAAACCAACGTACGAGCCACAGCCCGGCTGATCAGGAACTGACTTTAGGTGCTTGTCCAGTGCCAGCTTGAAGACTGCCAGGGGTCTGTTGGTAATCCCCCTTATGTGTGCTGGGAGGCAGTTGAACAGTCTCGGGCCCCTGACACTTATTGTATGGTCTCTTAACGTGCTAGTGACACCCCTGCTTTTCATTGGGGGGATGGTGCATCGTCTGCCAAGTCTTTTGCTTTCGTAGTGAGTGATTTTCGTGTGCAAGTTCGGTACTAGTCCCTCTAGGATTTTCCAGGTGTATATAATCATGTATCTCTCCCGCCTGCATTCCAGGGAATACAGGTTTAGGAACCTCAAGCGCTCCCAATAATTGAGGTGTTTTATCTCCGTTATACGCGCCGTGAAAGTTCTCTGTACATTTTCTAGGTCAGCAATTTCACCTGCCTTGAAAGGTGCTGTTAGTGTGCAGCAATATTCCAGCCTAGATAGAACAAGTGACCTGAAGAGTGTCATCATGGGCTTGGCCTCCCTAGTTTTGAAGTTTTTTGAAGGTTTAGAGTTTTGAATATTTTTTTTTATATTTTATTTAAAACCAATACAGTTTAACATAAATATAAAGAAACAGTATGCATCTCAATCAAATTAACTGACAAACGGATTGCACCTATATGCTGGCAAGATATTACTGCGAAACATACAACAAGAACTTACGGCAAGAACATAGCTAAAAAAAAAATACTGTCACAGGGTCATGAATTGACATTATATACACATTCATTGATGCAAAACCTTGCATATATATAAATTGTACATATAACATGACATCTGACAAAGGCTCAATACACTTGAACATAAAATATACAAAGAAGTTATATCAGTTAAATCCCATCCTTCGCATTAATCAACAAAACCAAAACCTAACATCATAATCTTACTAGAACTTCTACATACGTATCCCTAACAATACAGCTTTACATAAACCAACATACGAATAAACAGAAAAAGAATACAGCTTAGAACACAATAACTGAAGGCACAATACTGTTACAATAAACCCATATACAAAATCTCAGACACAAATGGACTACGTCACTAAACTGTCCAGATATGTCTGTATACCATACAGACTAAAACTTAACATCAAGGACTTAGCATTGACACCAAACCGGTATCAAGGTACAGACCATAATTATAAACTTTAAAAAGAATCGAATCATACATATATAAAGTATTACATAACGCCTGACCCATGACAAAGGCTCAATACAATAGAAAGGGATATATATATACACACACACACGCAGACACACACACCCACACCCACATGTTGACGGCCCTGGCTGGCCTTGCATACTGTTTGATACTGGTCACTCACTCCTGCAAGCTATTACCAGAATTAGAATAGAAATAGCATAGACATAGTGAATATAGTGTTGACGAGTGTGAGAAGGTAGAGTCCAGCGAGGAGTAGAGTAGTATTAATTCCAGTAGTTATTAGCAGTAAGAATACTTAGGTAGCTAGGAAGTCCTCTCCCAATGTGAACAAGGAACAGGATAATAACCAGCAATATTTGATACTTAAATCCAGACACACACACACACACACACAAGGCGAATAACTTAATATAAGCTAGGTGGGACAAGCTTTTAAGGGCAACATTGTAAGACGGTGCGAGGGTCAAGTCCCAGGAGGGTTGTGGTCAGGTCACAAGAAGTTGCGGTGAGTCATTACACTGCACAAGACACTCTCACACACACACACACTCACACACACACACACACACAACACACACACACACACACACACACGCACACAGGGGTAGGGCAGTGTTACTACCAGTAGCTATTAGCAGTAAGAATACTTAGGAAGCTAGGAAGTCCTCTCTCAATGTGAACAAGGAGAATGATAATAATCAGCAACAATTAATACGTAAATCCAGAAAGGGCAATGAGTGGAGAGTGTAGCATAATTGGGAAAGACAAATGAGACTAAATTCGTGCCTACACGACGGATCTTTCAAACACACCACCTACCCCCCCCTAACCATCCCTCCCTCACACACAGCACACACACACAAGGGTAGGACACTCACATACACACACACACACACACCACACACACACACACACACACACACACACACCTGCAAACCACAAATAGGTGGTACAAATGTTGCAACCTGAATGGGTTACAATGATATGTATATATAATGTATATTTACTTTCATTTAATTTTATATGGCTTATTTTGCGATAATAGCTAAATCGTAAAATGTATGACTCTTTATATTATTATTTGACTGTTATATTCTTATTTGTGACTTATGTTTTTAGGAGTATATAAATATGTGCTCAGTTAGTCTTGAATGTCAAACTACTTGTAATTATCGCTTGTCCTCGTTATACTGCCGGTTCTGAGCTGGCAGTTGCCACGTAGCTATCACTGATCGAGGGGGGGTGTCCTCACCTCTCATGAAGTATTTCAGTCTGCTCTGACTCGCTTGGTGGTTGGACAATTGTCTGTCTATAATTTTGTTATTCTGTAGAACTCTGTTCTCAGAACATGTATAGACTTTGTGATTTTTCGAGTTGTACTGAGGTTGTGTGGTCGACTTAGACACTTGAACATCTCAGGTCCTTAGCTATAGCTTCTGGACGTAATTTTGTACTGGTTTCTGTGTATTGTCACAGGTCGCGTTTTTCCTATGCTGAACATAGAATTCCAAGTAGTATGGGAGTTTTGTAACTTTTGTGGAGGATCTGCAGTTGTCCTATTAGTGTCGTGATATTATCTCCTTGTTCCTGATTCTGTGTCGCAGTCGCTTGATATTGCAATTGCTATTGGGCGTAGCATTCTTTGTTGTTTCAGTAGACTGTTCGGGTTGCCAGTCGGTCAAGAAGTTAGTTTATTTGAGGGACTTTGTCACTCACTTGTTTAAGTCTTATTCGAGTCTTGAGACTAGCTAAACTACTTAAGAGCACTTACACGCATTTACACACTTACTTGTAACATATTTGGAATTATCTTATTAAATGTTAATGTACCTGACCGGGTACTTAAGAATTATAAATGTGATTGTGCTTTCAGCACAATAATATTGAACTCGAGATGATTGATTTTATTTTGATTGCTGTGATTTTAATTACTTTGATAATATACATCTAGACTTAATAAATTTATTAAAAATTTTAATTTCTCTAGTTTGTAGCCTACCAGTTGTAATCCTAAAGAACTATTGAATTATACTTGAATTCTAATGGATAATTGGAAAGGATACTGGACTAATTGTATACGGAAAACCAGTAACAGGCTGGTTGCTAGAAAGGGCAGTCCTTTCATAGTATTCACTGGAGATCTCTAAGCTTTTTTAGAATCGTATTTTTTGTCACAAATGGGGGGCATGTCCGGAGGTCTTGATCCAAGGGTGTTGGAGAAATTGTCCAGTTTGACAAACTAGTACTCTATGGTCAAACACTTTGAGTACTTTCCTAATATTGAAGACTTTGAGTTTAGTCTTGTACCAACATACCAGGTGGATGGTATGTACCGATGCGTCTTTGATCCCAAGGAGATGGAAAATACTGTTTATTGAGTTCTAACTCTAAGGACAACTAACACTAAAATTCCTTTAGGATTATAGTTTCATATCACTCTCTCGTTAGTACAATTATTTTCGTGATGTATGCCAAAAGTGAAAACAGTTAATTGATACTCTGACTTTGTTGAGTAAGTACTTTAAAAATTCAGACTGTTGGCAAGTAGCCAAGTATTCGTGTGACGTTATAACAGGATTACACCGTGAAAATGTCAGTGGATTAATTTAAAGATATATTGTTTCCGCTCATACGAGATGTTGACTGATTATGATTCAGATTCAGAAGGCCTAGTGTCACAATTAGGAAGTATGACTCTATTTGATGAGATGATAAGAGCAACTAGAGCGAAGTGAGCCTAGTGTCTGAGCCTAATGAAGCTCAGTTCTCGCTCACGCCTTCCCTCACTGACACTATAGGTACAGAGTATTAGCTGTTAGTCATGGACACAGCCCTAAATTACTAGTACAGTGTATGCTCACCTGTATTTATGTATCCTAGACCAGAATCTAGGACACTCTAGATGGACGGCTGGACGAAAGTGTTCCGACCTAAGGACCGTCACAGACCATGTTTAATTTCCTCTCCTCCAATTACCCACTGGTCCTATCTCTCAGGGAACAGTTTGAGAGGTTTTGAACACCTCATTATGTTGCAGTCGACAAATAGAGGCACAGAGGAGATTGAAAACAAGAAGGGATTTCCAAAGAGAAAAAATGTTCGTCTGTCAAGACAACAGACTGATATATCACAGGACACATTTACTGTGCAGAAAGCTGCATCCATGGTTCCTAGTTTTTTGAAAGTGACACTTTACACATATTTTGATTGTGTTGAAAAACCAGGCACGTGCTATGAAGAACTGGCCACGTAAGCATGGGCAACGTTGCTGCATTACAGCGTTGACAGGAAGAGCTCAAACTTGTACTGCTGCATCTAAATTTGCCTATAGTACATTAGTTATGACGCTTGTCAAACAATTCTTAGAGACGTATAACTTGTTACCTGTAAGTTATCAAAGAGCATTTCGTACGTTACAACGCGACAAGATCAAACTTGTGTAGAGTTGCTCGTGAGAAAAAAGTTTGCATTTGAGAATGAATGGACTAGAGCTGCTAAATGTACCAACTACGACAGGCCTTGTTCAGTTGTTACTACACGAAGAGTTTAACCAACTGTATGTCTGGGACATACCAGGAATAATCTGATCGATCATACTACCTCGGATATTCTGGAAACTGCAGCATTAGCAGACAATTACGAAATTTCTTCACAACTTGTACGTTACTAAAACACAAAGAAAAGCAAGGTAACTAAAAATTTGTCCTAGAAGTTGAGAACCTAAATCAGGCTGTCATTGCCGGGCCTGCTGATGTACCTGCTACTGTAACTTCTCGTACCTTTACCAGGAAAACTCACAATCCTGAATCAGTCTCTTTGGCTAGACAGTAAATCTGGTATAGAGAAAGAAAGAAAGTTAAATGTACCTAATTGTAACAGAAAAAGGACATACTAGAGGTATTGCTGTAAGTTAGAAAGAGATACGAGAAGAAACAGTCGTTTGCGGGCTGGCGCCCCCACTCAAGTCGTATCCCTTCCGAGCAAACAAAGGCACCCAAAATCCTAGCAATTCCTTTATCCTATGTTTTAGATAATGTTATCAGGATAGATGACTAGGTCAGAAAGTGTATCTGACGAAAAGGATTCATTCAGCGATGAGTCCTTACTTTTCGAGAAGATAAAGTAGGATTTGACGAATCACATCTGAGATTAATTTCTATTCAGAGACATGGCAGTTATCTCACAATATTAAGAGAAGATGTTACTGCCCATAACTGACGATACTTATTGCAAGATAGATGTATTGTTAGAAGCCTATGGAGGGGCTGTTATAAAAGTGCTCTGCCACAAAGGTTTATATTGAAACAAAGCTATTATACTGGTTATATTTCAGGGGTATATCCAGTGGTGTATTTCCCATCAGGTCCAGTGGACTTGTTGATAGGGAACGGAATATCCTTCAATGCTTGGTATATGTAAAGAAACCACTTGTGAATTGATAATACACTGATGTATAATTATGCCATTGAAGCTTGTAGAGAGAAACCTATTTTATTTCCTTCAGCGCAATTACTAGTAGAGCTATGTCAAAGATTCAACAACACATCCTTGTCTCCTGCTGAGTTAGTTGATGACAATGATTTGGGGTTGAATATGTTGTTGAGTGACCGCTCTGCGCCCCAGGATCATTAACACTGACTCCCCCGGTCATCAACCTAGTCAGGGACCAACTGACGTTAAATTTCTAACTCGTGATGATTTAACACGGATCGTTTGGTTGATTCAGACACTGGAAAGACTGAGAGATTAGCAGTTACTGGAGTGAAGCAAAGGATCACGATTAATTGTTACTATTATAGTAATGGTTGTATGATGGGTGAAAAACACATGTAGTTTGTCAGCTGATAGTGTTTCACCACAGTCAATCATCTAGCAGTGTTACCAGTTCCAGTTACATTTCGTGAACAAGCCATTGATTTTGCTCACAATAGTCCCCTAGGAGGGACATTTGGGGGTGTCAAGAGACCTCGGTAAACTGGCAAAAACATTTTACTGGCCAAAGATGAAGAAACAGTAAGCTGATCATGTGCGACGTTGCCACGTGTGTCAAGTGACAGCAAGCCAGCGCACTACCTTCCACAGCCGACGCTCTGTTCTCGTTCCCTTATAATTACACGTTGCATTAAAATTAAACGTCAAAATTTATGCCAAATACCTTTTTTTGTTACTTGCATAATTTCAAATTCAGTAAAGTAACTTAATCCTCCGCCCATATTAACTATATATACTCAATGTCATGTCTAATTCTTATATTTATGTATTACAGTATTGTTGTGTAGGAGGAGACAGCTGAGTGTTTGAGGGAGTAAGTGTGCGTGCGGGGGGTGATGTTACTGCGTGGCGCAACACTGTCCTGTCGCAAGGACCCCCCCCCCCCTCACTACACACCTTAATTTCATACTCAGATGTTCATACTGCCTCGCATTCCACAACCACTACTTAAGAGTGGAATGGAGTCTCCTCTACTATGATCGAGCCTCAACGTGCCCTCCTTGTCAGCGCTATCCAGTCTCTACACTGATGTATATAACCACGAGTATGCAGATACGATACTGTGTACTGCCCTAAGTATTTTTTTTTATATTTTATTTATAACCAATACAGTATACATAAATATAAAAATAAAAGGAAACAGTATGGATCTCAATCCTGAAGGTTCGGCCATTGACATAAGAAAATCAAACACATAATAACTAAACAATGGATTGCACTATACACTGCAAGATATATCTGTAAAATACAACAAAAACTTAATGGCAATAACATAGCTACAAATAAACACAGTAACAGGGTCATGAACTAACATAAAAAACATTCAATGACTCAAAAACCAAACTTCCATATAAATTTTACATTTAACATGACATTATGACAAGGACTCATAACAATTGAAAATAATATATACAAGAAAAATGTAACAGTACTTCCAGCCTTCTCATTAATCAATAAACCAAAACCTAACATCATAATTCCTACTAGAAACATCTATCATACTTATCCCAAACATTACAGCTTTACATTACAAAATACAAAATAAACATACAAAGAACATAAGAACATAAGAACGATTTGGGCCCCCTCAGTTTGGTCACCGTTTACAGAATGGATAAAAATCTCTGGAAAAAACGTCAGAGGGGATGACAAAGTTTGATCCCTTGCAAAAATTTTCCCCCCTATGGGATGGCTGAGGGCCCGAATCTGCCTCTCTAAAAAAGGTAGAATTAGGGGGGTATATGATCGGGGTGTATAAATACAAAACAGAGGATGTAAATAGCGTGCTGAAAATTTCCGGCCAAGACAGCACTGTCAGCAATGGTTTCAAGTTGGAAAATTCAGATTCGGGAAAGGATATAGAAAGCACTGGTTTGGTAACAGTTGGGATGATTCAGTTATAGAGGCTGAAACGTTGTGTAGTTTTAAAAATAGGTTAAGATAAATACATGAGTGGGCGTGGGTGGGTGTGAGTTGGACCTGACTAGCTTTTGCTGCTAGGTCTGATGCCGTTCTCCTTCCTTAAGTGGAAGTGACCTGACTATGGGGGTCTTTGGGCTAATCCGGGTTGGGGACATGGACCTGCTTCGCATGGGTCAGTAGGCCTGCTCCAGTGTTTTTTTATTTTTTATGTTCAAATGTTCATATTGCCGGGGCCTCCCTTCTTAACTTTGTATATTCATTTCTGGCTCAAAGTCTGCTCTCTTATTCTCCAGGGTCCTTTGCGTTGGGCCTGCCTCGCATAGGCCAGTAGGCCTACTGCAGTTTTTCCTTCAGTGGTGACTTTGTACTTAGCTCAGTGGTGCGTGTACTTATGCTGTGAAGTCCTGTTGTGTGCTCTCTGTGAATCTGTACCAGGATGCCCTCTTTTTGAGCAACTTTACCAGCAGCTGAGAGAAGAGCCAGAGTTGCTAAGATGGAGATACGGCGATTAACGGAGGAGAACAAGAGGATTCGTAGTAATCCTTCTGTTGTGAGTCCCCAGGTTAAGGGGGGAGCTTGGTCAGTGGCCGGGCAACATGGAACCAAGCTGAAGATCAAAAAAAAGGGTTGGAGGGGCAGAAACAACGAGAACCAGAAGACTACCGTGGAAACTTCCAACTAAATTCTCGGTGCTACCTGACGAATGTGAGTGTTCTACGGGGAATGCCACAACGAGCACCAAAGAAGCATTGGCAGACGTGAGTAAAAACATCCCTAGAAACCCCAACGAAGACCATCGAGAACGTCTTGACGAATTCTAACGTGGTGTAATGCTACCTGCCGAATGTGAGTCGACTACTCGGAGCATCACGACGGACGACGCCAAAGGGAAGGTAAAAACATTGTTGTTGTTGGGGATAGCCCAATTAGGTACATGGATAGGGCATTCTGCTTGAAGGATAGGAGTAGGAGGCAGAGAGTGTGTTTTTCCTGGGGCTGGGATAAAAGGAAATATTTTTAGCCGTCTGGATGACATCATGAGAGGTAATGGGACAATCCTATTATCTGTCTCAGTGCTGGAGGCAACGATGTTGGAGACGAGGAGTGAGGACCTGATTAGCAGGTATAGGTCAGCAATAGAGATAATTTTTTTTTTATATTTTATTTATAACCAATACAGTATACATAAATATTTAAAAATAAAAGGAAACAGTATGGATCTCAATTCTGAAGGTTCGGCCATTGACATAAGAAAACCAAAAAACATAATAAACTAAACACAAATGGATTGCACCTATATACTTGCAAGTGTCCACCGTGGTTGTTAATTATTTATAGATGGGGTTGTAAGAGAAGTAATGCGAGGGTCTTGGCAAGAGGCGTGAGTTAAAAGATAAAGAATCACACACAAAGTGGGAGTTGTCACAGCTGCTCTTTTCTGATGACACTGTGCTCTTGGGAGATTCTGAAGAGAAGTTGCAGGATTGGTGGATGAATTTTGGGAGGGTGTGGCAAAAGAAGAAAATTAAAGGTGAATACAGGAAAGAGTAAGGTTATGAGGATAACAAAAAGATTAGGGATGCAAGATTGAATTTTCAGATTGGAGGGAGAAGTTATGGAGGAGGTGAACGTATTCAGATATTTGGGAGTGGACGTGTCAGCGGATGGGTCTATGAAAGATGAGGTGAATCATAGAATTGATGAGGGAAAAAGAGTGAGTGGTGCACTTAGGAGTCTGTGGAGACAAAGAACTTTGTCCTTGGAGGCAAAGAGGGGAATGTATGAGAGTATAGTTTTACCAACGCTCTTATATGGGTGTGAAGCGTGGGTGATGAAGTTGCAGCGAGGAGAAGGCTGGAGGCAGTGGAGATGTCAGTCTGAGGGCAATGTGTGGTGTGAATATAATGCAGAGAATTCGTAGTTTGGAAGTTAGGGGGAGGTGCGGATTACCAAAACTGTTGTCCAGAGGGCTGAGGAAGGGTTGTTGAGGTGGTTCGGACATGTAGAGAGGGAAAGGAGCGAAACAGAATGACTTCAAGAGTGTATCAGTCTGTAGTGGAAGGAAGGCGGGTAGGGGTCGGCCTAGGAAAGGTTGGAGGGGGGGGGTAAAGGAGGTTTGTGTGCGAGGGCTGGACTTCCAGCAGGCATGCTGAGCGTTTTGATGGAGTGAATGGAGACAAATGGTTTTTAATATGACGTGCTGTTGGAGTGTGAGCAAAGTAATATTTTTTGAAGGGATTCAGGGAAACCCGGGAGGCCGGACTTGAGTCCTGGAGATGGGAAGACAGTGCCTGCACTCTGAAGGAGGGGTGTTAATGTTGCAGTTTAAAAACTGTAGTGTAAAGCACCCCTTTTGGCAAGACAGTGATGGATGAATGATGGTGAAAGTTTTTCTTTTTCGGGCCACCCTGCCTTGGTGGGAATCGGCCAGTGTGATAAAAAAAAAAAATAACTTCGGCAATTAACATAGCTATAAATAAAACACCGTAACAGGGTCATTGAAACTGACAAACATTCAATGACTCAAAACCTAACTTCAATATAAATTTTACAGTTAACATGACATATGACAGACTCATTACAATTGAAATAATATATACAGAAAATGTAAACAGTTACTTTCCAGCCTTCTCGTTAATCAATAAACAAACCTAACATCATAATCCTACTAGATACATTCTACATACTTATCCCTAAAATTACTGCTTTTTCCATATTACCAAAATACAAATAAAAAATACAAAGAAAAAAGCTTAAGATCTCAAAACCGACTCATTGACATTTACACTTAAACCCGTATAAAAAAATTTCAGAAAAAAAAAACAAAGGAAATTGCGTTCTAAAAAAATTACTTCATATGGTAACGAACGGTACCGTTGTATATGCTATACAAGTGCATTGAAATGACAATTGAAACAAAGTAACGAAAGGGAACACAACAAGCATGTGTTGTTACATATAAACCTAACATCACATACACTCAGTACTATCTTTGTATAACACCTTGAGGACAAAGAAGGAGAATCCAGACATTACTTAGATCATGCCTTGTGTCACATTCAAACCATCAACACACAAATACTGTGAGATGTTCCCTCTCACACATGATACACACAATCATGTAGTTATAAACACCACTACTTTATATTTAATTTCGATTACCTTCTAGAAAACAATGTGAATAACTTATCTTACACAACAACCCAGACCAAACTCGCATCACAAAAGAAGCTTATTTTTATATTTCCAAACACACCACACACTCTAAACATCTTACACCTTTCCATACTCAAGAAAACTAGCCCGCGCAACCCCCTGTAGACTTTACACTTAATCTCTTAAATCCTCACACTGAATTACGATAACCTTCGTAAATGCTGTCTCCCATCTTCCCCATAAAGACCGCATTCACCACTGCTGAACTCCCCCCACCTATTCAAACTTAAACACCCGCAACACCTGTAATCTTCCCACCACTAACCTAACTACTCTACTTAGCCAGACCTAACATCTTCTAAACAAGTACAAAAGTACACATCGTGAAATAATGGTTTCCGGACATCCACACGCTTGCACTCCCCACCTTCCCCTTAATCTCCTATTAAATAACACAACCCCAGACGGCAAGATCCATGTAAAAACCTAACATAACCTCCCTGACAACTTGTGTTTTACACGTAGTTGTGAAGACATTTCCATACAGAACCCATGCTACATAGGGTATGCCCCCTCAAATGCCGCCACCAACAGAACCCCCACCCCCCACCCTATCAAGAACCTTCAATTTAAGCTGTTTAGGATCCCTTACTTCAGTAAAACTCGAAACATAGCCTTCCCAAACATTAATATCCCTACCTCCACACCGTTGCTATCCATGCTGCAAGTCCTTTCAAGGCCTCCCCCCCTCACCACTCCCTCACAAACCCCCTTTTCAGAAAACACACTCATCATACGCTTCTCAAGAGGTATAAGCACCCAGGCCCCCCCCCCCCTGGGCTAACGGGAAGCCGACACCACCCCCTCTACTTAGCAGTCACAACCCGACCCCCATTATAAATCTGAATACCCGCATTGCACCGTTGACACCTCACACCTCGTAACGGATATTTTGCCACCACGGCAATAACTTGCGTATACAACAGGACATTCGTGACCTATAACCCTTTGATGACAAAGATAATTGCTCTGCCCTCAAGCTCCCTATCTTTTCCAAAACTCCATCCACGGGCGCCTCGAAGTTGCCTCTTGTGCATCCCTATCATTCCGCATGTACACTATCCACATATCAACAGCTGATCTACCACACGCCCACACACCCTCATACAGTCTCACCTTTATGTACGCTTACCCTAGATCCAAAATACTTGGACTTTTCTACATTACAATTCATACCTGTAGCCTCACACAAAAACGTCTAATAAACCTTCTACCTTATGTAAATCCCTCACATCCCTCACCAAGGACAGTCGCTATCATCCACGTAACCCACTATACCAGCTTCCCTTCACGTGCAACACCAACCCTCGCTCTCGCTATAATCCACTACTGCCCTATAAAAGGGTTCTTGAAGGGACATGCAAACAAAATTTGCGACAGAGGGCTCCCTGTCGCAAACCCCTTCCCATCTGAATGCTATCACCTAGTCGTCCTTAACCTTTATTCTCATAACTGCCACCCAGATACAAAGTTTTTGCCCAAAGAAACAATTTTCCCTCCGAAAGACCCAACCAAGCATAAAACTCCATATGCATCACTTTCTTACGCTATCATAAGCAGCTTCCAAATCCAGAGCCATAACCCCCCGCCCCCCTATGCTCTATAAAGACTCTCTATAGCTCCATACCTTATACATTGATTACCCGGTATGCCATAGTGTCCTCTATCAATTACTTTACTAAAACCTGTTTGATTTGTTTCCCTATTACCCTTGCAAATAATTATATCACGCAATAAGCGATATTGCCAACGGTAATCTTCTACCGTGGTCTGGCCACCCTTCGGACACGAATACAACAACACGAGTCCTTGCTGCTTCACCCATTGCCCCATCTTCCTTAATTAACATTGAACAATATGACTAAAAATCTCCTCAATTACTTCCAGTTCTCAAACATAAAAAATCATTAGGCACCCGTCTACACACCGGTGCCTTACCTAAACTTGAACCACTATAGCTCTCCAAATTTCCCCTTCGTTTAATCTGTCCTTCCAAAGTCTCCCTATCTATACCATCAAGCTCGCATTGCACATAACCACCCATTTCCCTTAAGCATCAACCGGATACCACAAATGTTGTGCATATACCTAAACACCATGCATCAAGATATCACTAATACCTCAGTCGACAATCAATACCTGCCGCATTCACTATACCCTCCATCCCCACTTGAACTGTTAATCCATCAATCTCCGTGGCTGCCCTCCTCTTCGCTGTCCTCTTAACGCACACGCGAAGGCCGATCCCGTAGAGAAACCTCTCCAACCCTCCCGCCCACAAGTGCACCATCAAAATCGATCATTATGCAAACCCTTAATTCGTTTGCTTGAAATCCTCTATTTCCTCCACAGGGTTATCTCGCACCATCACCCACATAACCAATTGCGTAACTGTCCTTCTAAATACCCCGTAGCCCATATAAAAGTTGATTACTTTCCCTCCCAAGCGAACATAGTAACCGAATACGTTTTTAGCCACCAATCCCACCACCTAACCAAGTCTCTATTCCCCAGGAGCCCCCTGCTAACAAACCCTCCAAAAACACTCAAAAGATTTCCTTTTCTCTTCCCCTTTTAAAATTTAACATTCAATTTCCAATAACTACTACCCCTCTTAGGTAAACCCTCCCACCTGCGTCCACAAGAAACTCGCTATGACAGAAAACACCACATCTAAAACACGACACTATTAACTACGATGGTGCGTGACAGTCACTCTTTATTTTTTTTTTCTTTTTTTCATATCAATTCGAGCCGCATATCCACGACGTACAAAACAGTAATGCTCAACCTCTCCCCCCCTCACCACGTCTTTAACTCCACCCTGACATTAAACTCCAATACCTGAAAAGTACCCACTTCCCGAGGTTCTACATCCTTCGCCGGATCACGCAATTCAATCCCCGCCTACAATAGCACTTCAGGAGTGACTCAAATAATAAATTAACACCTCTTCACATAGGTTGCTTTTACACGCCCATCATTCTCAGCTGGGACCCCAATACACACACACAAAATCCACCTTCACCCGTCCCATAGCCCTTCCACCCTTATTATTCCTCCCCTCCCCACCTTCACTACGTCTCACAACAAACAGGGCTAGTCTCCTGACATGTTGGCACGCCACCTTTCAACCGAATTGCATTCTCCATGTACACTTATATCAATTCTATTCCGCAATTCACTACCAACATTTATGATTGTGTCCTGTTTGCAAACAACGTCACACATTATTACGCACCAATTAATCACGTAACCATGCACACTTTCGTACAGTTCGCATACCATTAATGTTTATGTGAGGCTTAAAATCGACAATGATGGTTTTCCTTCGACACTGAATGTTTTTCACTAGATTTTTTGTTTCCAATTTTCCTCCCCTCCTGTGTGAAGCATCCTGTCATCCCCTGTGCTTTGGGTACACAGGACCTTTCTGTGCCACATCGCCCATGATTTCTTCCATGATCTTTGGGCTGGCGTTAAAACATCATCAGAGTCAGAAAGTGTAACAGAGCGCTTTCGTGTTACACTTTCTTTACCTGCAATTCGTCGTCACAAGTGCAATCCTGGTGGAATTTCCACTCCTCCACGTTTGTTTCAGCAAGGGTCAGTTGGCATCCATACCAGCTGCACGTCGTGATCCAAGTCCGACGTCGCAGCCTGTCCCAAGTCTGGGACTGGTGCGTGCAGGACTTCCATGCTGTCCTACGTAAATAATTCGTCTAACCAGAGACAATGGATGTCTCCACATCATTGGCCTGCTATTCTCGCCGAAGCCGTTTCACCTCTGGGGCTGCCCCAAAGGAGGCGACACTTTCCGGGAGTGGTAGCACACACGTGTTCAGAGACCTCTCAACCTACTTCGTCCAGACGATCGTGAGGGTTGCACAGGCGACTTTCAGGCACATCTTGTCTTATACCTTCCTCCCCTAAATCCTTGCTCTGTTGTACAACCTGGCACCTCGTCTCCTTTCACACTGACCGCCAATGATCGTATGCTCCACAAACCTACGCACGTGCCCCCGGCCGATGCCCCCTGCATAGTCACAAAAACTTGAGTTCCTGAAGTCTTGCGGATCACATATGCAAGGGATTGGATGTCGTAATGTCATTTTTACCCGAATAAGTTCCTCAGTAGTCCTTTCTATGGGCACATCAGGCTACTCCCTGCTGTAAGCCATGTGTATGGTGCCGTAATTCCTCAGAGACCCCCCCCCCCCCCCCCCCCCAACCCCCAACGGCAGCACACGTTCACTTTTTACCATGTATAATGGCGGGATACATTCTGTAGCTCACAGACACAGCTCGGTTAACCACCAGATTGACCTCTTGATAACTTGTCGACGACATTCTCGTTAAACTTGAGCTGAGCTAAACTTTACAAGATTCTGTCACACCATTCATGCTATTACGCACAAAATCCTCGTTTGGCGATACCATAGGTGTTCGGAATTATCGCTGGCAATAATATCGCCCTTGGATGGTCCAAGCAACAGGCCCCACGAGTTATTCCAAACACACAGTGTTGACGCGGCGTCTGGCTGCCTGCGCCTGTTGAGAAAAATGAAACTGCCAACGAACAGCTATAGAGGGCAGCATGTAAGTACACGTCCTCTCTTCTCAATGGCTGAGAGACTATTGAAATAGAGATAATTAGGAGGAAGGGTGGGAAACCTGGTCATATGTGGCATTTTGCCAAGGAGAGGAGTGGAAATGTTTAATGGTTGTCCAGAGCAATTGGTGTCAATTGGCTGGCTGGACAAGGCTGATAAGGAAATGCGGTAACATTCATTGACAACTGGGACCTCTTCTATGGCTGGAAAATGACATGTATGCCGGGATGGGTTCACTTATCAGGTGTTGGGGTGGGAGCACTGGCCAACGAAGTGGAGGGAGCTGTTAGGTCTTTAACTAGGGGAATAGTTAGTGGTTGGAGTTTTGGCGGGAAAACTGTGAAGTCGCAGGGTAGTAACATGGGTAATAGGAGAAACTAGTAATAGGCAAAATGAGTTGGATATTGGAAAGCAGTGGCACTAATTGATAAGGACACTAATAGGTTTAGTGGAATAAAGAAAGGGCGCGGAAGGGTAAAGAGAGAGGAGGGGTCATTAAACTATTTATTTACACAAAATAGTGCAGTGCTAGGAATAAGATGATGAGTTGAGATAGTGCTAGTGCAGGTAACATAGATGTATTTGCCAATACTGGAGACGTGTTTAATTCAAAAAGTCGGGACATGCTCTGCAGAATGTCACATTCTGGGTTTTAAATTGTTCCAAGTAGATAGAAGTATTCGGGAAGCGGGGTGGGGTGGCATTTGTATGTCGAGGTCCTTGAACTGTTGCATAAAAAAAAAGGGAATTAAGTTGAAGTAACACATACGGAGTCTGTTTGGATAGAATTTTCAGAGGGGCATGAAAATTTAATTTTAGCGTGTGATATTCCGTCCCCAATTTAGATAAGGGACCAGGGGAGGCTACTATGGGAGGAAATTGTTGGGCACAAGCACGATAATGTAGTAATTTCTAGGAGACTTTAATTTAGTCATAATGATTGGAATTTTTAACTGGGAATTTAGAATCATTTACGATTTATTAGAAGTAGTTCAGGATTGTTTTTTTGAAGCAGTTTGTGACAGAACCTACAAGGGTAATAACCTGACTTGGACTTTAGTTCTGGCAAACAATGAATCCCTTGTTTATAAATTAGAAGTTTCAGAGGAACCGGGTGCTAGCGACCACAAATTCAATTACATTTAGTATTGAATGGAATATGTAGTAGGGATAACTCAGTAAACAGTCCAAGATTTTAGCTTACCAGATTACGATGGGATTAGGAGAACACTATCATCTGTTGACTGGGGTAACGAAGAGAGCTATCAATATGACAGTTTTATGAACACAATACATGCTGCTCAAAGAACGTTTATCCCTTATATGGAAATTAGATCAAATAGAAATGGACCCAAAATGGATGAATAATAGGGCTGAAGTATCTACTAGGGTCATAAGAAGGAATGTATAGGCGTACAAAAAAGAGGCGAGGGTCATCTTTTTGAATCAGTATATATCTGACATTATGAGAGACATTAATAAGGGGATCAGAAAAGCTAAAAGGGACATGAAATTAAGTGATAGGGTTTCTAAAAATAACCAAAAAGTGTTTTCCAGGTCTATAGAACAAAAGTCAGAGATAAGTAGTGTTCCCCTAAAAAAATAAATATGGGCATCTTAATGACAAAGAGAAATGAAATGTGCTCGATTTTATAATAATTATTTTCTCTCGGTTTTTACACAGGACGACACTAATAATATTCCGGTAATTAATTTTAGAGGTGGATCAGAAGAAGATAAATTATGTTAAATCACAGTCACTAGTGAAAATGGTTGATGAAGCAGATAGACCCGACTGAAGCAATAATAAGTCACGGGTCCTGATGAGGTTGATTCAGGGTTCTTAAAGGAAGACAAATTGAAGTCTGCTGAACAATGAACTAATATTTTTAAATTTATCTCTTCCAAAAGGTGTGTGCCTGATACGTGGAAGTTGGCTAATGTTTTCCTATTTTCTAAAAAACAGGGGACAAGTAGTTACCGTTCAAATTACCGCCCAATAAGCCTGACCCGCAATTGTAGGCAAATTCTAGATCAATTATAGCTGAGATTATGAAGAAGCCATCTCGATAAGCATAGCGTGATTAAGGATAACTCACAGCATGCGATTCACAAGAGGCCGGTCTTGTCTAACTAATTTATTAACTTTTCTTCAGTAAAGCTTTTTTGAGGGCTGTTGAACCACGATAAAGAATTTGATTTGTTTACTTAGATTTTAGTAAGGCATTTGATACGATTTCCGCACCAAAGACTGTTGAAAGAACAGTAGCGCTCATGGGCATTGGGGGAAGGGTGCCTCTCGTGGACTCGAATCATGGCTCACAGACAGGAAGCAGAGAGTGTGTTAGGTAAGGACACATATGCAAACAGTTAGGTATTTTGGCTGGAGTGGACTGATTACATCGTCTACAAGTATCTTCTTCTTCTATTCAACTTTTCTGTACCGACTGAAGAGCCTACTGTGTAGGCCGAAAACGTTTCAAAATAAAGATACCGAACTGTTGCATATGTGTCTTACTAACAACCTGTAGGTATTTTATACCATTTTATTGTTCAAGCAGAGAGTGTCCATAAATGGGGTTAAATCCCAGTGGGGATCAGTAACAAGTGGCGTTCCACAGGGATCAGTCTTGGGCCCGTTGTTGTTTATAATATATATCAATGATCTTGATGAAGGAATTACTAGTGATATGAGCAAATTCGCCGATGAAAACAAGATAGGTAGGACAATTGTTTCAAACGTAGATGTTAGGGAATTTCAGGAGGATTTAGACAAAACTCTACTCTTGGTCAGAAAAGTGGCAGATGCAGTTCAATGAAAGATAAAGCAAGGTTCTGAAGCTCGGGAGTGTCCAAAACCCCTAGCACTTATAAGTTAAATAATGTAGAACTTAGCCATACAGATTGCGAAAAGGACTTGGGGGTTATGGTAAGCAGCAACCTTAAACCAAGACAGCAATGCCAAAGCGTTACGTAATAAGGCAAATAGATTATTGGGATTTATATCAAGAAGTTTTAAGCAACAGAAGTCCAGGTCATACGCAGCTTTATACATCATTCGTAAGGCCTCACCTAGATTATGCAGCTAAATTCTGGTCTCCATATTACAAATGGACATAAAATTCTTTTAGAAAACATTCAGCGTAGGATGACTAAATTAATACATAGCATTAGAAATCTTCCTTATGAAGAAAGATTGAAGACTCTTAAGTTACATTCACTTGTTAGACGAAGAATGAGGGGAGACCTGATCGAAGTGTATAAGTGGAAGATAGGTATTAATAAAGGGGATATTAACAAGGTCTTGAGGATACCCTCTCCAAGAGAGAACCCGCAGTAATGGATTTAAATTAGATAAGTTTTAGATTTAGAAAGGACATAGGAAAGTATTGGTTTGGAAATAGGGTAGTTGATGAGTGGAACGTCTACCTAGTTGGTTTATTGAGGCTAGGACTTTGGGTATTTTAAAATTTTAGGTTGGATAAGTACATGAGTGGGAGGGGTTGGATTTGAGGGGGACTTGCACATCGGAGCTTGTTTTCTTGGGTGGCATTGAAAATTGGTTGTTTAAATGTTTGTTAGGGGGATAAATTTGGTAAAGGACCTGCCTAGTATGGGCCAACAGGCCTGCGGGCAGTGTTCCTCCTTTCTTATGTTCTTATGTTCTTTTTTATGTTCTTTTGTTATACTTCTTCCTTTTCGCTAGCACACTTGCTTTAGCCTCCCTGCATCTTTGGGTGAACCAAAAGGTTCATCCTGTGTGTACTTGCTTGTGCAAGCGTGTGTTTGTGTGTATCTTTGGTGTGGGTGCTGCTGGTGTGCGTGTGTGAGTGTACTCACCTATTTGTACTTATTTATTCGTGGTTGCAAGTTACACTTCACCGTTCCGGGCCCCGACTCTTCGCTGGTCGCTACTAGGTCTATTCTCTACGGTTTCGAAGAGGTTATCTCGTGTGTGTGTGTGTGTACTCACCTATTTGTACTCACCTATTTTTTGGTTGCAGGGGTCGAGTCACAGCTCCTGGCCCCGCCTCTTCACTGATTGCTACTAGGTCCTCTCTCTCCCTGCTCCATGTGCTTTATAAATACCTCGCTTAAAACTATGTATGGTTCCCGCCTCCACTACTTCCTTTCTAGGCTATTCCACGGCCTGACTACTCTATGACTGAAGAAATACTTCCTAACATCCCTTTGATTCATCTGAGTCTTCAACTTCGAATTGTGACCTCTTGTGTCTGTGTCCCATCTCTGGAACATCCTGCCCTTTTGTCCACCTTGTCTATTCCGCGCAGTATTTTGTATGTCGTTATCATGTCTCCCCTGACCCTCCTGACCTCCAGTGTCGTCAGGCCAATTTCCCTCAACCTTTCTTCGAAAGGCAACCCCGTAGCTCTGGGACTAGTCTTGTTGAAAACCCTTTTGCACTTTCTCTAATTTCTTGACGTGCTTGACTAGGTGTGGTTTCCCAAAACTGGTGCTGCAAACTCCAGTATGGGCCTGACGTAAATGGTATACAGAGTCTTGAAAGACTCCTTACTGAGGTATCGGAACGCATCCGTAGGTTTGCCAGGCGCCCGTATGCTGCAGCAGTTATGTGATTGATGTGGCCCTCAGGAGATATGCTGGGTGTTATTACTCACCCCCAGATCTTTTTCTTGAGTGAGGTTTGCAGACTTTGGCCATCTAAACTATATTGTGTCTGCGGTCTTCTTTGCCCTTCCCCAATCTTCATGATTTTACATTTGGCGGGGTTAAACTCAAGGAGCCAGTTGCTGGACCAGGCTTGTAGCCGTCCAGGTCTCTTTGTAGTCCTGCCTGATCCTCATTCCGATTTGATTCTTCTCATTAACTTCACATCGTCCGCAAACAAGGACACTTCTGAGTCTATCCCTTCCGTTATGTAATTCACATATAACCAAGAACAGCACAGGTCCAAGGACTGACCCCTGTGGAACCCCGCTTGTCACAGACGCCCACTTTGACCCTCGTCACGTACCATGACTCGTTGTTGCCTCCCTGTCAGGTATTCTCTTATCCATTGCAGTGCCTTTCCCGTTTTTGTGTGCCTGATCCTCTAGCTTTTGCAGTAACCTCTTGTGAGGAACTGTGTCGAAGGCCTTCTTGCAGTCCAAAAAAATGCATTTCGATCCACCCCTCTCTCTTTTGTCTTACTTCTGTCACCTTGCCCATAAAACTCTAATAGGTTTGTGACACAGGATTTTCCCTCCTGAAACCATGCTGGTTGTCAATTATACACTTGTTTCTTTCCAGGTGCTCCACCACTCTCCTCCTGATGATTTTTCTCCATGACCTTGCATACTATACCGTTGTGATACAGGTCTGTTGTTTAGGGCTTCATGTCTGTCTCCCTTTTTAAAAATTGGGATTTACATTGCCATCTTCCATACCTGGGGGAGTTGCCCAGTTTCAAATGATGTGTTGAAGATCTTTATCAATGGTACACACAATGTCTCTGCTCCCCCTTTTTTAAGGACCCAGGGAGAGATGTTGTCTGGTCCCACCGCCTTTGAGGTGTCAATTCGCATAGCACTTTTTTCACCTCCTCCTTGGTTATATGTACCTCACCCAGCACTTGCTGTGCACCCCCTAGCTCTGATTTCCTGGAGTCCTACTGGTTTCCACTGTAAATACTTCTTTAAATCTTGTGTTGAGCTCCTGACATACCTCTCGGTCGTTTCTTGTGAATTCCCCATCACCCTTCCTCAGTCTGATTACCTGGTCCTTGACTGTTTTTTTCCTCCTGATGTGGCTGTACAACAGCTTCGGGTCAGTCTGACTTTCGTTGCTATGTCATTTTCGTATTGCCGTTGAGCCTCCCTTCTTATCTGTGCATATTCGTTTCTGGCTCTTCGGCTAATCTCTTTATTTTCCTGAGTTCTCTGTCTTCTGTACCTTTTCCATTCTCTAGTACACCTATTTTTTTTGCCTCCCTACACCTTTTGGGTGAACCAAGGACTCGTTCTGTTCTTCCCATTATTTCTGTTTCCCTTGGGAACAAACCTCTCATCTGCCTCCTTGCATTTTGTTGCCACATAGTCCATCATTTCTTGTACTGGTTTTCCTGTCAGTTCCCCCCTCCCATGAATGTCTTGAAGGAAGTTCCTCAAGCCTGAGTAGTTCCCCCTTTTGTAGTTTGGTTTTTCCCCCCCTATTCCTGCTGCTCTCTCCACTTGGAGCTAAAACTATGTAGTCGAAGCACAGAACCACATGATCACTAGCTCCCAGGGGCCTTTCATACATGATATCCTCGATGTCAGAACTACTCAAGTTGAATACAAGGTCCAGTCTTGCTGGTTCATCCTCTCCTCTCTCTCGGTAGTGTCTCAACATGTTGATGCATGAGGTTTTCCAGTCCCACACCCATCATCTTGGCTCTCCATGTTTCGGACCCCCATGGGGCTCCAGGTTTTCCCAGTCAATCTCCTTGTGATTGAAATCACCCATAACTAGTAACTTTGCTCCCCCCATTTTGTGCTCTCCTGGCCACCTCGGCTAGGGGTGTCGACCATTGCTCTGTTTCCCTCTCATCGTATTCTTCCTTGGCCTCCTGCAGTTCTGTCAGGGTTTGTACATTACTGAAATTATCACCTTATGTCCCTCAGACTGATTGTTCCACAAAGAAAGCCCCTTACGCCCTGCCATCCATCCCTTCCCTTTTCTCAACCCCCCACTGGTTTTTAATGAGCAGTGCAACTCCTCCTTTCCCCTCACCTTCCCTCTGTCTTTCCTGGGGATTTTGATTTTCCGGTTGGAAAGATTGAATCTGTTATTATTCTGGTTGAGTTTTGTTTCTGTGAGTGCTTTTTATGTCTGGGGATGTCTCCTTGATTCTTTCGTGCACCCCTCATACTTATTTTTTATTCCATCTGCATTGTTATACCAAAACCTTCAACTTCTTTTCTAAGATTGTGGTCTGGGAGGTGTATTGTGGTTGGGGAAGTGGGAGACCTGATAAGGAACTATGGGGTTTGCGTGGGGTGGAGTTTGTAATGCAGTGGGTGGGGGCATTGGGTGTGGCATGGGTGTTTTGGTTTAGAGTGTTTGGTTGCACTGGGGTTGACCTGGTTGGGAGGCTTCTATAGGAAGTTGTGAGGGAGGCTGCATTTGATCTTCCTGTGTCTGGGATCTCCTGTCTGTCTTCTCCATCCCCTCTCTTTTCCCCCTTTCGCCTTTGTACCATCTCTCTCTGTTTGTGCCTTTCTGCTTGTATTCTGTCGCGGTCGAGATACACCTTCCTGTATGCTAGCATGTCCCTTAATCGTGCTTTCTCCTGCAGGATCCTGTTCCGAGTCGATTCTGCCTTGAAGGTCCCCTTCAAATGGCCGGGTTCTTTTTTTACATTCCCCCTATTCTCCGAAAATTTTCCAGCTGGGCCATGTCGTCTTCTCCTATTGCTTTCATGATTCTTTCAATTGCTTTTTTTCCCCTTGTTTTCTGGCTTCATATGTTTCCCCTTCAACTTCCTGGAGCCCATACACAAAGACTGACCTCACTCTTTCATTCTCCCACTGCATATCCTGTGTACCTCTCATTCAATTGATTTCCTCCATTGCAGCTTTCCTTTCTTCAGTTTCACTAGCTAATTTACTTGGGCTCAGTGGCCTAAACATTTTCCCTTCTCGGCTTTCCCTGGGCTCTGCCTGGTCTTTAGGGCCTCCACATATAGCTTAGGTCTTTCATTTACTACATTCTCCACTGATTGAGCTTCTACATGATGTTTTGCTCCTTCTTTCCCTACAGTCCCCTTATTTGTGACTGAGGTAGCAGTCTCTGTTGTCAATCCCAAAATGTTCTTTAGTTCTTTAGGCTGTTTCAGATTTTTCAGTTCCTCTTCTAAACTCGTATCCTGGCCTCTGCTGCTTTGACTTGCACCTCCCACTTCCTGCTTTCCATGCTATCCTCTCTTCATTCTCTTGCTAAGTTCTTCCCAGTTTCTTTTCCCATTCATGTTCCCTTTTGTGAGCTCTGCTGCCCAATCTTCCTTGCAGTTTCTCCTCCTGTCCCTTGGTTTTTCTTGTTGCTCTCTGGGAACCCATTTTTTTTTTTATTCCTGATTGCCTCAGAGTGGGAAACCTATTAATTCTGTTGTTAGGTTAGTAAATTTTGTATGTCAGAGTGTGGGGGGGGGGGAGGGGAGAGGAGGAACTGTGGCTATGTGGGAGATTAGTGGAAAGGGGAGTGGGAAGGAAGTGAAGCAAGTGGGTGAGTGGGAGAGGGGGAGGTGGGAAGGGGAGGGTGAAAGAGGGAAGGGGAGGGATCAGGTGAAGGAGTGAAATGTCGGTGGGGAGGAGGGAGTGTATGTGTGAGTCTGGCAATGTGTGTGTGGGGGGTGGGGGTGTGTGGGTGTGTGTGGATGTGTGTGGATGTGTGTGGATGTGTGTGGGGGTGTGTGGGTGTGGGGGTGTATGGGTGTTCGTGCACACACTATGCTTCGCTACTCTTTTGAAGATCATAAAATTTTTTTCACAATCAATTCCTTATTAATATACACTAATATATACTATATAATATTAATTGTGTACACTTGTGTTTGTGTGTACACTTGTGTTTGTATGTACACTTGTGTTTGTGTGTGTGTGTGTGTTTACTAGCTTGTCGTTCTTTGAAAAAAGGGGGGGGGGGGGTCACGTTAACACTATTTGTTATTGTTGTTGTTTCACCGGTACTCTCCCAGCCCAGATCTTCGCACAATAGGCTACTTTACTTTTTGAAGATTATAGGATTATTTTTTCTCACTCAATTCCTTATTAATATATACTAATGTTTATTATAAAAATAAATTACGGGTGCAAAACGTGTGTTTGTATGTGCGTACTGTTTTACTAGCTTGTCGCTGTCAGGGGGGGGGTCAAATAGGCTAACACAACTCTTCTGGAGTTTTACCTGGCGATATTTAGATAATTTACTAACCACTATCTATCTCCTGGTACTGAAATAGGGAGAGAGTGATGGTATAGCATACAACCAGCAGGGCGAGACACTGAGACTTTAGACACTAACCAAAAATTTAACCACAAATAGGGAAGTGAATGTCGTCTGCACAACAATGGAGGTTCCTGCTGGGCGGCTGCTATCAACTCCTTCAATTTTGTAACTCCTTCAGAACTTTATCATGCATTCAAGTTTTTATTTTATTTTTCTTTTAAGACTTGGTATTCCCTCTTTTTTTCTTTAGTACAGTATTATGGTCATAACAAGTCTGATGATGTTAGCTACATTCACAACACCAACAGCTGGGGATTGACTAATTTTTTCTTACTTTCAGTATTTACTTAATCACTCTTTCATGACCTTATCACTACACTGCTGTTATAAACCAACTAACATATGTATTTTTTTAATATTTCAGATCACACCGTTAACCCAATTAACTGTTTGGATATTTTGTGTCAACACTGCGGCCAGCAGCCTGATCAGCTGACTGCTACCCTCCCTCACTCACAATTCATTCAAATCTAAATTGTAAAAATTCTTGATCTTATCACATTATTCGCACTCTTGAAAGCTATTGCACTCTTGTAGGTATGTTCACTGATTCACTCACGTACGATGACCGCTAATAATATCTTAGGACAGCCACTAGAACGCTAATCCTGGGAGCACATCACGATACAGCTTCTTGTGGGTTGTGTGTTGTTGTGTGTGTGTGTTTTGTGTGTGTGTGTGTGTGTGTGTGTGTGTGTGTGTGTGTGTGTGTGTGTGCGTGCAGTTTTGAAGGTAAGGAAAACCTACTAATCATCTCCTCAGCATGTGTAACCTTCAGATAAAGACTCGGTTGTCTATACTGTCTCCCAAGACTTTCAGAGCGAGACACTTGTTACCTCACTTCTGCCTATGTTTAGTTTTCTGTGAGACACTGGCCACCATCGTCACCTCAGCTTATGTCAGGTTGTGTCACCGTCTGTGTGAGACGCACTGATCACTGTCACCTCGGCCTGTGTCAAAGTGACACACACTGGTCACTGTCACCTGAGCCTGTGTCACCATCTGGGTGAGACACACTGATCACTGTCAACTTGGCTTATGTCACTTTCAAAGTGACACACACTGGTCACTGTCACCTGAGCCTGTGTCACCGTCACCTTCAGAGTGAGAAACACCTTCACATCATTTTGCCTGGTCAACGCTAAAATATTTCTGGAGTGAGTGCGGAATTCCTGGACAAAGCGAGGTGAGGAATACTGATATAGAGGCCAACATGAATTATGCAGGAGGCTTGTTAGTTGCTGGCACTCTGGTAGCTGGCTCTTGTGCCAGCGCCACCACTATTCTGCTAGTTGGGGCTACAGTGCCAGGAGCACTACCGGCCCTGTGGTAAACACATGGTGAGCCCAGTATTAAGAAGGAATTAAGTATTAAAGGCAAAAACGAATATAATCGAATATAGTACAGCGTGTGAAATTCTGGTAGTTCATTAACGTCAAAAATAGACGTCAAGATTGAAAATTGAGGAAGGTTATTCAGGAAGATCATCATCAGAGTATACAGAATTTCTTATGGGTAGCGTCAAAGCATTTTTTTTATTGAGAATTTGAACAAACTTTATAAAATTTGTGCCCCACTTGCTAACTCAAGACCATCGTTTTCTAGCGAAAAACACGTCAGTTGTCCCTTTCCCTCCGTACACACCAGATCACGCCCATCCTTGTGCCTTCCTCTTCCAAAATTAAAAACGACACTCAAGGAGCGTCGTCTTATAGGACGTGGAGATTCAAGCAGAATCACAGGACATACTAGACGCCGGTAGGAAAGAAACTCCAGATATATTTCGAGAAGTGGCCTAGGATATTATTATTAGTATTATTACATTAAAGGGGGGAGCGTTAAACTCGTAGGATTATGCAGCGCCTGTCGGGGAATGTGGGAGGTATTCAGGCTTAATTCAAGGAACTGGAACACAGATCCAATTCCCTAGATCAAGAGTCCCTCACCAACATCGAGGAACCTTCCTTGAGGGATCCTAGGAGATAAGATCAGTGTACAGATTCCCAAGAAGAGAGCGTCGATGGAAAAACTTCAGCTAGGTGATTAGATAAGCCTATTTATTTTTTTATTTTTTTTTTTTTGCGGCAAAGATGATTCTGAATTAACGAGTGGAAAAGGTGGGTAGTGAACTGACACAATTGTGGAAGAAAAGAACGTTATCCATGGAGGTAAAAGGAGGACTGAATAAGATTATGGATATGAAGCATTATATATTATTATTATTATTATTGTTATTGTTGTTATTATTATTATTATTATAAAGGGGTAGCGCTAAACCCGTAGGATTATACAGCGTCTGTGGTAGGATGTGGAGGGTATTTAGGCTTAATTCAGAGAAGTTGAGTACAGATGCAATTCCCTAGATCAAGAGCCTCTCACCGGTGTCAAGGAACCTTTCTTGAGGGAATGTGAAACATAGATTTTAAATCTTGCAGCAAGGAGGAGGATCGAGGCTGTGAAGATGTCAAGCCTGAAGGCAATGTGTGGTGTGAAGAATGCAAACAAACCTACGGCTTGGGAATGGGGTCCCTCATCAGTGCCGTCTTAGCCAACTTTGTACATGGAACACCTAGAGGCTGAACACTTCGCCAACATCATCCCTTCAAGTGTCACTTGGTTACGTTATGTGGACGACGTCCTCGTAATAACTCCCAAACGTTTTGATGTACGGAATCTTCAGGCAAGGCTCAACGCAGTTGAACCGGCGATCCAGTTTACACTAGAAGAGTCCAGTGATAAGCTACCTTTTCTAGACGTCCTCATTCACAAAGTAGATAACCTAAGATTTCAAGTTTACCGGAAACCTACAAATAAAAATGATCTCACACACTTCTATTTTAGTCAAGATACTATGACCAAAATAGGCATCATCATCACATTTTTCCTAAGAGCGTTCCGAATTTGTGGTCCTGAGTTTCTTGACGAGGAATGTACATATATTCACCAAACCTTCACTGATTTACATTTTCCTTCCTTTTTCATCAAAGACTCCAAGAAAAGAGCTCTTCAGGTCATTAATTCTCCACGCACCAACACCACTCCCAGCAAAATTATAATTCTTCCCAACAGCCAGGTTGCACTGAACGTTTCTAAAGTACTTTCACAAGCTAACACCAGAGTCGCCATCGCTTCCAGCACTTCAGTAAAGGATCTAACCAGGACAAAATCAAAGCACCACAAACTAGTCAATGCAGGGGTTTACACTATACCCTGTGAAGGCTGCGACAAGATTTATGTAGGTGAAACAGCAAGAAAACTCGACACCCGCCTCAATGAACACATTTATGCATGTAGGAACGATAACTTGAACAACGCCTGTGTACAACACCGAAATTCCACCAACCATCTCATGAAATTCAGGGACGCCCAATTAGTGATCAAAGAAACTAATTTCCGCAGACGCAAGTGCCTTGAATCTTTACTAATAGCTATTTGTAATACAATTAAACAAAACAAAGGCAGCTTCACCATCTCTGAAGTCTTAGCGAGAATCCTCCTGAAAACAGTAAACCCTGCCATCACATAGTCTCTCCTGTTAATTCTACACAAGCACATTACAGAGAATGAACACTGAAATAGGCCTCCTTTATCCAGCCTCCAACAGAAATATTTTGCTAACTTGTTTTTATGATACCCAAGTAATAGCTTTTATATATATAAGCCTATATATACCCACTGTGTCCATATATTAGATGCCTGGCGCCATGAGTCTCAGGTCTTTTGTTCATGACGGCGACAGTAAGGAGTGGTTAGAGACTCAGGAGAAATCTACACTTGGTGTGAAAACACGTGGTGTGACCCATGAAAAGTGAACCCCCAAAACCTGGGGTTAAGGGGGGATGCAGGCAGGACGATATAAACTCTAGGAAACAGCTAGATAGGAGATTCTGGCAGAGCTCTGGCCTGTGCAGAGCTCTGAGCAAGAGACTGGGGCAGAGGTGCTACCTGTGTGCCGAGCTCTGGGAGTGAGCTGCTGGAGAGTCTCTAGAGGAGACTCTGTTGTAGACACTGGGCAGAGTACTGGCTTGAAGCAGTGCTTGTGCTCTGGAGGTCTTGGGATCTGTGGCTAGAGTCTGAGTTTCTGAGGTGAACTGTCCCTCTGAACCTTATTGTAAGTAAACATTCTGTTTCGTCAGTTAAATTATAACCCTTATCTCACTGTTTTTGTACAATCCCGATTAATCTAAATCCAGTAGTGTTCTGTTCTCAATTATATTAATGTACAAGGACTTAATAGTTAACTGTTTGACTGGAATAGTATATTCACTGTCCTCATTATTTATTTCTTTAATTTATTTTTATATTTCAAGTACTGAGGGGTGAGTAGTGTCGAGTTAATGAGAGGTCGTGGTGGTCACCACTGACCTGTCATACTACCTACCTACCTCCTTCCCTCTTCTGCGTACTCCCTCCCTTTATTCCATTATTCCGCCTTATCCCCATTATCATTCCCCGATTCATTACCCTAATAGGGTTATTATTGAAAGAATTAGATGTAAGACAGATAGCAGGATCGTAGATGAACAAGGAGGCTTTAGAATGTTTAGGGGATGTGTAGACCAAGAGTTTACATTGAAACATATATATGAACAATATTTTGATAAAGGCAGGGAAGCTTTCGTTGCAATTATATATTTGTGAAAAGTGTATGGTAGGGTGGATAGAAAAGCAATGTGGCAGATGTTGAAAGTATGTGGAATAGGTTGTGTTACGACTTTGATGTCGAAACTAAATAAAATGGTCCTGGCTCCTAAATGGCTGCTCAATCTGCTGTCTAGGGGCATTTAATTACACTAAAAAAATAGCAACTCTATGGCCAGCATGTACTCATACAAATTATGAAGCACGAGTGCAAATAATTAATATTGTATAAGGACACAAAAACTTACAATCTACTCCAAAAAACCACAACACTCCAGTTCACATTAGCTCACTAGCACACTGCTAATAATGAGTTAAATTATATAAACTGGGAGGCTGTATGACACCCCCCCCTCCCCTTCCTTCCTGTCGGTTACTTAGCCTAGATTTAAAACATTAATTGCTGTCCAAAACACAGACCCTCGCACACACTAGGGCTTTACAAATAAATGAGAACACCAAAACAAACAAAATAGTATACATTAAAAAAAAAAGTACCTAACACCACATACTCACACAACTACATCTTACTTCCTCTGTTGTACGTAACCTACTGTCTAAACACACCTCATCTGCTCCTGTCCTGGCCACTCTGCCTGTGACAGGAATAAAACGCATCCGCTTTCAGGGAATAATACACGTCCACTTTCAGTACACTACACGGAAAATGACATTATATATGGAGAGTTATTTTATATAATTTTTTAATACAGTACTCCATAATTGGTTGTAAATTACTAAATGCTGTAAAGATATTTTATAAATATAGCGAGGCTCAGGTTAGGGTGTGTAGGAGATAAGGGAGATTTCTTTCCAGTAAAAGTAAGCCTTATACAGGGATATGTAATATTACCAGAGTTCTTTAACATATTATAAATAGAGCTGTAAAAGAAATGCTAGGATGTTGAGGAGAGGGATGGGAATCAAATACAAAATAAACGTTAACACAGATTTTGCTGATGATGCCGTGCTTTATGGGAAATTCTGAAGGGAAGTTGCATAGGTTAGTGCAGGAGTTTGGGAGGGTGGGTATAGGAAGAAAGTTGAAAGTGAACATAGATAAGAGTAAGGTGACAAGGTTATCAAACGAGATAGGTAAAGAAAAACTGGATATCAGATTAAAGGGAGGGAGTGAGTATGGGAGAAGTGAATTATTCAGATATTTGGGAGAAGACTTGTCAGAAGATAGACTTATAAAAGACGAGGTAAACTATATAATTGATAAACCTAAAAAAAGGTGGGTGATGCATTGACGTTTCTGTGGAGACAAAGAAATTTATCCATGGAGGTAAATAAGGGATTATATAAGAGTATTGTTGCACAACCACTGTTATATGCATGTGAAGCATGGGTTGTACATGGTGCAGCGAGAAGGAAGCTGGAGGCAGTGGAGTTGTGTGTCTAAGGGCTATGTGTGGTGTAAATATTATGAAAAGAATTCTTCGGATTCCTGGGGCTGAGGAAAGGTTGCTGAAGTGGTTTGATCATTTAGAGACAGGATGAAGCAAAATTGGATGAATTGTAGAAGAGGGGAGGAGCGGTAGGAGTCATCCTAGAAAATGCTGAAGGGACGGGGGAAAAATATGTTTTATGTGCAAGGGGCTTGGGCATACAGCATGCATGTGTGAGCGTGTTAGGTAAAAGTGAATGGAGATGAATGTTTTCTGGGAACTGACAAATTGTTGGAGTGTGAGCAGGGTAATATTTTGCGAGGGGATTCAGGGAAACTAGTTAGCCAGTCTTGAGTCCGAGAGGTGGAAAGTACAATGCATGCACATTAAAATAGGGGGTTGGGATACTTGCTGTTTAGCGTGACATCTGAACTGTCATATGCGAGCTTCTGCAAAGACAGTGATTATGTGTGAATGGTATTGAAAGTGTTGAATGATAGTGAAAGTGTTTCGTGTTTGGGTCACCCTACCTACTTGGATGCAGAGTGTGTAGGTTCGAATCCTGGCGTGTAAATAATTTCGCCTGTTTGCGAATATATATATATATATAATATATATATTATATATATATATATATAATATATATATATATATATATATATATAATATATATATATATATATACAGTGGACCCTCG
>NC_069401.1:102983788-103136288 GCF_026875155.1 Cherax quadricarinatus | reverse complement strand
TCTCTGATCCATTGCAGTGCCTTTCCTGTTATGTGTGCCTGATCCTCTAGCTTTTACAGTAACCTCTTGTGAGGAACTGTGTCGAAGACCTTCTTGCAGTCCAAAAAATATGCAGTCGATCCACCCCTCTCTCTCTTGTCTTACTTCTGTCACCTTGTCATAAAACTCTAGTAGGTTTGTGACACAGGATTTTTCTTCCCTGAAACCGTGCTGGTTGTCAATTATACACTTGTTTCTTTCCAGGTGCTCCACCACTCTCCTCCTGATGATCTTCTCCAAGACCTTGCATACTATACACGTTAGTGATACAGGTCTGTAGTTTAGTGACTCATGTCTGTCTCCCTTTTTAAAAATTGGGACGACATTTGCCATCTTCCATACCTCAGGGAGTTGCCCAGTTTCAAATGATGTGTTGAAGATCTTTGTTAATGGCACACACAATATCTCTGCTCCCTCTTTAAGGACCCACGGAGAGATGTTGTCTGGTCCCACCGCCTTTGAGGTGTCAAGTTCGCATAGCAGCTTCTTCACTTCCTCCTTGCTGGTGTACCCCCCTGTTCTGATTTCTTGAAGTCCTACTGGTTTCCACTGTAAATACTTCTTTAAATCTCGTGTGAAGCTCCTCACATACCTCTCGGTCGTTTCTTGTGAATTCCCCATCACCCTTCCTCAGTCTGATTACCTGGTCCTTGACTGTTTTCCTCATGATGTGGCTGTACAACAGCTTTGGGTTAGTCTTGACTTTCGATGCTATGTCATTTTCATATTGTCGCTGAGCCTCCCTTCTTATCTGTGCATATTCGTTTCTGGCTCTTCGGCTAATCTCTTTATTTTCCTGAGTTCTCTGTCTTCTGTACCTTTTCCATTCTCTAGTACACCTAGTTTTTGCCTCCCTACACCTTTGGGTGAACCAAGGACTCGTTCTGTTCTTCCCATTATTTCTGTTTCCCTTGGGAACAAACCTCTCCTCTGCCTCCTTGCATTTTGTTGCCACATAGTCCATCATTTCTTGTACTGGTTTTCCTGTCAGTTCCCTCTCCCACTGTATGTTTTGAAGCAAGTTCCTCATGCCTGAGTAGTTCCCCGTTTTGCAGTTTGGTTTTTCCCAGCCTATTCCTGCTACTCTCTCCACTTGGAGCTCAACTATGTAGTCGAAGCACAGAACCACATGATCACTAGCTCCCTGAGGCCTTTCATACAAGATATCCTACACGTCTGAACTACTCAAGGTGAATACAAGGTCCAGTCTTGCTGGTTCATCTTCTCCTCTCTCTCTGGTAGTGTCTCTAACATGTTGATGCATGAGGTTTTCCAGTACTACATCCATCATCTTGGCTCTCCATGTTTTGGGACCCCCATGGGGCTCCAAATTTTCCCAGTCAATCTCCTTGTGATTGAAATCACCCATAACTAGTAACTTTGCTTCCCCCATGTGTGCTCTCCTGGCCACCTCGGCTAGTGTGTCGACCATGGCTCTGTTGCTCTCATCGTATTCTTCTCTTGGTCTCCTGCAGTTCTGTGGTGGGTTGTACATTACTGCAATTATCGCCTTATGTCCCTCAGACTGGATTGTTCCTACTAAGTAGTCCATTTCACCCATGTCATCCATTCCTTCCATTTTCTCAAAACCCCACTGGTTTTTAATGAACAGTGCAACTCCTCCTCCCCCTCTCCTCCCTCTGTCTTTCCTGAGGATTTGATATCCGGGTGGAAAGATTGAATCTGTTATTATTCTGGTGAGTTTTGTTTCTGTGAGTGCTATTATGTCTGGGGATGTCTCCTTGATTCTTTCGTGCCACTCCTCATACTTATTTGTTATTCCATCTGCACTTGTATACCACACCTTCAACTTCTTTTCTAAGACTGTGGTCTGGGAGGTGTATTGGGCTTGGGGAAGTGGGAGTCCTGATGAGGAACTATGGGTGGTTGATGTGGGGGTGGAGTTTGTAATGTAGTGGGTGTGGGCATTGGATGTGGCATGGGTGTTTTGGTTTAAAGTGTTTGGCTGCACTGGGGTTGACCTGGTTGGGAGGCTTCTATAGGAAGCTGTGAGGGAGGTTGCATTTGATCTTCTTCCTGTGTCTGGGATCTCCTGTCTGTCCTCTCCATCCCCTCTCTTTCCTACTTTCACCTTTGTACCATCTCTCTCAGTTTCTTTCTTCTTGTGTTCTGTCGCGGTCGAGATACACCTTCCTGTATGCCAGCATATCCCTTAATCGTGCTTTCTCCTGCAGTATCCTCTTCCGAGTCGATTCTGCCTTGAAGGTCACTTTCAATGGCCGGTTTTTTTTTGTTTTTTACAAACCCCCCTATTCTCCGAAAATTTTCCAGCTGGGTCATGTCGTCTTCTCCTATTACTTTCATGATGCTTTCAATTGCTTTTTTTCCCTTGTTTTCTTGCTTCATATGTTTCCCCTTCAACTTCCTGTAGCCTATTCACAAAGACTGACCTCACCCTTTCATTCTCCCACTGCATATCCCTGTGTATCCCCTCATTCAATTTGATTTCCTCCATTGTAGCTTTCCTTTCTTCAGTTTCACTGGCTAATGTACTTCGGCTCAGTGGCCTGTCATTTTCCCTTCTCGGCTTTCCCTGGGCTCTGCTGTGGTCTGTTAGGGCCTCCACATATAGCTTAGCTCTTTCATTTACTACAGTCTCCACTGATAGAGCTTCTTCATGCAGTTTTGCTCCTTCTTTCCCTACAGTCCCCTTATTTGTGACTGAGGTAGCAGTCTCTGTTGTCAATTCCAAAATGTTCTTTAGTTCTTTAGGCTGTTTCACATTTTTCAGTTCCTCTTCTAAACTCTGTATCCTGGCCTCTGCTGCTTTGACTTGCACCTCCCACTTCCTGCTTTCCATTACTATCCTCTCATCCCTTCTCATGCTAAGTTCTTCTAGTTTCCTTTCCCATTCATGTTCCCTTTTTATGAGCTCTGCTGCCCAATCTTCCTTTGCAGCTTCCTCCTCCTGTCCCTTGGTTTTTCTTGTTGCTCTCTGGCAACCCATTTTTGTTTTATCCTGATTGCCTCAGAGTGGGAAACCTATGTAATTCTGTGTGTTAGGTTAGTAGTGTGTATGTCAGAGAGTAGGGGGGGGAGGTAGAGGAGGAACTGTGGCTATGTGGGAGAGGAGTGGGGAGGGGGAGTGGGAAGGAGGGAGAAGCAAGTGCGTGAGTGGGAGGGGGAGAGGGGGAAGGAGGGAGAGGTGGGGAGGGGGAGGGTGAAAGAGGGAGCAGAGGGAGAAGTCGGTGGGAGGGAGGGAGTGTGTGTGTGCGTGTGTGTGTGTGTGTGTTTTTAGTGTGTGTGTGTGTGTTTGTGTGTGTGTTTACTCACCTAGTTGTACTCAGTTGTGGTTGCAGGTGTCGTGTCACAGCTCCTGGCACCGCCTCTTCACTGGTCGGCTACTAGGTCATTCTTCCTGCTCCATGAGCTCTATCATACCGCTTCTTAAAGCTATGTATGGATCCTGCCTTCACTACGTAACTTCCCAGACTATTCCACTTCCTGACAGCTCTGTGACCGAAGAAATACTTCCTTAACATCCCTGTGATTCATATGACTATTCAGCTTCCAACTGTGATCCCTTGTTGGTGTGTCCCATCTCTGTAAAATCCTTTCTCTGTCCACCTTGTCGATTCCTCTTAGTATTTTATATGACGTTATCATATCCCTCCTATCTCTTCTGTCCTCCAGTGTTGTCAGGATGATTTCCCTAAACCTCTCCTTGTAGGTCATGTCCCTTAGCTCTGGGACTAGTCTTGTTGCAAACCTTAGCACTTTCTCTAGCTTCCTTAGATGCTTGTCTAGGTGTCGGTTTCAAACTAGCGCTGCATACTCTAAAATAGGCCTAACGTACACAGTGTTCAGTGTCCTGAACGATTCATTATTAATATGCTAGAATTCTGTTCTTAGGTTTGATAGGCGGCCATATGCTGCAGCAGTTATTTGGTTTATGTGCCCGGTGCTATATTCACCCCAGGATCATTTTCTCTGAGTGAAGTTTGTAGTCTCTGGCCCCCTAGACCGTACTCTGTCTGCGGTCTTCTTTGCCCTTCCATAATCTTCATGACTTTTCACTTGGTGGGGTTGAACTCCAGGAGCCAGTTGCCTGACCAGGCCTGCAGCCTGTCCAAATCCCATTGTAGTTCTGCCTGGTCCTTTTCCGATTGAATTCTTCTCATCAACTTCAAATCATCTGCAAACATGGACACTTCTGATTCTATTGCTTCCGTCATGTAGTCCACAAATACCAGAAACAGCACTAGTCCTAGGACTGACCCCAGTGAAACCCCGCTCATCACCTCCCCACGTACCATGACTCGCTGTCTTACTGACAGGCATTCCCTGATCCATTGCATGATGCTCTAGCTTTTGCACTAATCACTTGTGTGGAACTGCGTCAAACGCCTTCTTACTGTCCAATAAAATGCATTCAACCCACCCCTCTCTCTCTTGCCTTACTGTTGTCACCCTGTCATAGAACTCCGGTAGTTTTGTGACAGAATTTTCCGTCCCTGAAACCGTGCTGGCTGCCAGTGATAAGCTCATATCTTTCTAGGTGCTCCTCCACTCTTCTCCTAATAAAATTGTCCTTGACTTTGCATACTATACATGTCAGTGACACTGGTCTGTAGCTTTATGCTTTGTGTTTGTCTCCTTTTTTTTAAAAAATTGGGACTGCATTTGCTGTCTTCTATACCTCAGGAAGTCGCCCTGTTTAGTTAGATGAGTTGAAGATTGTTGTTAGTGGTAAACATAGCGCCTCTGCCCCCTCTCTCAGGTCCCATGGACAGACGTTATCCTGCCCCATCGCCTTTGAGGTATCTAGGTCGTTTAGCAGCCTCTTCACTTCTTCCTCGGTTGCATGTATTGTGTCCAACACTTGATGGTGTACCTCACCTCTCCGTCGTTCTGGAGTCCCTTCTGTTCCCTCTGTGAACACTTTGAATCTCATGTTGAGCTCCTCACATACTTTGCAGTCGTTTCTTGTGATCTCCCCTCCTTCCTTCCTCACCTTGATTACCTGGTCCTTGACTGTTATTTTCCTCCTGATGTGGCTGTACAACAGCTTTAGGTCGGAATTGGCTTTTGCTGTTATGTCATTATCGTATTGATGGGCTCTACGACTTCTTTAAATATTCTCCTGGGTCCTTTGCCTTCTATACTTCTATTCCCTAGCACACTTGGTTCTGGCCTCTCTACACCTTTTGGGTGAACCAAGGACTCATCCTGGCTTTCTCGTTATTTCTGTTTACCTTGGGTACAAACCTCTTCTCAGCATCCTTGCATATTGTTGTCACATTTTCCATCATCTCGTTTACCGCTTGCAGGAAATTCTTCATGCCTGTGTAGTCACCTCTCTTGTAGTTTGGCTTCATTCATCCTGCCTTTCTTGCTTCCTTTTCCACTTGTACTCTATTATCTATTAGAAGCTCAAAACCACTTGATCACTGGCCCCGAGGGGTCTTTTGTATATGATGTCCTCAATATCTGTACTACTCAAGGAGAATACTAAATCCAACCTTGCTGGTTCATCCTCCTCTCCCTCTCTGATAGTGTCCCTTATGTGTTGTACATGAGGTTTTCCAGTACCACCTCCATCATCTTTGGCCTCCACGTTCCTGGACCCCAATGTGTCTCTAGGTTCTCCCAGTCGATTTCCTTGTGATTGAAGTCTCCTATAATCAGCAGCTTTACCCTGCTCGCATGAGCTCTTCCACCCACTTCAGCCAGTGTGTTAACCATCGCTTTATTACCTCATCATAGTCTTGCCTTTGCTTCCTACTGTTCTGTGGTGAGTTATACATCACTGCAATTACCACATAGGAACCTCTAGACTGAAGTGCTCCTATTATGTAGTCTCTTGTTTCTCCTCTGTCTCCTCTCTCCAGCTCATCAAAATCCCATCAATTTTTGATCAGCAATGCCACTCCTCCAACCCCCTCTGTCTTTCCTCAGGATCGGTTATCCCGTAGGAAAGATGACATATGTTATCATTAGTTTGAGCTTGGTTTCTGTGAGAGCTATGATGTCAAGTGATGCCTCTTTGACTCTTTCGTGCCACTCCTGGCACTTATTCGTTATTCCATCAGTGTTGGTGTACCATACTTTCAGTTTCTTCTCCAACACTGTGTTCTGGGGGGTCTGTGAGGGTGGGGGATCTGGCAGTGTGCTGTGGGATTCTACAGCATAGCGTGGGAGCTGTAAGTGATGATTGTGGCTTGTGTTGGGATAGCATGTTTTATTGTGGGTTTCTGGGGGTGGTTCTTTGTGTGCTTGTGCTTGATGTTCTGCCCTGCACTGTTTGTCCTCTACTGACTCTGTCTTTGTCTCTCTTCCAGACCCATTTTGCTTCTGTCACCTCTCATTCTGTTCCTGTTCTGTCTCAGTCTAGGAACACCCTCTCATATATTGAAAAATTTTTCAGCCATGGTTTCTCTTGCAGGATCCTGTTCCACACTGTTTCTGTCTTGAAAATCAGTTCTTTTTTCAGCCGATTCCTTTCCTTCATGTACCTCCCTTATTCTCAATCATGTCCTCCTCATATGTTTCTTTGATGTTTTCAATCTCCTGTTTTTCTCCCTGCTATCTTTCATCGTGTGTCCTTCCCTTGGTCTCCTGGAACCCATGAATAATCACTGACTTCTCCCTCTCCTCCTCCCATTTCCTTTCATTCTGTATCTCTGGGTCCTGTTTGTACATGACCATTGTCTCCCTTATTTTTTCCTATAACTCTTGGTGGCATGTTTGCGCCTCTGCATGGGACCTATCCCCCCTCTTCACCTTCTCCCCCCTCCCTCACTGCTATCCTTGCTCCTAATTGCTCTCCTCCTCCATTCCTCAGCCCTGCTTGGTGGACTTAGCATAAGTCATGTCTCTTTCCTTTTCATTTGGCTTCTCGTTCAGTAGGTGTGTACCTGCTTCATATGTTATGTTTCTTCAGGGTAATAACCATTTAATCATTTCAGCCTATATATGGTCCTGACGTACACGGTGTACAGTGTCTTGAACGATTCCTTACTAAGTTATTGGAATGCTATTCTCAGGTTTGCCATGTGCCCTTAAGCTGCAGCAATTATCTGACTGATGTGTGCTTCTGGAGACATGCTCAGTGTTATGTTCACACCAAGATCTTTCTCCTTGGGCGAGGTTTGCAGTCTTTGGTCACCTAGTACTCTGTCTGTGGTCTTCTTTCCCTTTCCCCGATCTTCATGACTTTGCATTTGTGTGTTTGTGTGTGTGTGTGTGTGTGTGTGTGTGTGTGTGTGTGTGCGCGCGCGAACTTCCCTTCATGTCATCATATGTGGTAGCTGAGGGTTGAGTCTCAGATCCTGACCCCATCTCTTTTCTGTCTACTTTCGGGTTCACTCTCTTCTGGCTTCAAAAGCCAGTGGGGCTGTGTGTGTAACCGTTCCAATGCTTCCACGGAAATAAATATTTCGAGTTATCGCCAGTGTCTTTCTTGTTCTTTGAAGTAAATTCACTTGTTTCCGTGGTTGCATTGATCTGTGTACTGTTCCTGATGGCAGTATCCAAACACGAGGAGAACTAAATGAGCCTCTGAATGTACCTTAACTTAAATGTCTAGTTTTCACAACACAGAAAACATTATTTTCATGGCAGTGTAGAGGCCGAGAGCGTTTTGTGGCTTCCTGAGAAGCTATTTAGAGTCTAGGGCTCGCGTCTCAGAAAGTCATATTTTTGTTCTATGCCTTTAACCCTACTTGTTTCCCATATTACACTGACTAATGTACTTCTCGGGATACTAATATCCAAACGGAGGAAAGCAAAATTTGTCTCCGAGTTTACCGTCATCAGAATGTAGTGAGCGTTAGAGGAAATATGCCAAATGTTCTCAGTAGACATCTAGTCTCGGGATTGCCATTAACAATCATAGAAATGTTCTTTGATGTACGTGTGTGTGTGTGATATATATATATATATATATATATAATATATATATATATATATATATATATATATAATATATATATATATATATTATATATTATTGTACCCACGGAACACGTGGTATTCATCAATAACAACACTGCACTAGCCAAGGAGTTGAACCCATGCTGTTTTGACCTGCCTCATGGTGACAGAAAACGCATGACGCTTTATTCCACTAGTCTAGTGGTCTAAAGCGTCGTGCGTTTTCTCTCACCATGAGACGGGCCAAAACAGCATGGGTTCGAATCCTTGGCTAGTGCAGTGTTGTTATTGATATATATATATATATATATATATATATATATATATATATATATATTATATATATATATATATATATGAAGAACAACCAATGTGAAAAATAGTGAAATTCCAAGCGCTTTCGTCACTTCTCACAGTATCTAGGAACTTTAAAATCGAAACATCAACGGGAAGGCATATAAGGACAAGACTACACTTCACAGTCAGGTCACAACACCCAACTCTGTGAAACACACCTTATACTCTACCCAAGCATTAAGATTTGTTACTTGTCTAATGTATCATTAAATTCTTCCCAAATTTTATTAATTATAAGTGAATCCAATTTATATAAAACAAAACAAATATTCATATTATATTCAAAACTGCTTTTTATGAAACAAGATTCAATTATATTCCTGTCGACCATGGACTTGCTTGATACTACTTTCTCAACTTTTGAAAATCAATTGCATGGTTAAAATCTCTTACATGAATAAATAGAGCATTGGAATCTTGTCCAGTTCTAATGCTATATTTATGTTGCTTTAATTTTAGTTCGAGATTTTTACCAGTTTGACCGTAATAAACATTATCGCAAATTTTATAAGGCATCTTATAGACACATCCGTCGGCATTTTGGAGGGAATTTTTTTTTTATCGAAATTTTGTTTAGTGTATCAAGATTTTTAAATATAACTTTGATATCAAAAGTCTAATGAAGTGAAGGCATATCAACCAAGTTTTCATGGTAAGGAAGAACCTTTATGAATTGTAAAAAGTATTTCTGGCAGTTTTAAAAGATTTATCACTTAAGTTTCTTGGGTATTTTAGATCATTATCTATTTCATAAATTTTGGAAATTTCTTCAGCTATGAATTCTAGACCACAAATACGAGGTAACGATCTCGTCTCTTCCATTGTTTATACACCCGTGGTTAACAACTACTGACTTGCAAGTTTTTAAATACTTGTGGTTAAATAACCACTATCTTTAGTCATATATGCATGGTTGATCAGTGTTTACATACCTGGGGCTTAACAGCCACTTTCTCACCAGTGGTATATAACTGTACTTAAACAACCAGATGCTTTGATCCATTGATGTCAGCAATGGTCTGCTCATTCTAATAGGAATATCTGTCTATCTCTTCCTCGGATCAAACCTGCCATTCTCCTTGACGTATGATCACTACATGTCTAGTACTATTCCATAATTATAATTAATAATAATAATAATAATAATAATAATAATAATAATAATAATAATATTGTAATATTATATTTCTTCTGCAATTAATAACAATAATATTACTACATCTACCACTACTACTACTGCTACTACTACTACTACTACTATTACTACTATTATTACTATCAACACTTCTGCTTTCACTACTGCTAGTACTGCTACAGCTACCAATAATAATAATTATACAGCTGATTTTCAGGTTATCAGGCATCGTCCTGCACAGGAAGGAGACGCCAGCCAGGATATTGCGTTTCTGGGGAGGGCGCTGCAACCTGGAATTAATAGCCTGGAAAATTAGATGCTCTTGCCAAACTCCCGCTGCCTGATAAGGTAAGTCACGAAAAATAGTTCCTTGGTGACTTGAGCATTCACCTCTCTGATTAATGTGTGTGTGTGTGTCCGCACAGTGCATTTGTACCCATGCTCCTACACACACAGAGAAAAAACAGTCACATATACAGGCATGCACATTGTATAACACACACACATACACAATTATCCATCACTTTCACACTATCAGACACATATAAGCACGCATGAACACACATACAACACAGATGCAATAACAAATAAGAGTGATGAAGGCATCCCTGGACATCATAGCACTCAGAGAGACAATCTCATGGGTGTGATAAGAGATGCGATCTTCCCAAATGAATATCATATCTTGAGGAAAGACAAGGGCGAACAGAGAGTGGAGAAGTTGCACTGCTCATCAAGAACCTGTGGAGTTTTGAGATGGGAGAACTAGTCAGAAGTGAAGCAGATGACTACACACCAGGAACATTTCTAACCGAGGGTCCAAAAGTGATAATAGCAGTGACGTATATCCCACCACCAAACACCAGGAGACCAAGGCAAGAATGCAATGTGAGTAACAGAACGATGGTGGCCACACTAGACGAGGTGGTCAGAAGGGTTCACATAAGTAGTGCAAAGTTACTCATCATGAGGGACTTCAACCACAAGGAGATAGACTGGGAAATTCTGGAGACACCGGAGAGGGATTCGGACATCCCCTGGTGATCCAGATTCCACGGCAACCTAAATCACCGCCAAGAACCTCAACAGAATGGGACAGACAACGATTCCATCCCCAATCCTAGGAACAAGAATTCCTGAGGGGAAGAAAACAAAGGCCCAAAGTAGTAAAGGGAGGATAATGGAGGGAAGGAAAAAGGAGGAGGAATGGGAAGGATGGGGTAGAGAGGAGGAGGATTGGGGAGTAATTAGGTTCTGTCGGAGGAACAATACCGAAGGTTCCAATTATTAAGACCAAGAGCCTCTTCACTACGCCAAGGACTTCTCCTTGAAGACAGTGTATCAGTGTGCAGTGTGGTTTGTCTTGGGTCATCGTGTAGGTTCCATACTGGTGCTTCAGATTTCAAGATAGACCTGATATACTCGAATGTTGTATAAAGTGCCTGGAATGATTGTTGAGTTTCCGCAAGACCTGTCTTAGATTTGCTAGGCAATGATTATTCTCAGCATGTATGTATGTATGTGTGTGTGTGTGTGTGTGTGTGTGTGTGTGTGTGTGTGTGTGTGTGTATACTCACCTATTTGTACTCACCTATTTGTGGTTGCAGGGGTCGAGTCATAGCTCCTGGCCCCGCCTCTTCACTGATTGCTACTAGGTCCTCTCTCTCCCTGCTCCATGAGCTTTATCAAACCTCGTCTTAAAACTATGTATGGTTCCCGCCTCCACTACGTCACTTCCTAGGCTATTCCACTGCCTGACTACTCTATGACTGAAGAAATACTTCCTAACATCCCTTTGATTCATCCGAGACTTCAACTCCCAAATGTGACCTCTTGTTTCTGTGTCTCATTTCTGGAACATTCTGTCTTTGTCCACCTTGTCTATTCCGCGCAGTATTTTATATGTCGGTAACATGTCTCCCTTGCCCCTCCTGTCCTCCAGTGTCGTAAGGCCGATTTCCCTTAACCTTTCTTTATAGGACAATCCCCCTTAACTCTGGGACTAGTCTTGTTGCAAACCTTTGCATTTTCTCTAATTTCTTGACGTGCTTGACCAGGTGTGGATTCCAAATTGGTGCTGCATACTCCAGTATGGGCCTGACATAAATAGTGTACAGAGTCTTGAACGATTCCTTACTGAGGTATCGGAACGCTATTCTTAGGTTTGCCAGGCGCCCGTACGCTGCAGCAGTTATCTGACTGATGTGCGCCTCAGTAGATGTGCTCGGTGTTAAACTCACCCCCAGACATTTTTTCTTGAGTGAGGTTTGCAGTCTTTGGCCACCTGGACTATACTCTATCTGCAGTCTTCTTTGCCCTTCCCCAGTCTTCATGACTTTGCATTTGTCAGGGTTAAACTCAAGGAGCCAGTTGCTGGACCAGGCTTGTAGCCTGTCCAGGTCTCTTTGTAGTCCTGCCTGATCCTCGACCGATTTGATTCTCCTCATTAACTTCACATCATCTGCAAACAAGGGCACTTCTGAGTCTATCCCTTCTGGTATGTCATTCACATATACCAAAAACGACATAGGTCCTAGGACTGACCCCTGTGGAACCCCTCTTGTACTAGTTTTCCTGTCAGTTCTCTCTCCCACTGAATGTCTTGCAGGAAGTTCCTCATGCCTGAGTAGTCCCCCCTTTCGTAGTTTGCTTTTTCCCATCCTATTCATGCTACTCTCTCCACTTGAAGCTCAACTATGTAGTCAAAGCACAGAACCACATGATCACTAGCTCCTAAGGGGCCTTTCATACATGATACCCTCGATGTTGAATCTACTCAAGGTGAATACAAGGTCAAGTCTTGCTGGATCATCCTCACCTCTTTCTCTGGTAGTGTCTCTAACATGTTGATGCATGAGGTTTTCCAGTACCACAACCATCATCTTGGCTCTCCATGTTTCGGGACGTCCATGGGGCTCCAGGTTTTCCCAGTCAATCTCCTTGTGATTGAAATCACCCATAACTAGTAACTTTGCTTCCCCCATGTGAGCTCTTCTGGCCACCTCGGCTAGTGTTGCTCTCATCATATTTCTTCTCTTGGCCTCCTGCAGTTCTGTGGCAGGTTGTACATTACTGCAATTGTCACCTTATGGCCCTCAGACTGGATTGTCCCTACTAAGTAGTACCTTTCGCTCATGCCATCCAAACCTTCCATTTTCTCAAAACCCCACTGGTTTTTAATGAGCACTGCAACTCCTCCTCCCCCTCTCCTCCCACTGTCTTTTCTGAGGATCTGAAATCCGGGTGGAAAGATTGCATCTGTTATCATTCCGATGAGTTTTGTTTCTGTGAGTGCTATTATGTCTGGGGATGTCTCCTTGATTCTTTCATGCCACTCCTGACACTTATTTGTTATTCCATCTGCATTTGTATATTACACCTTAAACTTCTTTTCTAAGACTGTGGTCTGGGGGGTACATTAGGGTTGGGGAAGTGGGAGACCTGATAAGGAACTATGGGTGGTTGCTGTGGGGGTGGAGTTTGTAATGAGGTGGGCGGGGGCATTGGATATGGCATGGGTGTTTTGGGTTAGAGTGTTTGGTTGCACTGGGGTTGTCCTGGTTGGGGGGCTTCTGTAGGTAGTTGTGAGGGACGCTGTATTTGTGTGTGTGTGTGTGTGTGTGTGTGTGTGTGTGTGTGTGTGTGTGTGTGTGTGTGTGTGTGATGATTCATCTAATGAATCATCACACCTCATTGTGGTTGGAGAGGTTTCGTCTCAGTTCCTGACCTCGAATATCTACTGCCCGTTACAGCTTTCCCCCTGACCTGGCTGCATGAGCCCTATCACACCTATTCTTAACGCTATGTATGAACTCTGCCTCTGCCGCTTTACTGTATAGCCTGGAGTGGGCAACCTTTTTAAGTGTGCGTGCCAAATTCGGCAGAATCTTTGATACAAAATCTTCTCATGTGCCAACTAAAATTTATGGGAACATTATTTGGTGTCTTTTAAGTATTGTGACAAAATTTTCAAATAATCAGAAATCACACTGTTTCAGTAAAATCAGAGATTATAAGAATGATTTTGTAAACCATGATATTGAATCAATGGAACACATTGTGACGGAATTTTTACTTGAAGGTCGCTCTTCCCTGTTTATAGTGTGGATAATTTTTAACAGCCTTTAAATGTATTTCTAGCTGCTATATACATCCGCACAACTTAAAAACGCTATTTTTAGCAACAGCAAAAGAGTAAACAATAATTTGATTTATTGGTAACCAATAGAGTCTAGGCTGCTTAAGTTCCTGATCACTCTAGGAGTAAAATAAAATATTTCTTAACATCTATGAGTTATCAATACTTTTAACATCCAGATGTTCTCTCGTGTACCTGTGACCTGCCTCTCAGACTGACTCTCACTGTTCACTCTGTTCAGTCCTCTCTCTATTTTGTGTCATAATCACGTCGCTTCAATTTCTTCTGTACTCTTGTATTGTCTAAAGAACCAGCTTCCCACTAATCTTCTAGCCTCGCAGCCCGGCTTTCTCTACAGCTAGGCTATTGCTGTTTCTCTTGTTTTGCTTAGTTACAAGCAATATTCACAACTGGTTGCCAGTTCAGACATCTATATTTTTGTTTCCATGTTTCTCTGTGTTTCATGGTATATAGGCTCCCCATTATTGCTACATATTTCATGGTCTTCACTACGTGTTAAGTAACACATCGGCTGTGGGTTGTGCTGCAGCAGCGGCTGCGGCCGATGCTGTGGCTACAACTGGCTGTCACTTTAGTAAAGTGGTGCACAAGCCGGGGACGGAGCAAGGACTCACAAAGCTCTCTTTGCTCGTCACTTGTTCCTCTATTATATCCCTAATACATTCACAGTTAACTACATCAGTCTGACGTGTTTACTCAACTCGATCTACTTCTCGTCCTTCCACTCTCTCTTATATATCCTGTCTCCCTTCCCGTCGCATTTCTGTATGACTACTTAATGGTATAAATCGGACGGAAACTTAATGGTATAAATCGGACGGAAACTTAATGGTATAAATCGAACGGAAACTTTGTCGTAAGTTTCTTTGTCTTATATGCTGGTTATGTGTGTTTTGTTCCAGTCACGATATTGTAACTTTTCATTCTTGCTCTACAACGTATGTGAAGGCTTACTCAGCCCTGTAACAACTTCAGTCAGCATTACCAAGGCTGGCTACTCCTCAGGAAAATTAATGAATAGAAAAAGAAATAATAACAGACTATGATAAACACTTTATTATTTAGAAACGGAAAATGTAAAACAATAAAACATGAATGGGTATCCTAATTGAAAGAAAAATGAAAAATGAAATGAAAACAAATTACATTTGAGCTCAACTCTAATATAGATATATCGTGGTAATGGGGTGTCAGGTGTTGGTGACACTGCGTGTTGTTGAAATCGTAGCCGTTGCTGATGTGGGGGGGTAGCAGGTGTTGGTGACCACCACCGGCTCGTTCTTCACAGAGTGTAGCCGTGAATAATTACTTCAGATGACCGGAAAACAGGTTCGTTACCACTGCTATGATGAGGGGTTAGGTCCTGTGTTGGCTTACATAACAGGTAAGTAGATTAAACATGGGACGTCTCAGGACGTTAGTCCGTCTCCTTCTATTCTTCTCGTTGGTTGGCAGGTGACCCACTCTGTCATTCCAAGCTGTAAAGAGAGACAGATTACCCACTGCTTAAGAAATCACTCTCCATGATAATTACAATACCTAAAAGATGTGGTGATTATTAAAACATTTAACAGAAAAAGACTGAAAGGACTAAGTTAATTATTGGTTAAAGTGAAGCTTTCAACCAATAAGTCCACTAAAATATGATCAGGCGTGTACTTACAGTAGTGTTGGGAGCTGTGAGTCGATTTACTGTTTGACCAGAGCCCCACACGTCACCTTTCGGGGGGGAAGAAAGAGGGAGGGGAAGGGATAGCAGGAGCTAGACTGACCCTACCTTAACAAGCAGCCGGCAATCAAACTATCACTTTCGGGGAGGGGGAAGAAAGGGGGGGGGGAATAGCGGGAGCTGGACTTACCCTACCTTAACAAGTAGCCGGCAATGAAACTATTGTTACTATATACTCCCTCGCTACTCCTATCTATTGAACTTTTCCCTCACAACATATAACTTTTCTTTCTTAATGTTGGCAGTACAACATTTTAATTCAACTTAGCAAATACTGAATCGATGTGGTAAGATTAGACCTCAATGGATTTGATGAATTCATTATATGTCAGTCAATAACTTCTAGAGACTGAATCTTCATGTATGGAATAATGCATTAATGGGCTGCTTCGACGTAACTCCTGGAGGAGAGGAGATTCTCTCATCCACCAATTCCTGGAGAAGTGCTCTCTTCCACTCACTACTAGAGAAGTTCTCTCTTCCACTCATTAGTGGAAAAGCTCTCTCTTCCGCTCACTACTGGAGAAGCTCTCTCTTTCACTCACTCTTAGAGAAATGCTATCTTCCACTCACTCCTGAAGAAGTGCAATCTTACACTCAATCCTGGAAAAGTGCTGTCTTCCACCCACTCCTGGGGAAGTGTTATCTTGCACTCACTCCTGGGGAAGTGTTATCTTGCACTCACTCCTCGAGAAGTGCTATCTTGCACTCACTCCTCGAGAAGTGCTATCTTGCACTCACTCCTGGAGAAATGCTATCTTCCACTCACTGGACAAGTGAAGACTGGTGTAGTTATAAATTTACCTTGTTAAAGATAAATACATAAGTATCTAAGTGTCCTACACAAATATTTTAGTTATTGCTCATTCTTCCATTCCAGATTGGAATTAGTTTTAAAATGATTTAAATGTCTTAATGCATAATGTTTATAATGTTGAGTCAATAATAATGTTGTATTTCTTCTTAGAAGAGCAAGGTTCGTCAAGATATGTTGAGATGCTAGGACATATTAGGCTCATAACTCATTCTTATAAACTCATGCTGAGTCGAATGAACGACCGTCAATGAATGAACAAAATACTGGAGGGGTCTTGCTATGTTCCACGACCACGGTTCGAGTCCTTTTCCATTCTTTTCTTTATGCGTTCATATTAGCACAAGTTTTATCATAATAACAACGCTACTTGATCATTACCAAATATTGTTGGATTTCTGGGAAGCTTAGAACGCACCAGCCAGCCATCTAGGAAGGATGTATTTTACAAGACTCTGTATATTTCCAACTGTTTTGTGTAAATTTTAGGGGTTTTACTTGATTACTAGTTGTCTCCCAGAGAGTTCAGTCACTTTGGGAAACTTTTCTTTTTAAGATATTTAATGTTCTTCTAACTTAAAATCTACATTATTTTTTAAGCAAATCCAATGTTAGTTCTCTTGAGTAATTTACATAGGATATTTTGATGTCTTTTATTAGTAAGAAGTATCTGGGAGATTCAAATTATTTATTCTGATCTCTTAATGATTTTTATTACAACAGTTCTCCCTAAATAGTTGCTGGCGTTTTTAGGGCGTGTGAAGAGAACCTCTGATACTTATTACTGGGATATAGAACTGTACTCTGAGGTGATAAATGTATTTCTGGTGATTAAGAGTATTGCTTGGTGTCAGTACTGATCACTGAGAATTATTACCTGTGTGATAGTATCGGTGAATAGGTGCAGAATGGTCGTATTTCTACCTGCGAATACTGCCAGTACGTAGTGACTATTGGGAATCTGAGAGTAATGCCCATGAGGTAGTGCTGGTAACTGGGTATATCGCCTGCACGTTGTACTGGTTTTACGGAGTGTGCAATGTCCTGTGAACTGTGCTTTCCTAAAGGGCCAGGCTCATTGTTATAGTCGTCCACTGCCTCAGATGACTCTCCATGGACTGCTGTAAAGCTAATGGTTAATTCCTATATGAATATTGTGTATAGTTAGGAAGTAATATATTGTTTGGCTGGAAGTCTTTTTCAGTGTACTGTGTGGTGTACATTACAAAGGATAATGTCACTGCCTCAAGGTAGTTTGGTTGATCACTTCCAGATGAGAAGTGATCTCTCCCATTCACTTCTGGATAAGGAGAGGTGGTCTCTTCCACCCACTTTTGGTGGAGGAATGGAGCTTCATTTCACTCACTTCCAGAGGGAAGACACTTAGTTACTTTCAACCTCACTAGTTAAAAAGAAAACATCGTTTCCTCTCTAATAAATAACGTGTATGCAGACCGTTATATAATCATATTAAAGCCTGAATTCATTAATAAATGTCTTTACCATAAGAATAATTATTCGAAAAATATTTAATAATTTCATATGACCAATAGTCAACTTTGACTTGAGTTCTGGGAAAGCATTTTCTGAACATTACATATTTTCTTGTTAATAATGATTAACTGCTCTTTGTACACAAGTATGATTAATAAACATATTCATATACTACGAGACATCACATTCATGTCACTAGCTATCCTAAACACCTCAAAGTAGAGATGACATGTAGTACTGAGACAGAAGAATGACGAGAATGCTGGAATCAAAGTGCTAACAGTACAGCACTCTTGAGTTAACAGAACATAACACCAAACGCCTATTGGTGGGGATAACAGGTCTACAAATACCATAACAACCTAATTACTGTGACTAAGTATAACAATTATAAACTACAGACTGTGATAGGGTACAGACACCATATAAACGTAAATTTATAAAGCAATGCTCTGGAATGGCCGAGTCTCAGGATACAAGAAAATGATATCTTAACTTTAAGCCTTTAAATTCATAAATCTCGGCCAGACATACAGATATTACATCATCAACAAACATGTTTGAAGACATAAATGTCTACAAGAACAAGATGAGTGGAGAGATTAAGCCAACTATGCTCTCTCGATGACAGTTTCTGGTGTTTCTGTTTTTTTCCATGTAGGACATTTCTGCCTTCTCAAGTGACGTTCTCGAACTTTCACACTCATTGACAAAAAAAACAAACAAACAAACAAAAAACAGATGTCTTTTGTCTTTTTTTCTTAGAACTGAATTGGCTAACGAACCAACCAACCAAAAGACATGTTATATTAATCAAAATGAAACATGCCATACAATGTGACACAAGTAAAAAGAAGAATATTAAAAAATAACTCCGAGATACGCCAATTATAAACATATGTAGGCTACAATAAGTAGAAATAATTAATAAAAAACTTATATTGTCATTCCAGGTTATAACTACAATAAATATGTTAATGTAAATTTATAGTAATAATAATAGTGAATATAATAATATTTACATACATATCATGCACTGATAATGTCTCTAATTACAGAAAATGTCTTGTGTAGAGTGAATGCATTTAGTACCTATAATTACTACTGGAGGAGAGACTTTTCCTTTCCTCTCTGGAGGAGAGATGCAGTCTTTCTTTACCTTTTGCAGGGGAGGTGCTCACTTTTGCTCACTTGAAGACAAGAGGTACACTCACACTCCCTTCTGGAAGAGAGGTGCTCTCGCACTCATTTCTGTAAGAGTGGTGAGTGTTCCCTCACACTTTTAGAGGAAATGTGGAACTCCCTCTCACCCTCTACCGGAGAAAGAGAATTGTCCCTTCCCATTCACTTCCGGAGCAAGAGAGTTCAGTCTTTAATGTCACTTCTAGAGGAGGAAAGTTGCTCCTTCCCAGTCACTTCTGGAGGAAGTGTGTTGTTCCTCTCAAGTCATTTCATGAGGAGGAGGGATGCCTCCTTCCACTCCTACAGAAGATGCACTTCATCTCACTCACTCCTGCAGAAGTCTTATCGTTCTTCGGACTCTCTTCGCTTACTTTGATCTCACATAAATAATGATTTTTAGGTAGTAAGCAATTCTCGTGTTAGTGTTAAGGAAACATGCAAACTTGCATGCAGTAATTATGCTTCAATCTAACACACTGAAAAACAGAGTAAAGGAAAACTTAAACAGGAGAACGTTAAACAAATACAATAATTTCACTGGCATATTTTATCTAATAAGGAATCTGCAAACAATGGAAGGTGAGCTACAATCGTTTTTGTGACCCCTGATTCTCATTCTCACGGACAGCTGTGTAATATTATGAACCGTTAATATTACCCTATGTAACCATTCAAAGGCGTCTTTATGATCGAGAACAGCATCTTGATCTACGTAATTGATGCTTTCTTGGGCTCAAACTTAATTATCATACTTCAACACTCACTATACCTTTATTGTATAGCGTTCGCCTATTATTAAAATTGTAGCTCTCGTCTTGCAAATTGCAATCACAGTTGCTGCGCTGAATATGTATGAGGTGGAGCTTATACTGCCTGGATAACCATGATTATAATGCACGATGATGAGCTCAATCTTTGCTCAAAATTTCTCACCTTCATGGGGACTGATTTAATTCTGATATAGGGCTCTTGATCCATGGAAATTGAAAAGTTTTATTTTTCACGTATTAAATCAGATTAGGTCATGTTCCCAGGGCGCTGTGTGAAGCTTCTTCACTCAGAAATAAACTACACGTTAATGATTATTATCATGACAAATTAAATAAGTACTTTAATAAGATATATTAGCAGAACTTTGTAATTTGTGTATGGTTTTCTTAACAAATATATAGAGTAAACAACCCTAATTCTAGTAGGTAAGAACCAGATCTCGGAATAAAGTTGCCTAACTGTCGCCTTTGTGTCTTACCAGCCTGTCGGTATTGTATACCATTTTGATATTCAACTCTAATTTTACATGATTGTTGTTGAGTTTATCTTCAACACGTGTCTCGAGGTGAAACCTTGCAGCAATCAGTAGCAGTTGTCCTTTTGTGAATACTTTCAGTGATTAGTAACAGCTGTCCTCAGTTGAATCTTTGCAATGATCACAGCAATTGTTCTCAGGTGAATCTTTGCAGTGATTAGTAAGAGTTGTCCTCAGGAGAATCCTTGCAATCATTAGCAGCAGTTTTCCTCATGTGAAACGTCGCACTGATAAGGAGAACATAGAGAGGAAGACTGACGTTGGAAGAAGGGCTGAGAGTGATAGTGAAAAATATGATAGTGAGGAGGTGAGTGTATTGTTGTGTGTATAGTGGTGGTCTTATAGTGATGGGGGTGAGGATATAAAGAGTGAAACGAGTGATAATCTTGAGTATTAATGTGTGTTGGTACAGTATGTATTAATAGTTGTGGTATATGAAGTGTGATGGTTGTCATGAGTACATACTGTGTGGTGGTGATAGTGAGTGTACTGTAATGTGGTGGTTCTGATAGGTACAGTGATTGGTGGTGGTGGTCGTGGGAGTACAGTGTGTGGTGTTGGTGTTGGTGTCGAGGCGTTGTTTTAATATGCGGTGAAAATGGTGCTGAGTGAATAGTGTGTGGCAATGGTGTAATAGAATTTAGTGTGTGTGGTGGTGTGGTAGTATATAGCGTGTGTGGTGGTGTGAAGTATATAGCGTGTGAGGTGGCGATGTAGTATATAGCGTGTGTGGTGGTGTGGTAGTGTATAGTGTGAGTGGTGATGTGGTAAATATATATGTGTGTGGTGGTGTGGTAGTATATAGTGTGTGTGGGGGTGTGGTAGTATAAAAGTGTGTGTGGTGGTGGTGGTAGTATATAGTGTGTGTGGTGGGGTGGTAGTATATAGTGGGGTGTGGTGGTGTGGTATGTATAGTGTGAGTGGTGATGTGGTAAGTATATAGTTTGTGTATTGATATGGAGTATATAGTGTGTGTGGTGGTGTGGTAGTATATAGGTGTGTGGTGGTGTGGTAGTGTATAGTGTGAGTGGTGATGTGGTAGTATATAGTTTGTGTATGATATGGTAGTATATAGTGTGGGGGGTGTGTGGTAGTATATAGTGTGTGTGGTGGTATGGTAGTATACAGTGAGTGTGGTCGTGTGGAGTGTATAGTATGTGGTGGTGTGGTATTTTAAAAAGTGTGTGTGTGGTAAACATACATAGTGTGGAGTGGGGAGTGTATAGTGTGTGTGGTGGTGTGGTAGTATATAGTGCGTATGGAGATGTGGTTGCATATAGTGTGGTGGTGGGAAATAAATAGTTGTTGTGGTTTGGTAGTATTTAGTGCTTTTAGTGGTGTGGTAGTATACAGTGTGTGTGGTAGTGTGGGAGAACATAGTGTGTGTGGTGGTGTGGTAGTATATAGTGTGTGTGGTAGTGTGCAGTATATAGTGCGTGTGTTGGTGTGGGAGTAAAATAGTGTGTGGGGGGTGTGGTAGTATATAGTGTGTGTGGTGTGGTAGTATATAGTGTGTGGGGGGTGGGGGGTAGTATATAGTGTGTAGGAATGTGGTAGTATATAGTGCGTGTGGTAATGTGGTAGTTATAGTGCGTGGTGGTGTGGTAGTATTTAGTGCGTTTTGGTAGTTTTGGTAGTATAAAGTGTGGTGGTGGTGTGAAAGTATAGTGTGTGTGGTGGTGTGGTAGTATATAGTGTGTGTGTGGTGGTGTGGTAGTATATAGTGGTGTGGTGGGTTTTGGGAGTCCCTGGTGTGTGTGGTGTGTAGTTTATAAGTGTGGTGGTGATTTGGTTGATATAGTGTTTGTGGCGGTGTGATAAGAATATATATTGTGTGTGGTGGTTTGTTAGTATATTATGTGGTGTGGTGGTGTGGGTAGTATATAGTGCGTGTGGGGGTTTGGTAGTACATGGTGTGTGTGGTGTTTATAGTATATAGTGTGTGTGGTGATTTGGTTGTATATAGTGTTTGTGGTGGTGTGGTAGTGCAAAGGTGTGTGGTGGTGTGGGAATATATAATGTTTGGGGGGTTTTGTAGTATATAGTGTGTGGGTGGTGTGGTAGTATATAGTGTGTGTGGTGGTGTGGTAGTATATAGTGTGTGTGGTGGTGTGGTAGTGTATAGTGTGAGTGGGGATGTGGTAGTATATAGTTTGTGTATTGATATGGTAGTATATAGTGTGTGTGGTGGTGTGGGAGTATATAGTGTGTGTGGTGGTGGGGGAGTGTAAAAGTGTGAGTGTGATGTGGGAGTATATAGTTTGTGTATTGATATGGTAGTATATAGTGTGTGTTTGGGGGTGGTAGTATATAGTGTGTGTGGTGTATGGTAGTATACAGTGAGTGGGTCGTGTGGTATGTATAGTATGTGGTGTGTGGTAGTATATAGTGTGTGTGTGGTAATACATACCCTATGTGGAGTGGTAGTGTATAGTGTGTGGTGGGTGTGGTAGTAAAATAGTGCGTATGGAGATGTGGTTGCATATAGTGTGTGGTGGTGTGGTAGTAAATAGTGTGTGTGGTGGTTTGGTAGTAATTAAATGCTTGTAGTGGTGTGGTAGTATACATGTGGTGGTTTGTGTGGTAGTACATAGTGTGTGTGGTGGTGTGGTAGTATATAGTGTGTGGGTAGTGTGGCAGTATATAGTGCGTGGGGTTGGTGTGGTAGTATAAGTGTGTGTGGTGGTGTGGTAGTAAAATAGTGTGTGTGGTGTGGTAGTATATAGTGTGTGGGTGGTGTGGTAGTTATAGTGTGTATGGAAGTGTGGTAGTAATAGTGCGTTGGTAATGTGGTTTGTAATAGTGCGTGGTGGTGTGGTAAATATTTAGTGCGTGTGGTAGTGTGGTAGTAAAAGTGATGTGTGGTGGTGTGAAAGTATAGTGTGTGTGGTGGTGTGGTATATATAGTGTGTGTTGGTGGTGTGGTAGTATATAGTGCGTGTGGTGGTTTGGTAGTACATGGTGTGTGTGGTTTTGATAGTTTTAAAAGTGTGTGTGGTGATTGGTTGTATATAGGTTTGTGGCGGTGTGATAGTATTAGTGTGTGTGGTGGTGTGTTAGTATATTAGTGTGTGTGGTGGGTGGTAGTATATAGTGCGTGTGGTGGTTTTGGTAGTACATGGTGTGTGTGGGTGTGAAATATATAGTGTGTGTGGTGATTTGGGTTTTATATAGTGTTTGTGGTGGTGTGGTAGTGCAAAGTGTGTGTGGTGGGGTGGTAATATATAATGTGTGTGGGGTTTTTTAGTATATAGTGTGTGTGGTGGTGTGGTAGTATATAGTGTTGTGGGTGGGTGTAGTATATAGTGTGTGTGGTGGTGTGGTAGTGTATAGTGTGAGTGGTGATGTGGTAGTATAAAGTTTGTGTATTGATATGGTAGTATATAGTGTGTGTGGGGGGTGTGGTAGTATATAGTGTGTGTGGTGGTGTGGTAGTGTATAGTGTTTAGTGTGATGTGGAGTATATAGTTTGTGATTGAATGGTAGTATATAGTGTGTTGGTGGTGTGGTAGTATATAGTGTGTGTGGTGGATGGTAGTATACAGTGAGTGTGGTCGTGTGGTAGTGTATAGTATGGTGGGTGGTAGTAATATAGTGTGTGTGTGGTAATACAAAACATAGTGTGGAGTGGTGTGTATAGTGTGTGTGGTGGGGTGGTAGTATATATTGCGTAATGGAGATGTGGTTGCATAAGTGTGTGGTGGTGTGGAGTAAATAGTGTGTGTGGTGGTTTGGTATATTAGTGCTTGTAGTGGTGTGGTAGTAATACATTTTGTGTGGTAGTGTGGTAGTACATAGTGTTGTGGTGGTGTGGTAGAAAATAGTGGTGTGGTAAATGTGGCAGTATATAGTGCGTGTGTTGGTGTGGTAGTATATGAGTGTGGGGTTGGTAGTATATAGTGTGTTGGTGTGGTAGTATATAGTGTGTGTGGTGGTGGGGGAGTATAATTGTGTATGGAAGTGTGGTAGTATAAAGTGCGTGTGGTAATGTGGTAGTATATAGTGCGTGGTGGTGTGGTAGTATTTAGTGCGTGTGGTAGTGGGTATATAAAGTGTGTGTGGGGTGTGAAAGTATAGTGTGTGTGGTGGTGTGGTAGTATATAGTGTGTGTGTGGTGGTGTGGTAGTATATAGTGCGTGTGGGGGTTTGGTAGTACATGGTGTGGGGTGGTGTGATAGTTTATAGTGTGTGTGGTGATTTGGTTGTATATAAATGTTTGTGGCGGTGTGATAGTATATAGTGTGTGTGGTGGTGTGTTAGTATATTATGTGTGTGTGGTGGTGTGGTAGTATATAGTTTCTGTGGTGGTTTGGTAGTACGGTGTGTGTGGTGTGATAGTATATAGTGTGTGTGGGGATTTGGTTGTATATAGTGTTTTGGTTGGTGTGGTAGTGCAAAGTGTGTGTGGTGGTGTGGTAATATATAATGTGTGTGGTGGTTTTGTAAATATATAGTGTGGTGTGGTGGTGCGGTAGTAATTAGTGGTGTGGTTTGGTAGTACATAGTGTGTGTGGCGGGGTGGTAGTAGTTTAAAGTGTGTGGTGGTGTGGTAGTAATAGTGTGGTGTGGTGGTGTGGTAGTATATAGTGTGAGTTTGGGGTGGTAGTAAAATAGTGAGTGTGGTGTGTGGTAGTATATAGTGTGGTGTTGGTGTGGTAGTAATCGTGTGTGGTGGTGTGGTAGTGTATAGTGTGTGGGTGTGGTAATACATATGTGTGTGGTGGTGTGGTACTATATATTGTGTGTGGTGTGGGGTTAAATAGTGTGTTTGGTGGTGTGGTAGTATATAGTGTGTTGTGGTGTGGTAATACATAAAAGTGTGTGGTGGTGTGGCACTAAATATTTGTGTGTGGTGGTGTGGTAGTAAATAGTGTGTGTGGTGTGGGAAATATAATAGTGTGTGTGTAGTGTGGTAATGCATATAGTGTGGGTGGTGTGATACTATATATTGTGTGTGGTGGTGTGATACTATATATTGTGTATGGTGGTGTGGTAGTATATAGTGTGTGTGCTGGGGCGGTAGTATATAGTGTATGTGTGGTGTGGTAATACATAGAGTGTGTGGTGGTGTGGTAGTATAAGTGTGTGGGTGGTGTGGTAGTATATGGTGTGTGTGGGTGTGGTGGTGTAGTAGTATATAGTGTGTGTGTGTGGTGTGGTAGTATATAGTGCATGTGTTGGTGTAGTAAACATACAGTGTGGGTGGTGTGGTAGTATGGAGTGTGTGTGGTTGTGGATAGTATATAGTGTGTGAGGTGGGGTGGGATTATAGTGGGTGTGGTGGGGGTAGTATATAGTGGTGGGTGTTTGGGAGTATAAAGTGTGTGTGGTTGTGTGATAGTATATAGTGTATGTGGTAGTTTGGTAGTATATAGTGTGTGTAGTGATGTGTTAGTAATAGTGTGTGTGGTTGTGGTAAAAAAGTGTGTGTGGTGGGGTTCTAGTTATAGTGTGTGTAGTGGTGTGGTAGCATATAGTGTTTTGTGGTGGTGGTAGCATATATGTGTGTGGTGTGGTATATAAAAGTGTGTGGTGGGTAGTAGTATAGTGTGTGTTGTGGTGTGGTAGTATATAGTGTGAGTGGTGGTGGTAGTATATAGTGTGTGTGGTGGTTGGTAGATATAGTGCGTGTGGTGGTTTGGGAGTATATTGTGTGTGGGTGGTTTGGTAGTATATAATGTGTCGTCGTGGGGTACTGCATAATTTTGTGAGGTGTGTGGTACTATAAGTGTGTGTGGCGGTGTGGTAGTATATAGTGTGTGCGGTGGTTTGGTAGTACGTAGTGTGTGTGGTGGTGTGGTAGTAATAGTGCGTGTACTGGTGGTAGTAAACAGTGTGTGGGTGGTTTGGTAGTATGTAGTGTGTGTGGTAGTGTGGTAGTATATAGTGGCTGTAGTGGTGGTAGTATAAGTGTGTGTAGTGGTTTAGTAGTATGTAGTGTGATGGTGTGGTAGTTACAGTGCGTGTATTGGTGGTAGAATACCCGTGTGTGTGGTGGTTTGGTAGTATGTAGTGTGTTGGTGGTGTGGTAGTATACAGTGCGTGTAGTGAATGGTAGTATATAGTGCGTGTAGTGGTGGTAGTATATAGTGTGTGTGTGGTGTGGTAATACCCTATAGTGTGTGATGTTGCGGTATTATATAGTGTGTGTGGGGTGTGGTAGTATATAGTCTGTGTGTGGTGTGGTAATACATAAAGGTGTGGTGGTGTGGTATTATATAGTGTATGGTGGTGTGGTAGTACATAGTGTGTGTGTGGGTATGGTAATACATAAGTGTGGGGGTGTGGTATTATATAGTTTTGTGGTGGTGTGGTAGTACATAGTGTGTGCGGTGGTGTGGTAATACATATAGTGTGGTGTGGTGTGGGAATTCATATAGTGTGTGGTGGTGTGGTAGTACATAGTTTGAGTGTGTAGTTATGGTAATACATATAGTGTGTGGTGGGGTGGTATTATATAGTGTGTGGTGGTGTGGTAATACATGTGTGTGTGTGTGGTGTGGTAATACATATAGTGTGTGTGTGGTGTGGTAATACATATAGTGTGTGTGTGGGTGGTAATACATATAGTGTGTGGTGGTGTGGTAGTATATAGTGTGTGTGTGGTTTTGGTAATACATATAGTGTGTGGTGGTGTGGTATATATATGTGTGTGTGGTGTGGTAATACATATAGTGTGTGGTGGTGTGGTAGTATATAGTGTGTGTGTGGTGTGGTAATACATATAGTGTGTGGTGGTGTGGTAGTATATAGTGTGTGTGTGGTGTGGTAGTATATAGTGTGTGCGGTGGAAGCGTTGAGAGAATCATGTGTGGTGCTGATGGGTTATTGGATTTAAAGTTTATCGACTGTAAGAGAGTCATTTATACTACATTTAACCTGTTCGAAGTCAGTCAAGAATACTTTCTCCTGAAATAGTCAAGTAACTTCTCCAGATATATACAGTGAGAGTAATTTCCCGATGAATAAATTACAGTGCGATGATGTGCCTGCGTCTGTTACATCTTAATATTATTAAACTGAAACAGTATTAAGTATGGGAGTTTAGAAATTCAAACAATAAACTATTCAAAAAAAAAAAAAAAATCGAAAGGTCAGTTAACAATTTTTACTGATTCTCGAAAACATAAAATCGAGATGCATGGAAATTTATAAGCGTAACTTTTCAATAAATTTGAGAACATCACTGAAGCTGTCAATATTTGAAATTAACCTGGAAATGAACAGAAACTGTGAACAAATAATAACTTTAAGCTGGCTGAAAATGTCAAATTAAATTTAATCACTTCAGTATTGTTCGGCAAGATAAACGTTCCTACTAATTAATGTAAACGTGAATAATTGATTATTATGTAAACTGCTCGTATTTTGATAAGAAATTTTATTATAATGTTAAATGTAACGGTTAGTGTTTCACAGTAAATACACTGAGAGATATGGAATTCTTGGGACACATATCATACGACACCATCACACATACAGAGAGAGAGAGAGAGAGAGAAGAGTGAGAGAGAAGGAGAGAGAGAGAGAGAGAGAGAGAGAGAGAGAGAGAGACAAGTTGAGCCCAAGATTGTTGAGAAGATGTGCAGACCAGCTAGCAGCACCTCTAACTCGCATCTTTCAGCACTGCCTAGTACAGTGTAAATGGCCCTCTCTATGGAAAGAGGCAAATGTAGTCCCTGTTCACAAAAAGAAGAGCAGAGCAGAAATCAGCAACTACAGACCAGTGTCACTCCTGTCAATCACTGGTAAGATCCTTGAGACAATAATCTCAAGACAAATGACAGATTTTTTTGACTACCACTCACTACTTTGTGATCGTCAATATGGCTTCAGGAAGGTTACTCTGCTGCTGATCTGTTGTTAAACCTCTCCACTAAGTGGCACCAGTCACTGGATGAATCCAAAGTCACTGTGTGGTAGCACTGGACAATTGCTGGCGCTTTCGACCGGGTGTGGCACCAGGGCCTCTTAGCAAAACTTCAAGCACTGGGAATTGCAGGCTCTACGCTATGTCTCCTCAGTGATTACCTTCATGGTAGATCTCTAAGTGTAGTCCTCAATAGAGCGGAATCAGCAAGGCATCCTATTGGGGCAAGCGTTCCACAAGGAAGCGTGCTGGGTCCACTGTTATGGAATGTCTACTTCAACGACCTTCTTCATCTCATCCCAGAATCACATTGCATATGCAGACGACTGTACACTGACATTCACTTATCCAAGAGAAGAAATGCCAGCTGCTCTAAGCTACATCAATCACCAGCTGAGAGCTATATCAGCTTGGGGAAATTGATGGCAAGTAACATTTGCACCTGAGAAAACGCAAATGATGATCGTCTCTAGGCACCATGATGGTAATGCTGGTGCAGTAGTAAGGATGAATGGAGGATGTTGGCACCTGGAGAAGAAGTTGATATCCTTGGGGTGAAATTTGACTCCAAACTAACCATGAAGAACCATGTTGTAAATCTTGCAAACAAGGCAGCCAGGAAGCTTACAGCACTTCGCCGTATCTCGCATCTGCTTGACAGTAGGGGGTGCAAGATCCTGTACGAGGCACAAGTACGCTCACACCTTGAGTATGCTCCACTTTCTTGGTTTGCCTGCCCTCCCTCTCATCTGCGACTGCTTGACAGAGTAGAGAACAGAGCAAGACGTCTCATCTCTCGCCTGGACCCATCCTGGATAGATCTGTCATTTCAGCAGAGCCTTCAACATAGGAGGGATGTGGGTGGCCTTACTGTTATGTACAAGGCCAATATTGTCAAAATATCACACTTGGATCCACTTCGAGGACAGCGTGAAACAAGCTTTTATGCCACAAGACGGGCAGAAAGCAGCAACTTCACTCTGGCTGTACCCTTCTCCAGAACATCACTCCATCTGAGATCATACATACCCAGGATGACTCGAGTATGGAACACATTCGTACAGCATAATGATGTCAACGAGATAAAGTCAGTTGATCAAATGAAAATGCTGGCCCACAGATGGCTCCAACTTCATCCTGTTCCGTACTTGTATGTCTCATAACAATAAAAATGCTTTCAAATGAGCCGATGTAGGTAACAGCTCTTTGCTTGCCAATAAAGTTAGGAATCCTTAACCTGTAATATAGCTGTCAATAAAGCTAGGGATCCTTAACCTTGTCAAACCCTGTGTAAAAAAAAAAAAAAAAAAAAAAAAAGAGAGAGAGAGAGAGAGAGAGAGAGGGAGAGGGAGAGGGAGGGAGGGAGAGGGAGAGGGAGAGGGAGGAGGGAGAGGGAGGGAGAGAGAGAGAGAGAGAGAGAGAGAGAGAGAGAGAGAGAGAGAGGAGAGAGAGGAGAGAGAGAGAGAGAGAGAGAGGGAGAGGGAAGAGAGAGAGAGAGAGAGAGAGAGAGAGAGAGGGAGAGGGAAAGAGAGAGAGAGAGAGAGAGAGAGAGAGAGAGAGAGAGAGAGAGAGAGAGAGAGAGAGAGAGAGAGAGAGAGAGAGAGAGAGAGTGTATGTGTGTAGGTGTGTGTGTACTCACGTAATTGTGGTTGCAGGGGTTGAGACTCAGCTCCTGGCCCCGCCTCTTCACTGATCGCTACTAGGTCCTCTCCCTCTCTGCTTCTTGAGCTTTGTCATACCTCTTCTTAAAACTATGTATGGTTCCTGCCTCCACTACTTCACTTGCTAGGCTATTCCACTTCCTGACGACTCTGTGACTGAAGAAATACTTCCTAACGTCCCTGTGACTCGTCTGAGTCATCAGCTTCCAATTGTGACCCCTTGTTTCTATGTCCTCTCTCTGGAACATCCTGTCTCTGTCCACCTTGTCTATTCCCCGCAGTATCTTGTAAGTCGTTATCATGCCTCCCCTGACCCTTCTGTCCTCCAGTGTCGTCATTCCGATTTCCCTCAACCTTTCCTCGTACGACATTCCCCTGGGCTCTGGAACTAGCCTTGTTGCAAACCTTTGCACTTTCTCTAACTTCTTGACGTGCTTGACCAGATGTGGGTTCCAGTCTGGTGCTGCATACTCCAGTATGGGCCTAACATACACAGTGTACAGTGTCTTGAACGATTCCTTATTAAGGTATCGGAACGCTATTCTCAGGTTTGCCAGGCGCCCGTATGCTGCAGCAGTTATTTGGTTGATGTGTGCCTCCGGTGACGTGCTCGGTGTTATGGTCACCCCAAGATCTTTCTCCCTGAGTGAGGTCTGTAGTCTTTGTCCACCTAGCCTATACTGTCTGCGGTCTTCTTTGCCCCTCCCCAAATTCTTCATGACTTTGCAGGGTGTGTGTGTGTGTGGTGTGTGTGTGTTGTGTGTGTGTGTGTGTGTGTGTGTGTACTCACCTAGTTGTACTCACCTAGTTGAGGTTGCAGGGGTCGAGTCCAAGCTCCTGGCCCCGCCTCTTCACTGGTCGCTAACTAGGTCATTTTCCCTAAACCCATGGCTTTATGTACCTCTGCTTAAAGCTATGTATGGATCCTGACTCCATTTACATCGTTTCCCAAACTATTCCACTTCCTGACTACTCTGTGGCTGAAGAAATACTTCCTAACATCCCTTTGATTCATCTGTGTCTTCAACTTCCAACTGTGTCCCCTTGTTACTGTGTCCAGCCCTCTGGAACATCCAGTCTTTGTCCACCTTGTCATTCCCTCTCAGTTTTTTGTAAGTCGTTATCATGTCTCCCCCATCTCTCCTGTCCTCCAGTGTCGTCAGGTTGATTTCCCTTAACCTTCCTCATAGGACATACCTCTTAGCTCGGGGGATAGTCTTGTTGCAACCTTTGCACTTTCTCTAGTTTCTTTACATGCTTGGCTAGGTGTGGGTTCCAATTGGTGCCGCATACTCCATTTGGGCCTAACGTAACGGTGTATAGGGTCCTGAACGTTTTCCTTATTAAGATGTGGGAAATGCTGTTCTGAGGTTTGCCAGGCGCCCTTTATGCTGGCAGCAGTTATTTGGTTGATATGCGCTTCAGGAGATGTGCCTGGTTTTTATTTACTCCCCCCAAGATCTTTTTCTTGAGTGATGTTTGTAGTCTCTGACCCCCTAGACTGTACTCCATCTGCGGTCTTCTTTGCCTTTCCCCAATCCTCATGACTTTGCACTTGGTGGGATTGAACTCCAGGAGCAGTTGTGGACCAGGTCTGCAGCCTGTCCAGATCCCTTGTTTTTCTGCCCGGTCTTCGATCGAATAAAATTTTTCTCATCAACTTCACGTCATCTGCAACAGTGACACCTCGGAGTTTATTCCTTCCGTCATGTCGTTAAACAAATACCAAAAAACAGCACTGGTCCTGGCCCTGACCCCTGGGGGAAACCCCACTGGTCAGGTGCCCACTCTCACACCTCGCCTCGTACCATTACTCGCTGTGTCTTCCTGACAAGTATTCCCTGATCCTTGTAGTGCTTCCCTGTTATTCCTGCTTGGTCCTCCAGTTTTTCCCACTAATCTCTTGTGTGGTACGTGTCAAACGCCTTCTTGCAGTCTAAGAAAATGCAATCCACCCACCCCTCTCTCTCTTCTCTTACTGCTGTCCCCATGTCATAGAACTCCAGTAGGTTTGTGACACAGAATTTCCCGTCTCTGAAACCATGTTGTCTGCTGGTGATGAGATCATTCCTTTCTAGATTTTCCCACCATTCTTCTCCTGACAATCTTTCCATGATTTTGCCATGCTATACTTTGTCAGTGACACTGGTCTGTAGTTTAGTGCTTCATGTCTGTCTCCTTTTTAAGATTGGTACCACATTTTGCTGTTTCCATGCCTCAGGCAATCTCCCTGTTTCGATAGATGTATTGAATATTGTTGTTAGGGGTACACGTAGCGCCTCTGCTCCCTCTCTCAGGCCCCCATGGAGAGATGTTATCTGGCCCCATTGCCTTTGGGTATCTAGCTCCTCAGAAGCCTCTTCACTTCTTCCGGTTGTGTGTACTGTGTCCAGCACATGGTGGTGTACCCCACCTCTCCGTCTTTCTGGAGCCCCTTCTGTCTCCTCTGTGAACACTTCTTTGAATCTCTTGTTGAGTTCCTCACATACTTCACTGTCTTTTTCTTTTTTGTCTCTCCTCCTTCCTTTCCTTACCCTGATTACCTGGTCTTTGACGGTTGATTTCTTCCTGATGTGGCTGTTTTACAGCTTCGGGTCATATTTGGCTTTTGCTGCTATGTCGTTTTCTTTTTGACGTTGGGCCTCCCTTCTTATCTTTGCATATTCGTTTCTGGCTCTAACGACGGGCTTCCTTATTCTCCTGGGTCCTTTGCCTTCATATTTCTTCCATTCCCTAGCACAACTTGGTTTTTGCCTCCTGCTCTTTGAGTAAAACCATGGGTCATCCTGGCTTTTTCATTTTCCTGTTACCCTTGGGTACAAACCTCTCCTCAGCCTCCTTGCACATTGTGCTACATATTCCTTTCATCTCATTAACTGGTTTCCCTCCCAGTTCTCTGTCCCACTGAACCTCTTTTCGGAAGTTCTCTTTCCCTGTGTAGTCCCCTTTCATTGTGTTTGGTTTCATTCGTCCTGGCCTTCCTGTTTTCCCCTCCACTTGTAGCTCTACTGTGTATTCAAAGCTCAAAACCACATGATCGTGGCCCAAGGGGTCTTTCTATGTGATGTCCTCAATATCTGCACTACTCAAGGTGAATACTAGTCCAGTCTTGCTGGTTATCCCTCCTTTCTCTCTCTTGTAGTGTCCCTTACGTGTTGGTACATGAAGTTTTCCAGTACCACCTCCATCATCTTAGCCCTCCATGTTTTCTTGGCCCCCATGTGGCTCCAGTTCTCCCATTCGATCTCCTTGTGGTTAAAGTCGCCCATGATCAGGAGCTTTGCCCTACATGTATGACCCTTTTGGCCACTGCGCATTTGTGTCAACCATCGCTCTATTGCTCTCGTCATACTCTTCCCTTGGCCTCCTGCTGTTCTGGGGTTTGGTTTACTCACTGCAATTATCACCTTGGGACCTCCAGAGTGAAGCGTTCCCGCTATGCAATCACTTTTTCTCCGCTGTCTCCTCTCTCCAGCTCATCAAAATTCCATCGGTGTTTGATCAGCAATGGCCACTCCTCCCCCCCCTGTTCCTTCTGTCTTTCCTCAGGATCTGAAAATCCCGTTGGGAAGATGGCATCTGTTATCTTTACCGGTAAGTTTTGTTTTCTGTGATTGCTATGTTGTCTGGTGATGCCTCTTTGACTCTTTCGTGCCACTCCTCCACTTGTTTGTTATTCCATCAGCGTTTGTGTACCATACCTTCAGTTTCCTTTCCAACACTGTGGTTTGGGGAGCCTGTGGGGGTGGGAGACCTGGTAGCATACTGTGGGATTCTTGGGTTTGGGGTGGGTTGAAGCTGTGGGTATGGATTGTATTGTGTTTTGGGATGGTGTGATAGGTTGTGGGGTTTCTGAGGATAGTTGTGTGTGTGCTTGCTCTTGCTGCTCTGTTTGCTCTGACTGACCTCTGCTGGTTCCATCCTTGTCTCCTTTTCCCTAGCTCCTTTCACTTTTTTGTCCTTCCCTCAGCTGCTGTCTCTCTTTTTGTGTTCTGTCTCTGTCTAGGAACACCTTCTTGTACTCTTCCGAGCTTCTCAACCGTGGTTTTTCTTGGAGGATCCTGTTCCGCACTGTTTCTGCCCTGAGAATCAGCTTGATCGGTCGGGTTCTCCCCTTCAATTTACCCCCCTATTCTCTAAAAATTTACAATCTCGTCCATGTCTTCTCCCCTATTTCCGTGATGATTTTCTCAATCTCCTTTCTTTCTTCCTGCCGTCTTTCAGTGTGTGTCCTTTCCTCTCTCTCCCGAAGCCCATGGATAAACACTGATTTTGCCCTTTCCTCCTCCCATTCCCTCTCCCCTTGTGACTCTGGTTCTTGTCTGTATGTGGCCATTTTCTCCCTTGATTTTTCCAGGGGCTCTTGGTAGCATGGTTGTGCCTCACATTCGACTTATCTCCCTCTCCATCTTCACCCACTGCTCTTCCCTTCCACTCCCTGGCCCTTCTTTGCAGGCTGATAGGACCTTAGCATATTTCATATCTCCTTCCTTCTGTTCAGCCTCTCAGCTTCGTATGGTGTGTCTTCTCTGGTCACTACCCTGAGACTTGCTTCAGCCTTTTTTACCTCAAATTCTGGCCCTTTACCCTGGCTACTGCAGTTTCGACTTGTCCCTTTCCCAATTCTTCGTCTCCTTCCCCAAACCCTCTTTTCCCATTTCACAGAGAGCTCTTTCTCCATTTTTTCAGAAAGCTCTCCCAATTTTCTCTCCCATTCTTGCTCTATCCTTTTCCACTGCTCCTCTTCCATTCCTCCCTACAGTACCATTTGTCATCTGATCCCTGATTCCTGCGAGCCCCAACCATTTTTTTTTTTTTTAAAAAGAGAAAGTGAAAAAAAGAAAAAAAGGGGGAGAGTGGAGAGAGAGGAGAAAGAGAGAGAAGGGGGGGGTGAAGGGGGGGAAAAGGGGGGAGAAAGTGAGAGAGAAGAAGGGGGAGTGACAAGGGAAGAGAGGGAGAGAGAGAGAGAATGGGAAAGGGGAAGAGAAAAAGAGAGGAAAAGGAGAGAGGGGGAGAGAGAGGGGGAAAGGGAGGGAGGGAGGAAGAGAGAGGAAGAGAGAGAGTGAGAGGAAGAGTGAGAGGGAAGAGAGAGAAGGAGAGAGAGAGGAAGAGGGAGAGGAAGAGAGGATGAGAGAGAGAGAGAGAGAGAGAGGGGAGAGAGAGAGAGAGAGGAAGAGGAGGGGGAGGGAGGGCGGGGGGGGGAAGGAAGGGTTAGAGGATCACTTCACAGGAAGGTGTGAAATCTGTATATGGGTGTGTGTGTGTGTGTGTTTTGTGTGGTGTGTGTGTGTGTGTGTGGGGTGTGTGTGTGTGTGTGTTTATGTGTGGTGCATGTGTGTGTTGTGTTTATGTGTGTGTGCATGGTGTTGTGGGGGTGTGTGTGTGTGTGTTGGTTTTTGTGTGTGGGGTGTGTATGTGTGTGGGGTGTATGTGTGTGTGTGTGTGTGTACTACCTAGTTGTGTTTGCGTGGGTCGAGTCACAGCTGTTGGCCCCGCCTCTTCAATGGTCGCTACTAGGTCACTCTCCTTGTTACATGAGCTTTATCATACCTCTTCTTAAAGCTATGTATATATCCTCTCTCCACTACATCACTTTCCAGACTATTCCAATTCCTAACAACACTATGACTGAAGAAATACTTCCTAACATCCCTGTGATTTATTTGAGTCTTCAACATCCAATTGTGATCCCTTGTTGCTGTATCCCATCTCTGGAACATCCTGTCTCTGTCCACATTGCACATTCCTCTCGGTATTTTATATGTCGTTATCATATTCCCCCAACCACTCCTGTCCTCTAGTGTCAGGTCGATTTCCCTAAACATATTATCGTAGGACATGCCTCTAAGCTCCGGGCCAGGTCTTACACTTTCTCTAAGTACCTTATGTGTTTGGCTAGGTGTGGGTTCCAAACTGGCGCTGCATACTCAAATATAGGTCTGACGTACACGGTGTACAGAGTCCTAAACGATTCCTTACTGAGATGTCGGAATGCTATTCTTAGGTTTGCTAGGTACCCAAATGCTGCAGCAGTTATTTGGTTGATGTGCACCTCAAGAGATGTGCCCAGTGTTATACTCATCCCAAGATCCTTTTCCTTGAGTAAGGCTTGTAGTCTCTGGCCCTCTACACTGCCTGCGGTCTTCTTTGCCCTTTCCCAATCTTCATGCTTTGGACCTGGTGGGGTTGAACTCCAGGAGACAGTTGCTGGACCAGGCCTGCAGTCTGTCCAGATCCCTTGTAATTCTGCCTGGTCCTCATTATATTGAATTCTTCTCATTAACTTCACATCATCTGAAAGTAAGGACACTTCTGAGTTAATTCCTTCCGTCATGTTCACATATACCAGAAAGAGCGCCGGTCCTAGGATCGACCCCTGTGGAAACCCACTCGTCACAGGCGCCCACTCGGACACCTCATGGAATACCTGTCGGGAAGACAGGTATTCCATTGCAGTGTCTTCCCTGTTATATCTGCATGATCCTCCAGCTGTTGCACTAATCTCTTGTGTGGGACTGTGCCAAAAACCTTCTTACAGTCCAAGAAACTAAATCTACCCACTCCTCTCTGTCTCTTGTCTTACTGCTGTCACCCTGTCATAGAACTCCAGTAGGTTCATGACACAGGATTTCCCAACCCTGAAACCGTGCTGGTTGTCGGTTGTCCTTTTCAGGTGTTCTACCACTCTTCTTCTGACAATCTTCTCGCTGACTCTGCACACTATAGATGTTAGTGACACCGCTCTGTAGTTTGATGCATCGTGTCTGTCTTTTTAAAAACTTGGAGTACATTTGCTGTCTTACGTAACTCTGGTGTTCGCCCGGATTCGATTGATGTGCTGAAGATTGTTGTTAGTGGTACACATAGCGCCTCGGCTTCCTCTCTCAGGACCCATGGAGAGATGTTATCCGACCCCATCACCTTTGAGGCATCAAGCTCGCTTAGCAGCCCATTCACTTCCTTCTCGGTTGGATGTATTGCGTCCAATTGTCCAACACTTCATGGTGTACACCACCTCTCCATTTTTTCGGAGTCTCTTCTGTTTACTCTGTGAATACTTCTTTGAATCTAATGTTGAGGCTCTCTCATACTTCGCATTAGTCTCTTGTGATCTCCCCTCCTTCTTGCCTCAGGTTGATTACCTGGTCCTTGAAGGATGTTTTCCTCCTAATGTGGCTATACAACAGCTTCGGGTCAGATTTGGCTTTCACTGCAAAGTCATTTTCGTATTGTTGTTGGGCCCCCTTTCTTTTCCTGTGCATATTCATTCTGGCTCTACCACTTCTTTAAATATTCTCCTGGGTCCTTAGTTTTCTATACATCTTCCATTCTCTAGCACACTTGGTTTCGGCCTGTCTTTACCTTTTTTGTGAACCAAGGGCTCATCCTATCATTTTCGTTGTTTCTGTTATTCTTTGGGTACAAATCTTTCCCCAGCTTCCTTGCATATTGTTGTCACATATTCCATCGTCTCACTTACTTTACCTCCCCTTCCGTTGTCTGCCCCACTGAACCTCGTTTCAGGAAATTCTTCAGACTAAGCAGTCTCCTCTCTTTTAGATCGGCTTCATTCAACCTGCCCTTCCTGCTTCCCTCTCCACGTGTAACTCTACTATGTAATTCGAAGCTCAGAACTACGTGGTCACTGGCCCCAGTGGTCTTTCATATGTTATGTCTTCATCATTTGCATTGCTCAAGGTTCATCGTCTCCTCTCTCTCTGGTAGTGCCCCTTACGTGTTGGTAAATGAAATTTTCCAGTACCACCTCCATCACCTTAGCCCTCCACGTCTCTGGGCCCCCATGTGGCTCAAGGTTCTTCCAGTCAATTTCATTGTGACTGAAGTTATCCACAATCAGTAGCTTTGTCCTGCTCGCATGGGCCACTTCAGCCAGTGTGTCAACCATCACTTTCTTACTCTTATCATATTCTTGCCTTGGCTCCCTGCTGTTCTGTGGTGGGTTATACATCACAGCAACATTTACCACCTTGGGACCTCCAGACTGAAGTATTCCTATTATTTAGCCTCTTGCTTTTCCTTTGTCTCCTCTCTCCAGGTCCCATTGTTTTTTTGGTGAGCAGTGCTACTCATCCATTCCCTCTGTTCCCTATGTCATTCCTCAGGATTTGATATGCCATTAGGAAGATGGCATCTGTTATCGTTCCTGTGAGCCTGTTTTCTGAGAGAGCTATGATGCCCGATGAGACCTCTTTGATTCTCTCGTATCACTCTTTCCACTTCTTCGTAATTCCTTCAGCGTTTGTGAAGCATACCTTCAATTGCCTCTCCACCACTGTTCTGGGGGGTCTGTGGGGGTTGGGGAAGTGGGGGACCCGGAAGTGTGCTGTGGGATTCTCTGCCTAGTGTTGGAGGGGAGTTTGTGAGTCTGTGTTTGTCTGTGGGCTTCGAAGGGGGTCTGTTTTATGTTGTGCTTGTTTCTCTGCCCGACTTGGTTGTCCTCTGCGGACTCTATCCTTGTCTCTCTTTCTAATCCCTTTCGTTTTTATGTCTTCTCCCTTCAGCCGTAGTTTTTCTTCCAGGTTCCTGTTTCCCCAACGTTTGTTGTGTTGGTGTGTATGTACGAGCGTAAAATTTTCTATATTTGGTTGCAGAGGTCGAATTCACAGTTCCTGATCCGTCTTCGCTTGCCGCTACCTGGTTCACTCTTTTTCCCTTTTTTTTGGGGAGCCTTATCGTACCTCTTGTTAAATATATGTATGGACCCCGCTTTTACCACTTCACTGTCATGTTGGTTCCACCTCCTGTTTTTCTAACACTAAAAAAATTCTTAGTTCTTTTTCGACACGTCTGTGTTTCCAGCTTCCGTTACGCCCTCGTGTACCACAAAAATTCCTATCAGTAATTTGTACAATGTTATCATTTTCACCTTTAGTCTTTGAGGTCATGATATTCAATTTTTAAATTTTTATGGGTCTAGCTTTCCTCCTTAAACATTATGTTTCATAAAGTCTGCTTATATGTATAGGAATTATGAACCTAGGTATATCTGTATATGTTTAGTCACTTTGGAGAAAATATTTTTATAATATATATATATATATATATATATTATATATATTAATATATATATATATTTATATATATAAAATATATATATTAGAATTGTTGTCTTTCTATCGTAATAAATCAAAATAATGTAAATAAGGTATCATGCCTATCAATGTAGTTTAAAAAAGGGTTCCCTAATTATTTTGGAAGGCACACCTGCATAATCCAGAGTACTTATTCTAATATGAGAAACTTACACTCTTCCTCTTTTATTCTTATCATTTTTTTATACATAGTCTCTCAAGTGCACCTTTGTAACCATCATACAGCGTTTTTGCAGACTGGGAGGTAATTAGGTTACAAATTAGATTAATTGAAGTGCATTTATATTTCAACGGATGAAGAGGTTTTCAACAACAAAGCACTTCTCCCTCCACAGATGGGAGAAGGGGGTCATACAATGTTTAAGAAAAAATAGTGTGGCATGCCCAAAGAGTACGTAACCTTTATTCGGGTATGTACACACCCCCATTTACAGGGGTTTTCTCCAACAAACCCAAAGAACCAGGGGATGAGGGTGACGATGGGGCCCCCTCGTTCATCTAGTACCCAGGTTCCAGCCAATGAGAAAATGGTTTTGGGAAAACGCAGAGGTTATGTGGGTACCACTCTCCTGTCTGCTCTTGTCATTCCCATTCTAAAGCTGGTTGAAGCACGGTCTGCTCTCTAGTGGCTTCTATTCTGCCTCGATTACCGTGGAGTGCACTAATGCCTATTGCTGTACATAGTGTATATAGTGTACATACTTCTGTTCTAAATTGGTGAAGGATAATATAAGTCAAAAGTTTTCTGCTGTGTTTATTTTGCCCCTTTACACCCAGCATAACAGGCCTTTGGGACTCCTGGGTTGTAATAAATAGGAAGTGGTGGTACTCCTTTCCATTGAATATTCTGCAATAATCTCTCAACAAGTTTGCAACTCTTAACATCAACGGTGGTAGGAGTTGTTCCACTACAAATTGCATTCTTTTAAACCAAATGTGAGTTTCTAGCCTATTTTTGCCATTGGTGACGTGTTTGGAAGACTATTCTCCCACCTACATGTCGACATAAGCATTTCAGTCACGGGATGGAATAAAATGTTTGTCACCGCTCTGTGACGATTGACCAGCTTCATTGTTAGTACACCATCTGTTACTAGATTGTCCTGTCAATCAGCTGGCATGCAAAATTAACTTCCGACGTCTCCGCCTTCCTAAGGCACTTACGCTACTTGACCTCCTCACTTAAAACAATAATTGGAGAGTGAAGCAGCATGTGCAAGAAGAAGCCAAACTACGAAGGAGAGGACTACACCCGTATGAGAAATTTTCTGCATGTAGTACAATGGGAAAAAAAGAACTGGTGGGAATATCTGTAAATGAAATAATGGAATACGTGACCACATAATGCAATGAGGTAGAGGAGTGGTTCATACCCAAGGGCAACAGAAACAATGGGAAAACCAAGACAAGCCCTTCATTCAACCAATATGTAGGGAAAGAGAGAGAGAGAGAGAGGCCAAAACCGAGCTAGAGAATGTAAAAAAGTAAAGAAGACAAAGGACCCAGGAAAATAAGGAGATTAACCGAAGAGACAGAAATGAATATGAATGGATAAGGAAGGAGGCCAGCAGTAATACGAGAATGACATAGCATCGAATGCCAGATTTGACCCGAAGCTGTTGTACAGCCACATCAGGAGGAAAACAACAGTTAAAGGACCAGGTAATCAGACTGAGGGAGGAGGGAGGGAAGATCACAAGAAATGGCAAAGAACTATGTGAAAAACAGAACACAAGATTGAAGGAAGTATTATCAACGGAGATAGAAAGAACTCCAGCAAACTGGGATGGAAGGGTATCTCTACATGCATTAAGCACATTACAGACAACTGAGGACGAGGTGAAGAGGCTGCAAAGTAAGCTAGATAACTCAAAGGAGGTTGGTCCTGAGAGAGGGAGCGGAAGCACTGTGCCACTAACAACAACAGGGCATCTGCCTGTGGCGTGGAAGACAACAAATGATGTCTCAGTCTTTACGAAAGAGATAAGCAGGTAGCATTAAGCTACAGTCCAGTGTCCCTGAGATGTAAGTATGCAAAGTCATGGAGATTATCAGGTAAAGACTTGCGGAACACCTAGAAAGGAATGAGCTTATACACGATACCCAGAACGTTTTTAGGGAGGGGAAATCCTGTGTCACAAACCTACTAGAGGTTATATGACAAGGTGGCATATAACCTCCAGTAAGGAGAACTGTAAGAAAATCTTTAAGAAAGCTTTCGACACAGTTCCACAGAAGAGATCAGTATAAAAGCTAGAGGAGCAGCCAGGAATAACAGGTCAGGCATTGCAATGAACAAGAGAATACCTGACAGGCATAAACAACGAGTGATGGTACTTGACGAGCTGTCAGAGATGTTGCATGTGACGAGCATGGTTCCACAAGCGTCAGTTCTAGGACCGGTGCTGTTTCTGGTATGTGTGGATGACATGATGGAATAGATAGATTTAGACGTGTCTCTGTTTGCAGACGATGTGAAACTAATGCGGAGAACTCAAGTGGATGTGGATCAGGTAGGACTACAAAGGGATCTGGACAGGCTGTAAGCCTGGTCCAACAACAGGCTAACGCAGTTTAACCCAACCAAGTGCAAAATCATGAAGATTGAGGAAGGACAAATAAGACCGCAGATAGAAAACAGGCTAGGGGGCCAGAAACTGCAAAACTTTCTCAAGGAAAAAGATCTTCGTGTGTGTGCGTATAATGCCGAGCACATCTACAAAGGCGCACATCAACCAAATAATTGCTGCAGTACATGGGCACCTGGCAAACCTAAGAACAGGGTTTCGACATGTGCGTAAGGAGTCTTTCATGACTCTGTACAACGTGTATGTCAGGCCCGTATTGGAGTATGTAGCACCAGTATGGAACTCACACCTTTTCAAGCACGTCAAGAAATTAGAGAAAGTGCATAAGTTTACAACTAGTCTGGTCACGGAGCTAAGATGGATGGTTAAGAGGTTAAGGGAAATCAGCCTGACGACACTGGAGGACAGGAGGGATAGGGAAGACATGATAACGACAAATAAAATACTTAGAGGAATTGACAAGGTGGATAGAGACAAGACATTTCCGAGATGGGACACAACAACAAGGGATCATAACAGGAATGTTAGGAAGCATTTATTCCTTCATAGAGTTGTCAAGGAATAGATAAATCTGTAGTGATGTAGTGGAAGCAGGATCGATATATAGCATACAGAGATACGATGAAGCTCATGGAGCAGGAAAAGAGAGGACCTAGTAGAGACCAGAAAAATGACAAGCCAGGCGCAGACTTGACCCTTTCAACCACAAACAGGCAAGTAGAAATATGTGCATACACTCAAACACACACACACACACACACACATATACACACACAAACACACACAGATCTTATAAAAAAACAATGGGATTTTGATGAACTGGAGGGACAAGACAGAGGTGAAGAAAGAGTCTACATAACAGGAACACTTCAGTCTGGAGGTCCCAAGGTGGTAATTGCAGTGGTGTATAACCCAGGACAGATCAACAGGAGGCCAAGGCAAGAGTATGATGGGAGTAACAGAGCGATGGTTGACACACTGGCTGAAGTGGCCAGAAGGGCTCATGCCAACAGGGCAAAGTTACTGATTGTGGGTGACTTCAATCACAAATAAATTGACTGGGAGAACTTGGAGCCACATGGGGGCCCAGAAACGTGGAGGGCTAAGATGATGGAGGTTGTGCTGGAAAACCTCATGTACCAACACTACCAGAGAGAGAGAAGAGGATGTACCAGCAAGACTGGACCTAGTATTCATCTTGAGTAGTGCAGATATTGAGGACATCACATATGAAAGACACCTCGGGCCAGTGACCACGTGGTTCTGAGCTTCGAATACATAGTAGAGTTACAAGTGGAGAGGGAAGCAGGAAAGGTGGGACGAATGAAGGTAAACTTCAAGAGAGAGGACTTGAGAGGCATGAAGAATTTCCAGTAAGAGGTTCATTGGGACAGAGCACTTGAAGGGAAGTCAATAAATGAGATGATGGAATATGTGAAAACAATATACAAGGAGGCTTAGGAGAGGTTTGTACCTAAGGGTAACAGAAATAACGAGAAAACCAAGATGAGGCCAAAACCAAGTGTGCTCAAGAATGGAAGAAGTATAAAAGGCAAAGGACCCAGTAGGATAAGATGACCATTTGTAGAGCAAGAAATGAATATGCAGAGGTGAGAAGGGAGGCCGAACGACAATATGAAAATGACATAGTAGCGAAAGCCAAATCTGACCCATAGGTGTTGTACAGCCACATCTGGAAGAAAACAACAGTCAAGGACCAGATAATCAGGCTGAGGAAGGAAGGGAGATCACAAGAAACGACCGAGAAGTATGTCAGGAGCTCAACATGAGATTCAAAGAAGTGTTCACAGTGGAGACAGAAGGGACACCAGAAAGACAGAGAGGTGAGGCACACCACCAAGTGTTGTACAAAATACATACAACCGAAGAAGAACTGAAGCGGCTGCTAAGCGAGCTAGATACCTCCAAGACGATAGTGCTGGATAACATCTCTCCATGGGCCCTGAGGGAGCAGAGATGCTATGTATTCCACTAACAACAACCTTCGACACATCTATCGAAACATGGTTACTACCTGAGGTATGGAAGACAGCAAATGTAATCCCAATCTTTAAAAAAGGAGACAGACACGAAACATTGAACAACAGACCAGTGTCACTGACTTGTATAGCATGCAAAGTCATGGAGAAGATAATTAGGACTAGAATGATGGAGCACCTAGAAAAAAAAATGAGCTTATCAGCAACAACCAGCACGGTTTCAGGGACGGGAAATCCTGCGGGAGGGTAGATTGCGTTTTCTTGGGCTGTATAAAGGCTTTTGACACAGTTCCTCACAAAAGATTAGTGCATAACCTGGAGGACAAAGGCAGGTATAACAGGGAAGGCTCTGCAATGGATCTAGGAATACCTGTCGGGAAGACATCAGCAAGTCATGGTACATGATGAGGTGTCAGAATGGGCGCCTGTGACGAGCGGAATTTCACAGGTGTCAGTCTCAGGACCGGTGCTGTTTCTCGTATATGTGAACGAAATGACGGAAGCAATAGACTCAGAAATGTCCATGTGTGCAGATGATATGAATAGACGAGAAGAATTCAATCGAACGAGGATCAGGCAGAACTTCAAAGGAATCTGGACAGACTACAAATCTGGTCCAGAAACTGGCTCCTTGAGTTCAACCCCACCAAGTGCAAAGTTATGAAGACTGGGGAAGGACTAAGGAGATCACACACGGAGTACAGTCTAGGGGGCCAAAGACTACAAACCTCACTCGAGGAAAAGGATCATGGGGTGAGTATGACAGCGGGTACATCTCCTGAGGTGCACATCAACCAAATAAATGCTGAAGCATATAGGCACAAACCTAAGAATTGCATTTCCACATCTCATTAAGGAATCATTCAGGATCCTGTACACCGTGTATGTCAGGCCTTTAGTGGAGTATGCAGCACCAGTTTGGAAGTCACACCTAGCGAAGCACGTGAGGAAATTAGAGAAAGTGCAGAGGTTTGCAACAAAACTAGTCAAATAGATAAGGAGCATGTCCTACGAGGAGAGGTTAAGGGAAATCGACCTGATGATACTGGAGGACAGGAGTGATAGGGGGGATATGATAACGACATATAAAATACTGAGAGGAGTTAACAAAGTGGACAGAGACAGGATGTTCCCGAGATGGGACGAGGCAACAAGGGGTCACAATTGGAAATGGAAGGCTCATATGAATCACAGGGATGTTAGGAAGTATTTCTTCAGTCACATAGTTGTCAGGAAGTGAAATAGTCTCGGAAGTGATGTAGTGGAGGCAGGATCCATATATAGCTTCAAGAAGACATATGATAAAGCCCATGGAGCAGGAAGATTGACCTAGTAGCGACCAGTAAAGAGGTGGTGTCAAGAGCTGTGACTCCACCCCTGGAACACCAACTAGGTGAGTGCAACTAGATAAGTACTCACACTTACACATATACCTACACTCACGTGCACACACACACACACACACACACACACACACACACACACACACACACACACACACACACACACACACACACACCATCATCATCATCATCATCATCATCATCACCATCATGTTAAGGACACTACCAGAGAAAGAGGGAGGATGAACCAGCGACACTGGACCTTGTGTTCACCCTGAGCAGTTTAGAAATTGAGGATATCACATTTCAGAGGCCTCTTGGAGCTAGTGATCACATGGTTCTGTTTTGAATACATAGTAGAGTTACAAGTAGAGAGGGTACATGAGTTGGGTGGGAAACGCCAAACTATAAAAGGTATGAGGAACTTCCTGCAGGAGGTTCAGTGGGACAGAGAATTGGCAGAAAAGTCAGTAAATGAATTGATAGAATACGTAACAACAAAATGCAGGGAAGGAGAGAAAAGGTTTGTTCCCAAGGGCAATAGAAATAATGGGAAGACCAAAGCGAGTTCTTCATTTACCCGAAGGTGTAGGGAGGCAAAAACTAAGTGCACCAAAGAATGGAAAAGGTACGGGAGGCAAAGGACACAGGAAAATAGAGAGATTAGTAGAAGAGCCAGAAACGAGTATGCACAGATAAGGAGGGAGGCCCAGCGACAGTACGACAACGACATATCATCAAAAGCCAAGTCTGATCCAAAACTGCTGTATAGCCACAGTAGGAGAAGACAACAGTCAAAGAGCAGGTGATCAGGCTGAGGAAAGAAGGTGGGGAATTCATCAGAAGCGATCAAGAGGAATGTAAGGAGCTGAATATGAGATTTAAGGAAGAATTTACAGTGAAGACAGGAAGGCCTCTGGGTGGACAGAACAGAGGGGGACGCCAACAAGGAATATACCAACAAGTGTTGGATGACATACCCACAACTGAGGAGGAGGTGAAGAAACTACTAAGGGACCTTTATACCTCAAAGGCAATGGGACCAGACAATATCTCCCCATGGGTCCTTAGAGAGAGAGCAGAAATGCTGTGTATGCCATTAACCACAATCTTCAACACATCCCTTGAAACTGAGCAACTATCTAAGGTATGGAAGACGGCAAATGTAGTACACATATTTAAAAAAGGAGACAGAAAAGAGGCATTAAACTATAGACCAGTGTCACTGACGTGTATAGTATGCAAAGTCATGGAGAAGATTATCAGGAGAGTGGTGGAGCACCTGAAACGGAACAAGAGTATAAACACCAACCAGCAAATCCTGAGTCACAAAACTACTGGAGTTTTATGATGAAGTAAAAGAAGGAAGATACGAGAGAGGAGTGGGTTGATTGCATCTTCTTGGACTGCAAGAAGGCCTCTGACACAGTTCCTCACAGGAGATTGGTGCAGATGCTAGAGGATCAGGCACGTATAACAGGAAGGGCACTGCAATGGATCAGAGAATACCTGACAGGGAGGCAACAATGAGTCATGTTACGTGATGAGGTATCAAAGTAGGTACCTGCGACGAGCAGGGTCCCACAAGGGTCGGTCGTAGGTATATGCAAATGACGTGATGGAAGGGTTAGACTCAGAAGTGTCCCTGATCACAGATGATGTGAAGTTAATGAGGAAAATTAAATCAGAAGAGGATCAGGAAGGACTTCAAAGAGACCAGGACAGGCTGGATACCTGGTCCAGCAACTGGTGTCTCGAATTTTACCCCACCAAATGCAGTCATGAAGATCGGGGAAGGGCACAAAAGACCGAAGATGGAGTATAGGCAAGGTGGCCAAAGACTGCAAACCTAGCAAACCGGAGAATAACGTTCAGATACCCAAGTATGGAATCGTTCAAGACACTGTACACCGTATACGTTAGGAAAAACTGGAGTATGCAGCACCTGTTTGGAACCCACACTTGATAAAGCACTTCAAGAAATTAGAGGAAGTGCAAAGATTTGCGGCAAGGTTAGTTCCAGTGCTACGGGAAATGTCCTATGAAGAAAGGTTAAGGGAAATCTGCCTGACGATACTGGAGGACAGGAGGGTTAGGGGAGACATGATAACGACATACAAAATACTGCATGGAATAGACAAGGTGGACAGAGACAGGATGTTCCAGAGATTTGACACAGAAACAAGGGGTCACAATTGGAAGTTGAAGACCCAGATGAGTCAAAGGGATGTTAGGAAGTATTTCTTCAGTCTGTCATGTAGGGGGGTATTGAAACGTACGGATAATCGGGGAATAACGGAGTAAGGGGAGTAAGGCAGGAGAGTCTGAGTCGAGTGATTAGCGGTGAGCGGTAGGTAATGTGAGGTCACTGATGACTACACCTTAACCTCTCATTACTCTACCCACCACACTACTCACCCTCTCACTACTTGAAACAAAAATTAATGAATAAATGAGCCAATAACGGAGACAGTGAATATTACTATTCTACTCAAACACAGTTTATTATTAAGTCCTTGTGCAATAATATATTTGGGAACAGGAGAACATTATTGTGGTTTAGATAAAAGGGGTAGTACATATAAGCAGTGAGACAGGGAATACAATCAACTTGACGAAAATCGATATAACATACAATATAGTTCAGAGGACAGTTCACCACAGGAACTAAGCCACAGGTCCCAAAACCTACACAGCATGAGTACTGCTCCAATCCAGTACTCTGACCAATGTCTCCAACAGTCTCCTCCAGAGACTTCAGCAGCCTTCTCTGGAGCCCTGTACCCCAGCAGCAGCTCTGTTCGAAGTCTGCTGAGCTGTTCCTTGGGCTTATATGGTGGTCCAAGCACCCCCCACAATGGGGTATGCACCACGTGTTACGACCTGATGCTGTGATCTGACACCGTCCAGAACAAAACACCTCAGACTTAAGCCGAAAAGGAGTGACTGACAGACATTTGCCAAGGCAAGGTGTGACCATATAATCGGGTCTCCCTACATCACATCCCCCTTTCTCCCCAATTTAAAATATCTGAGAACTAGGACAGTTTGTCCTAAGTTATTAGACTATTTTAATCCTAACCCCTTAATTCTATTACAATACAAAGACAAAATTATACATATAATACAAAATTATTCAACTACATATATTTCCCTCAACCTTCTCAACTCCCACACGGCAGCATAATCAGTACACGTCGCAGTTGGCCAGCATAATAGTTGCTCTCTGGTGCAAAGCCTCCTTACCCGTCATTTCTCCTTAAAACTAAATATCGGGCTCCAGTGCCTTCCCTACTTCTACTAGAAATGTACTAGCCAATGCTAGTCACCCTCGCACGTTAACCATTGGGCCAAACCTCTCTAGGCTTCTATGGCGTGGAAAACTGCTCCAACGGGTTGCATTCTTTCAAGTAATTGCAACTGGACCACTTCACGACCAACATCTGAAAATCGAGAAAGGGCAGGCATCGCAGCTAAGACCCTCCATTATCCTATGCCACTACTAGGATTCACTGGCCTCATAAAACAAGGCGGCCATAATCACTGGACCGTTTTCAAGGTCACCTTATTTCACAAAGGTAACACTAACACTTCTGGCAAGTCAAAGTAGGCTGGGGACATCTCACACTCTTAATTGTCTCTCATGGCTGGCAGGACATCCCCGCATGCCGGTCCTACAGGTTGACCAGCAAGGCAGGATACAAATCCATACCGTCCTTGATAGCAGGCTGATCCCAGCAGCTGGAGTCCATCCCTACAGCTCGCGTCCTTCCACATCTCCGAGGATGGCAGCTCCTTCATAATAGACTCTCCTGTCCTGGCACACCAGCCAGAATCCCTCATACACCACTGCAGCATCACCGCCATCATCTCCTGAGCTAAGCAGCATCGCAGCATCACAGCATGGCCACAGCATAGCACGGCTACAGCATCGCAGCACGGCCCCAGCATCTCGGCATCACAGCACGGCCACAGCATTGCAGACAGCATCACAGCATAGACAGCATCACAGCACGGCCACAGCATAGCAGACAGCATCAGAAGGTCTCGTCTCAGTAGGCCACAGCATCACAAGCAGCCTGTAGTAGCAGGCTATGGTCAGTTGCTCGAGGTGAGGTGAGGTCACTTCAAGTCATTAACAGAGGTGCGGTCACCCATCCCTGGCAACTGCGGGTAACTGACGGTCCGCGGGTGATGGTCACAGAGGCTGGATGACGCAGACACCCACTACAGTGGATGACAGACCAGAACAGCAATATGTCTGCTGGGGCACATCAGCTGGGTGACTGGGCACATCGGCAGGATAACAATCATAGACAGCTCTTCAATGGGTGACAGTTGTGGGTGAGTCTTCCAAGGCGGGCTGGGTGGCTTCTCGTTCCTCTGTAAATATTCAATTTCGGCCAGTATTTGTTTCCCCCAAAAGTCTCACCCAAACACTCATAACTTCCACCATTTATCTCAAACCAACACACAACTCCAGCAAATATAATATTACACCCAAACAATTACTCAGACCCACGGTCAAAAAGGGTCGGCTAAGGTCACTATGATTATAATGTCACACTGATATTTACTTTAACCTTACACACACAAGAAAAATGGTAGCAAATGGTAGCATAACATAAGTATAACCGAGCAGTCAAAAAGGCACATGGGACTGATTCCTATTATAAAAATAATAAGAATCACCACCGCTTAGACACCATGTCATGTAGGGGGGTATTGGAATGAAGGATATAAGTGGGGAATATGGGAGTAAGGGATTCAGTAGGCAGAGGATAGGCAGGCGAGGTGGTAGGAGAAATGATTAGCGGATGTAGGTAATGTGAGGTCACTGATGACTACATCTTCACCTCTCATTACTCTACTCACCACACTACTCGCCCTCTCACTACTTGAAATAAAATAATGAATAAAAGAGCCAATAACGGGGCGAGTGAATATTACTATTCTACTAACAGTTTATTATTAAGTCCTGTTACAATAATATATTTGGGAACAGGAGTACATTATTGTGGTTTAGATAAATGGGATGGTACATATAAGCAGTGAGACAGGGAATACAATCAACTTGACGAAAATGAATATAACTTATGATATAGTTCAGAGGACAGTTCACCACAGGAACTAAGCCACAGGTCCCAAGACCTACACAGCATGAGTACTGCTCCAATCCAGTACTCTGACCAATGTCTCAAAAAGTCTCCTCCATAGACTTTAGCAGCCTTCTCCCGAGCCCTGCACCCCAGCAGCAGCTCCTCTCGAATCTCCTGCTCAGAGCTCTGCTCGCAGCAGCAGCTCTGCTCGAAGTCTTCTGCTAAGCTGTTCCTTGGGCTTATATGGTGGTCCAAGCACCCCCCACAATGGGATGTGCATCACGTGTTACGACCTGACACTGAGATCTGACACAGTCCACAACAAAACACTTCAGACTTAATCCGAAAAGGAGTGGCTGACAGACGTTTGCCAAGACAAGGTGTGACCATATAATTAGGTCTCCCTAGAGACCTCACAAGCCCAGCTGAACTACATCACAAGTCATAGAGTAGTCAGGAAGTGGAATAGCCAGGGGGCAAGGCAGACCAAAATGTGAATTTGAAAGTGATTTCGTATGAGGGGATAGAGCCGCACAATGTAAGGTCAGTGAGGCCATATAAATGGAGTTGTAAAAGTTACGTGTCGAGCAACTGCAAACATGCAAAGCCCGAATAAACTCGGTCCTGCCCGTTAAGGGTATAACAATTTAAAATGTTGCAAGGTTGCAACTGTTAATTAAAATAATAAATATTTTTAAAATTTATTATACAAGTAGATAATATAAAAAGCATAAATGGAACTTGTTTCTGAACAATTTGTAACCATTAAAAAAATAGAAATAGGAACTACTTATCAACAATGACACATTGCAATGGGATACAACTTACAAATGAAATATTCCTGAGTTCCCTGAGAAAGAACAATCATTTTACATCACTAATTTCTGCAATGACACTTTATGAAACAATTTCTATTGTTCTTGATGCGTAGATTTACTTTGCATGTGGCACAGGAAAATGAAGATGTGACATGATTATTGTTTTTGCTGCAATACTTGCATGTAAACAAGTATCTTCTTGTTCAATTTCTGCTTTTTGGATGGTGGCATAGCTTCCTCCTCATCTGTTGACACCTCTGCATCTTGTGGCAAGTATTCATCACCACTGTCCACCAATTCCAGGTCATCTGCGTCTTGATCTGTGTCACTATCGTCCCAAACACAGACAAATTTGATTTATCCTTTGAGGACTCACCATAGAACAATTTCTGATTGATCTGGAAGGACAATAAAAACGTTCTGTACACACCCAGATCATTACTGAATTCATATAAACACTACCAAATTTTATGGAAATATTTATATACTGAAACTTGAAAACATCACCTAAACATGCAGGACCGAGTGTACTTGTTGCACTTTTTTCATTTGCATGATGCACTCTTATTATGCTTCACATCTTATATATATAATATATATATATATATATATATATATAATATATATATATATATATATAATATATTATATATATGTATAAATATATATATATATATATATATAATATATATATATATATATATATATATATATATATATATATATATAGTGTGGTGGAGGTACGTGAAGCATTACGTAGAATGAAAGGGGGTAAAGCAGCTGGAACTGATGGGATCATGACAGAAATGTTAAAAGCAGGGGGGGATATAGTGTTGGAGTGGTTGGTACTTTTGTTTAATAAATGTATGAAAGAGGGGAAGGTACCTAGGGATTGGCAGAGAGCATGTATAGTCCCTTTATATAAAGGGAAAGGGGACAAAAGAGATTGTAAAAAATATAGAGGAATAAGTTTACTGAGTATACCAGGAAAAGTATACGGTAGAGTTATAATTGAAAGAATTAGAGGTAAGACAGAATGTAGAATTGCGGATGAGCAAGGAGGCTTCAGAGTGGGTAGGGGATGTGTAGATCAAGTGTTTACATTGAAGCATATATGTGAACAGTATTTAGATAAAGGTAGGGAAGTTTTTAATTGCATTTATGGATTTAGAAAAGGCATATGATAGAGTGGATAGAGGAGCAATGTGGCAGATGTTGCAAGTTTATGGAATAGGTGGTAAGTTACTAAATTCTGTAAAGAGCTTTTATGAGGATAGTGAGGCTCAGGTTAGGGTGTGTAGAAGAGAGGGAGACTACTTCCCGGTAAAAAGTAGGTTTTAGATAGGGATGTGTAATGTCACCATGGTTTGTTTAATATATTTATAGATGGGTTGTAAAGGATGTAAATGCTAGGGTGTTCGGGAGAGGGGTGGGATTAAATTATGGGGAATCAAATTCAAAATGGGAATTGACACAGTTACTTTTTGCTGATGATACTGTGCTTATGGGAGATTCTAAAGAAAAATTGCAAAGGTTAGTGGATGAGTTTTGAGAATGTGTGTAAAGGTAGAAAGTTGAAAGTGAACATAGAAAAGAGTAAGGTGATGAGGTATCAAATGATTTAGATAAAGAAAATATGGATATCAAATTGGGGAGGAGGAGTATGGAAGAAGTGAATGTTTCAGATACTTGGGAGTTGACGTGTCGGCGGATGGATTTATGAAGGATGAGGTTAATCATAGAATTGATGAGGGAAAAAAGTGAGTGGTGCGTTGAGGTATATGTGGAGTCAAAAAACGTTATCTATGGAGGCAAGAAGGGAATGTATGAAAGTATAGTAGTACCAACACTCTTATATGGATGTGAAGCTTGGGTGGTAAATGCAGCAGCGAGGAGACGGTTCGAGGCAGTGGAGATGTCCTGTCTAAGGGCAATGTGTGTGTAAATATTATGCAGAAAATTCGGAGTGTGGAAATTAGGAGAAGGTGTGGAGTTAATAAAAGCATTAGTCAGAGGGCAGAAGAGGGGTTGTTGAGGTGGTTTGGTCATTTAGAGAGAATTGGATCAAAGTAGAATGACATGGAAAGCATATAAATCTATAGGGGAAGGAAAGAGGGGTAGGGGTTGTCCTCGAAAGGGTTGGAAAGAGGGGGTAAAGGAGGTTTTGTGGCGAGGGGCTTGGACTTCCAGCAAGCGTGCATGAGCGTGTTAGATAGGAGTGAATGGAGACGAATGATACTTGGGACCTGACGATCTGTTGGAGTGTGAGCAGGGTAATATTTAGTGAAGGGATTCAGGGAAACTGGTTATTTTCATATAGTCGGACTTGAGTCCTGGAAATGGGAAGTACAATGCCTGCACTTTAAAGGAGGGATTTGGGATATTGACAGTTTGGAGGGATATGTTGTGTATCTTTATACGTATATGCTTCTAAACTGTTGTATTCTGAGCACCTCTGCAAAAGCAGTGATAATGTGTGAGTGTGGTGAAAGTGTTGTATGATGATGAAAGTATTTTCTTTCTTTTTTGGGTCACCCTGCCTCGGTGGGAGACGACCGACTTGTTGAAAAAAAAAAAAAAAAAAAAAAAAAAAAAATATATATATATATATATATATATATATATATAATCAAAATATAGCTAAACTATTCAATTATGCACTAGACACACAAATCAGTACTTACCAACATTGCAGAGGGGCAAATGCAAGAGTATATGAGGAGCACTCGACGAAAAACACGAGTCTGGGCGACGTCAAGCTAGAAGTGTTTACATTTTGCTCTCTTGACTAATGGGAAGCAATGCTTGCCTTTAGCTGGAGCGACTCAGGGAAGGCTTGTGATTGGTCAGAAATAGAGAATGGGAACCCAGAAGTGCTGGGGGAGTAGGAGGATACGCACAAAAACCATGCCCGGTAAAGGGTTGATGAGGTATGATAAAGCTCATGGAGTAGGGAGAGAGAGGGCCTAGTAGCACTCAGTGAAAAGGCGAGGCCAGGAGCTGAATCTCGACCCCTGCAACCGTAATTAGGTGAGTACAATTAGGTGAGTACACAAGCTCACACACACACACACACACACACACACACACACACACACAGGGAGGAAGAGTGGGGAAGGAAGATAGTAGAGCTTGGTAAGAAAATGGAGGAGCGGATAGCTGAAGAGTGCAGGAAGTGGGAAGTACAGGTCTTAGCAGCAGAAGCTAGGATACAGTGCTTAGAAGAGAAACTGCAAAGCCTGAAACAGATTAGAGAGACAAATGACAATTCAGATGTGACATCAGGAAATTGAAAATCAGGCGCAGACAAGGGGATGGTAAGCAACAACGGAGACATGCCGTACATGAAGGCCCTATCAGACCCACGTGGGGCCAGGGAAAAGACGATGAGCACACTAAGATCAAATGACATGTCCGAAGACAATGAAGGAAATTCAAAGTCAGGCGCAGACAAGGGGATGGTAAGCAACAACGGAGACATGCCGTACACGAAGGCCCTATCAGACCCACGTGGGGCCAGGGAAAAGACGATGAGCACACTAAGATCAAACGACAGGTCCGAAGACAATCAAGGTTTGTTATATGCAGAGATTCTAACAGCCAACTGCAGTAGCAAGGGACAGCTGGTCAGGAAAGACAGTTCACTGAGAATAGAAGTTTCAGATATGACAGGGACTGAAGGCAAGAACATGTCAATGGAAGGAAATAAAATGCCTCAGAGGAAACAGATGGAGACTCAGTGGGAGGAGGAAAGGGCGAGGTCAGTTTTTGTGTACGGGCTCCAAGAAGCCAAGGGGGCCAACTTTGAAGAAATAAAACAGGAGGAGAAAAAAATGATTGAAGGCATCATGAAAACAATAGGGGAGGGCAATATGACCCAGGTGACAAATTTTTCAGAGAATTGGGTGGTTTGCGAGTGGAAGGATACGGCCTGTCAGAGTAACTTTCAAGGAAGAATCAGTTCGAACCAGGATTCTGCAAGAGAAAGCAAGACTGAGGGACAAAGAGGGGTACCAGAGAGTATACCTCGACCGCGACAGAACACAAGAAGAAAGGACTACACTGAAAGAGAGGGTACAGAGACGCAGGGAGGAACGAGAAGCAATGAAAATGAGCAGGACCCAGACACAGGAGGAAGGGCAAACACACCCCACAGAATCTCCCACCAAAAGCCTCCACCCGCGACATTCCCAAAGCAACTGAGCAACCTATACTACAACCCACTCACTGTTCCCTCTGCCACCAACCCCCATATCACAAACCTCACCCCAACAGCTGTCCCTTATGGGCATTCTGACCCCACCCCCATCAACACAAACCCCACCTACACCACAGCCCCATATAGGCCCCCACCAAGGCTCTCGCTCCCCCAACCCCAATATTCTTGCATGACCACAATGATAGAAAAGAAACTAAAGGTTTGGTACACAAACGCGGATGGAATAACGAATAAACATGAGGAGTGGAATGAAAGAATCAGTGAAAAATCCCCAGACATCATAGCAGTCACAGAAACAAAACTCGCTGAGACAATAACAGACACAATCTTCCCAACAGGATATCAGATCCTGAGGAAAGATAGAAGGAGTAGAGGGGGAGGAGGGGTTGCACTGCTCATAAAACACCAATGGGGATTTGAGGAAATGGAAGGCATGGACATGATTGGAGAAAGAGATTACATTGTAGGTACAATTCAGTCCGGAGAACATAAAGTAGTCATTGGAGTGATGTATAACCCACCACAGAACTGCAGGAGGCCAAGAGAGGAGTACGAAGAAAACAACAGGGTGATGGTGGACACACTGGCTGAGGTGGCAAGAAGAGCTCACTCGAGCACAGCAAAGTTACTGGTAATGGGCGATTTCAACCACAGGGATGACGACTGGGAAAACCTGGAACCACATGGGGGTCCCGAAACATGGAGAGCCAAGATGATGGATGTGGTACTTGAAAACCTCATGCATCAACATGTCAGGGACACAACCAGAGAGAGAGGGGAGGATGAGCCAGCAAGACTGGATCTTGTGTTCACCCTGAGCAGTTCAGACATTGAGGACATCACTTACGAGAGGCCCCTTGGAGCTAGCGATCATGTGGTTCTGAGTTTTGACTATATAGTAGAGTTACAAGTGGAGAAGGTAACAGGAACTGAAGGGGACAGGCCAAACTATAAAAGGGGGGACTACACAGGTATGTGAAACTTCCTGCAGGAGGTTCAGTGGGACAGAGAAATGTAGGAAAATCAGTAAACGAGATGATGGAATATGTGGCAACAAAGTGCAAGGAGGCAGAGGAAAGTTTTGTTCCCAAGGGAAACAGAAATAATAGGAAGACCAAAACGAGTCCTTGGTTTACCCGAAGGTGTAGGGAGGCAAAAACTAAGTGCAACAGAGAATTGGAAAAGGTACAGGAGGCATAGGACCCAGGAAAACAAGGAGATTAGTAGAAGAGCCAGAAACGAGTATGCGCAGATAAGGAGGGAGGCCCAGCGACAGTATGAAAACGACATAGCATCGAAAGTCAAATCTGACCCGAAACTGCTGTATAGCCACATTAGGAGGAAGACAACAGTCAAGGACCAGGTGATAAGGCTGAGGAAAGAAGGTGGAGAACTCACAAGAAACGATCAAGAGGTATGTGAGGAGCTCAACACGAGATTTAAGGAAGTATTTACAGTAGAGACAGGAAGGACTCTGGGGGGACAGACCAGATGGGGACACCAGCAAGGAATACACCAACAAGTGTTGGACGACATACATACAGATGAGGAGGAGGTGAAGAAACTGCTAAGGGACATCGATACCTCAAAGGCAATGGGACCGGACAACATCTCTCCGTGGGTCCTTAGAGAGGGAGCAGATATGTTGTGTGTGCCACTTACCACAATCTTCAACACATCCTGGAAACTGGGCAACTACCTGAGGTATGGAAGACGGCAAATGTAGTTCCCATTTTCAAAAAAGGAGACAGAAAAGAGGCACTAAACTATAGACCTGTGTCATTGACGTGTATAGTATGCAAAATTATGGAGAAGATTATCAGGAGGAGAGTGGTGGAGCACCTGGAACGGAACAGGAGTATAAATGCCAACCAGCACGGATTCACGGAAGGCAAATCCTGTGTCACAAACCTTCTGGAGTTTTATGATAAAATAACAGAAGTAAGACAAGAGAGAGAGGGGTGGGTTGATTGCATCTTCTTGGACTGCAAGAAGGCCTTTGACACAGTTCCTCACAAGAGATTAGTGCAGAAGCTAGAGCATCAGGCGCATATAACAGGAAGGGCACTGCAATGGATCAGAGAATACCTGACAGGGAGGCAACAACGAGTCATGGTACGTAATGATGTATCACAGTGGGCACCTGTGACGAGCGGGGTCCCACAGGGGTCGGTCCTAGGACCAGTGCTATTTTTGGTATATGTGAACGACATGACGGAAGGGTTAGACTCAGAAGTGTCCCTGTTTGCAGATGGTGTGAAGTTAATGAGGAGAATTAAATCTGATGAGGACCAGGCAGGACTTCAAAGAGACCTGGACAGACTGGACACCTGGTCCAGCAAATGGCTTCTCGAATTTAATCCTGCCAAATGCAAAGTCATGAAGATAGGGGAAGGGCACAGAAGACCACAGACAGAGTATAGGCTAGGCGGCCAAAGACTGCAAACCTCACTCATGGAGAAAGATCTTGGGGTGAGTATAACACCGAGCATGTCTCCGGAAGCACACATCAATCAGATAACTGCTGCAGCATATGGGCGCCTGGCAAACCTGAGAACAGCATTCCTATACCTTAGTAAGGAATCATTCAAGACACTGTACACCGTGTATGTCAGGCCCATACTGGAGTATGCAGCACCTGTTTGGAACCCGCACTTGATAAAGCACGTCAAGAAACTAGAGAAAGTACAAAGGTTTGCGACAAGGTTAGTTCCAGAGCTAAGGGGAATGTCCTATGAAGAAAGATTAAGGGAAATCGGCCTGACGACACTGGAGGACAGGAGGGTCAGGGGAGACATGATAACGACATATAAAATACTGCGTGGAATAGACAAGGTGGACAAGGACAGGATGTTCCAGGGAGGGGACACAGAAACAAGAGGCCACAATTGGAAGTTGAAGACACAAATGAGTCAGAGAGATAGTAGGAAGTATTTCTTCAGTCATAGAGTTGTAAGGCAGTGGAATAGCCTAGAAAATGACGTAGTGGAGGCAGGAACCATACACAGTTTTAAGACGAGGTTTGATAAAGCTCATGGAGCGGGGAGAGAGAGGGCCTAGTAGCAACCGGTGAAGAGGCGGGGCCAGGAGCTAGGACTCGACCCCTGCAACCACAAATAGGTGAGTACAAATAAGTGAGTACAGGAACACACACACAAACACACAACCTGACAACACTGGACGACAGGAGAGATAGGGGGGCATGACAACTACATACAAAATACTGAGAGGAATTGACAAGGTGGACAAAGACAGGATGTTCCAGAGATAGGACACAGCAACAAGGGGACACAGTTGGAAGTTGAAGACACAGATGAATCACAGGGATGTTAGGAAGCATTTCTTCAGCCACAGAGTAGTCAGGAAGTGGAATAGTTTGGGAAGCGATGTAGTGGAGGCAGGATCCATACATAGCTTTAAGCAGAGGTATGATAAAGCACACGGTTCAAGGAGAATGACCTAGTAGCGACCAGTGAAGAGGCTGGGCCAGGAGCTTGGACTCGACCCCTGCAACCTCAACTAGGTGAGTACAACTAGGTGAGTACAGACACACACAGACACACACATACACACAAACAGACCATGTATCTAATCGACAAGTGCCTATGACAAAATGGTAACAAACACCCACAAAAGGAAACAAGAAGTGTTTGACCAAGAAGAGGTATCGGGATGGAAGTATGTGACGAGTGGGATCCCACAAGGATCGGCACTATTTCTTGTGCATGAGAATGGCTTGTCAGTAGTTATTGTCAGATGTAACCCTGTTCGCAGATGATGGGAAACTAGTGAAGAGGATACAAGCAGATGAGGGGCCAGGAAACCTTACAAATAGATCTGAACATGCTGCAGATCAGGTCTGTCAACTGGGTATTGAAATTTAACCCCAGAAATTGCAAAGTTATGATGCTGGAGATTGGCAAAGAGGACTGCAGAAGGAATATAGTTTCGAGGATCAAAGACTGCATACCTCACTCAAGGCGTACGACCTAAGTGTGGAAGATTTTTATGATTTTCCTAAATTTAGTGAAAAGGTTAAATAACGTAATTTGTTTAATATAAATTGTTGGTGTGACTGAAAATGAAAACTGGAATTGCAAAATGAGCCATCACACCATGGGAGAGAGACACTTACATTATGCGATGTATCATTGGCAGTACAATTGAGTGTGATTAATCGGGCTTCATCGGGGCCGAGAATGGGTTTATCGGCTGAATCAAGGATTAGAAGTTTTTAGTTCCTCTTATGTGGTGAATGATCCAATAACTTGTGAAACAGTTTGCAATATGGCTGTATGGGGAGAAATAAGAGGATGCCAAATCTTCAGTGCAACAGTCATCACATGTAATGTACGTTTACGCTCAATTAGCAGTATATATTATATTATCTTGACCAATGCGTATATTCTCATAGGGAAGTATTAGGATGCGGATACAATAATTGTGGTACCTATTTGAAAAGGACTGTGTTTATAATTAAAAATGTTACATAATAATAGGCAACAAGGTGGGCCCAAGAATGTTTCCTGATTCATCAAGTCATTATTCAATTTATACAGTCCAAAATACCTTATAATTTACTCGCATATTTGGTATTATTTTTTTATTTTAAGATTTATAGGCCCGACTTTACTTTTGGGTTGGAAAGAGTGTGTGTGGATCTCGAAGGAAAGGCATAGTGCAGCCTAGTGTCTCTAAAATCCCACCAAATTATGAGGTACAACTAGCATTAGTAAGTTCAATAAATTGATTTTTAGTTGTACAAACCCCACCTCCCCCTCCCCCCCTCCCCCTACCCCTCTCCCTCTCCCTCTCCCTCTCTCCTCTCCCCTTACCCCTCTCCACCTCCCCCCTCCCCACCTCCCTCTCCCCCCTCCCCCTCCCTCTCCCCCCTTCCCATCTCTCCCTCCCCTCTCCCCCTCCCCCCCGCAACTCAATTCAAAACTTTCTTCAGCAAATGCACATCCGATAAATTTATAACTAGGTTTCAGAAATCAAAGAAATGTGTAATTCACGACAGTGTATGCGGTGTACGTTGGGCCCATAACCGAGTATGAAACGCAAGTATTGAACCCGCATGTGGTCAAACATGTCAAGAAACCGGGAAAATTGCAGAGGTTTGCAATGAAACTAGTCCCTAAACTATAGGGTATGTCGTATTGAGAGAGGTTAAAGGAAGTCGTCCTGATGACACATGAAGAATTAAAGGTGATATAATAACAACGTACAGAATACTGACAGAAATTTATTTGGTACACGAGGACACAGCTGGAAGCTGAAAACACAGACGTGTCACTTGGATAGTAGGAAGAATTTTTTTTTTTATTTTAGAATAATCAGAAAGTGAAACCAACAGGAGAATGAAGTGGTAAAAGCAGGGTCCATACATAGTTTTAACATAGGGTATGATAAAGATCTCGAAGCCAGAAGAAAGACAACCTGGGAGCATAAACGAAGAGGAGCCAGGAACAGTGATTTTGACCCCTCCAACCACATATTGGTTATTACACACACACACACACACACACACACACACACACACACACACACACACACGAAGCTAGGAGCTAAGGGAAATGTCCTACGAAGAAAGGTTAAGGAAAATCGGTCTGACGACACTGGAGGACAGGAGGGTCAGGGGAGACATGATAACAACATAAAATACTGCGTGGAATAGAGATGGGACACAGAAACAAGTGGTCACAATTGGAAGCTGAAGACTCAGATGAGTCAAAAGGGATGTTAGGAAGTATTTCTTCAGCCACAGAGTTGTTAAGAAGCGGAATAGTCTGGCAGGCGATGTAGTGGAGGCAGGAACCATACATAGCTTTAAGACGATTTATGATAAAGATCATGGAGCAGGGAGAGGGAGGACCCAGTAGCGGTAAGTGAAGAGGCGGGGCCAGGAGCCGAGTCTCAACCTCTGCAATCACAATTAGGCGAGTACAATTAATTGAATACAATTAGGTGAGTACAATTACGCAACTCGTAGTAAATACACTGACAGACACTAACCTTGAATGTTCAACATTGCACCAAGTGTTCTTTGTTAAACATGAGTAGTTTGTACATATGCATTAATTATTAAGATTAATTATCTAAGCAAACAATACTGAGGTGTTTAAATTAAATACGAAATTTTGAGTTAGCTTAAAGTTATGATTTGTCGACAGTTTCTGTTCAATTCCAGGTTAATTTAAAATATTGACAGCTTCAGTGACGTTCTCAAATTTGTTGAAACGTTAGGCTCATAAATTGCCTTGCTTCTCGATTTTACATTTTCGAGTCAGTCAAAATTATTGACCTTTCGATTTTCCTTTTGTTTTACTCTGAATTGGAAATAAATGGTATAAAATACCGACACAATGGCAATATAAACACAAATGCAGTATAATGTGATCCTTTATTGACTACGTTTCGCCCACACAGTGGGCTTTTTCAAGTCACAAACAGAACTACCTTGGGTGGAAGGAACGCGAGTATTTATAGTCCGGCTGAGGTCAGGTGAAGAATGCTGCATCTGATGATGTACCGAGTTGGGTTGTAGAGTCTAAAAACTTGGGTAGCTTGGAAAGGAGACTGGACAAGTTTGTGAGCAGACCTTCTACAGTGTTCTTATGTGGGATAGCGATGAAGGAGTTTCTTGGCAAGTGGTTCAGCTATGTTATAGAAGCCACTATTCTGGTTGAAGTTGTCGGATATAGAAATAAGTGATGATTCCAGGATTCTTCGGTATTGAGTGTTGTCTTCTGTGGCGATAAGTCTTGAGTTTCTGTAGTTTATCAAGTGGTTGTGTGAATTACGGTGTTGTACGCAGGCATTCCTTGTGTCGTCAGACCTGCTTGCGTATTGGTGTTCTGAAATACGTGTTTGGAGGTCCCTTGATGTTTCGCCCACGTATAACTTGTTGCAGTCATTACAAGGGATTATGTATACCCCTGCAGAGGATGGAGGCTTGTCCTGCCTACTACTGGTGATGTCCTTGATGGTCGTGGTTGTGGAGGTAGATACTTGGAATGATGTTTTGGCAAAGATGTTGGAAACATGTTTGGCAATGGAGTTGGTGGGAAGGACTATGTATCTCTTCTCGGCAGTGTCTTCTCTGGGTGTGTTGAAGATGTTTAGTGCTCGCCGTCTGCAGTCTCTGATGAAGTGACGAGGATAGTGGAGTTTGGAAAATACTTGTTCAATTATAGTGCATTCTTCCTCAAGGAACTCGTTGCTGCAGATTCTGAGTGCACGCAGGAAGAAGCCTATAATTACACCTGGCGAACCTATACATGTAACATCTAGAAGCCGAACGTTTCTCCACCATTATTCCTTCGTCTGTCACCTGGCTCCGTTATGTTGACGACATTCTCCTCATAACTCCTAAACGCTTCAACGTTCAAGCTCTCCAAGACAAGCTCAACCAGGTCGAGCCTTCAATCCAGTTCACACTTGAAGAAGAGGTCGACAACACTCTTCCTTTCCTTGATGTTCTACTCTGCAAAGCTGACCACGAACTTCGTTTTAAAGTCTATCGAAAACCCACCAACCAAAACGATCTTCTCCACTTCTACTCTCACCACGACACCAAAACCAAACGTGGTGTAATTATAGGCTTCTTCCTGCGTGCACTCAGAATCTGCAGCAACGAGTTCCTTGAGGAAGAATGCACTATAATTGAACAAGTATTTTCCAAACTCCACTATCCTCGTCACTTCATCAGAGACTGCAGACGGCGAGCACTAAACATCTTCAACACACCCAGAGAAGACACTGCCGAGAAGAGATACATAGTCCTTCCCACCAACTCCATTGCCAAACATGTTTCCAACATCTTTGCCAAAACATCATTCCAAGTATCTACCTCCACAACCACGACCATCAAGGACATCACCAGTAGTAGGCAGGACAAGCCTCCATCCTCTGCAGGGGTATACATAATCCTTGTAATGACTGCAACAAGTTATACGTGGGCGAAATATCAAGGGACCTCCAAACACGTATTTCAGAACACCAATACGCAAGCAGGTCTGACGACACAAGGAATGCCTGCGTACAACACCGTAATTCACACAACCACTTGATAAACTACAGAAACTCAAGACTTATCGCCACAGAAGACAACACTCAATACCGAAGAATCCTGGAATCATCACTTATTTCTATATACGACAACTTCAACCAGAATAGTGGCTTCTATAACATAGCTGAACCACTTGCCAAGAAACTCCTTCATCGCTATTCCACATAAGAACACTGTAGAAGGTCTGCTCACAAACTTGTCCAGTCTCCTTTCCAAGCTACCCAAGTTTTTAGACTCTACAACCCAACTCGGTACATCATCAGATGCAGCATTCTTCACCTGACCTCAGCCGGACTATAAATACTCGCGTTCCTTCCACCCAAGGTAGTTCTGTTTGTGACTTGAAAAAGCCCACTGTGTGGGCGAAACGTAGTCAATAAAGGATCACATTATACTGCATTTGTGTTTATATTGCCTTTACTCTGAATTGTTGGGCTGTTTGAATTTCTCACCTCCCACACATAATATTGTTTCATATAAATAATATTAAGATGTAACAGACACAGGCACATCATAGCACTGTAATTTATTCATCGGGAAATTACTCTCACTGTATATATCTGGAGAAGTTACTTTACTATTTCAGGAGAAAGTATTCTTGACTGACTTCGAACAGGTTAAATGTAGTATAAATGACTCTCTTACAGTCGATAAACTTTAAATCCAATAACCCATCAGCACCACACATGATCCTATCAACACTTCCACCGCACACACTATATACTACCACACCACCACACACTATATGTATTACCACACCACACACACACACTATGTACTACCACACCACCACACACTATATAATACCACACCACCACACACTATATGTATTACCATACCACACACACACACTATGTACTACCACACCACACACACACTATATGTATTACCACCACCACACACACTATATACTACCACACCACACACACTATATGCTACCACACCACACACACTATATACTGCCACCACTACACACACTATATGCTACCACCACCACACTCACTATATGCTACCACCACTACACACACTATATACTACCACCACTACACACACTATATACTACCACACTACCACACACTATATACTACCAAACCACCACACACGCAATATAATACCACACCACCACACGCAATATACTCATCACCACCAATGCCACACACCATGCAGTCACCACCACTACCACTACATACTGTGCACTACACCACCGACACCACATACCATATACTCAGCAACACCACAACCCACTATACACCCACAACGACCACCACCAGTCACTGTACACTATCAGGACCACCACACATACATTACACTCACTATCACCCCCACATAGTATGTACTCATCACAACCATTACATTCCATATACTGCAACTATTATTACACACTGTACCAACACACGATATTTACTCCAGATCATTACCCACCACTGCACACAATACACTCACGTCCACAGTATCACACTACTCATTATTACTGTCATAGTCAGCCCCTCTACTAAAGTCAGTCTTCCTTTAATGTTCTCCTGATCAGTGCAACTTTTCTCATGAGGAAAACTGCTGCTAATGACTACAAGGATTCTCCTGAGGACAACTCTTACTAATCACTGCAAAGATTCACCTGAGGACAACTGCAACTAATCATTGCAAAGATTCACCAGAGGAAAACTTCTACTAATCACTGCAAGAAATCACCTGTGGACAGCTGTTACTAATCAGGTCACGTGTTGATGATAAAGTTGTTTACGCTATACATTTGTTAATTAATAAGAGAACCATGCAAAAATTACAATCTTCTGGTAATATCTTATTAGTTTAAATTCTTCATTAATTTTCAGTTTCCATGGATCAAGAGCCCTATACCAGAATTAAATCAATCCCCATGAAGGTGAGTAATTATGAGCAAAGATTGAACTCCATCATCGTGTATTATAATCATGGTTATCCAGCCACCTCATACATATCCAGCGCAGCAACTGTGATTGCAATTTGCAAGACGGGAGCAAATCTAGTGTCATATTAGTGCAACTTTTAATAATCAAACGTTATTTATAGTTATAGAATATTTAAAAAGTCTTGAAGAATGGAAGATAATTAGGTTTGATCCCAGGAAAACATCAGTTACGTAGATCAAGAGCTCTCCTTAAACATAAAGGCGCCTTTGAAGGGTAATATAAGGTAATATTAATGGTTCACAGTATTACATAGCTGTCCGTGAGAATGAGAATCGGTGACTTCAAAAAAGATTTCAGTTCACCTTCCATTGTTTTATAGGTTCCGTACTAGATAAAATATGCCAGTGGCAGTGTTATGTTTGTTTAACTTTCTTCGATTTAAGTATTCCTTTGCTCTGTAATTCAGTGTGTTAGGTTGAGGCATAATTACTGCATGTGTATAAGTTAGCATGTTTCCTGAACACTAACACGAGAATTACTTAATACCTAAAATCAGTATTTATGTGCGATCAAAGTAAGTGAAAAGAGTCGGAAGTACGGAAAGAACTTCTCCTGCAGGAGTGAGCGAAAAAAAGCACATCTTCTGCAGAAGTGGTAGGAAGCATTCCTCCTCCTATTACAAAAATGATTAGGGAGGGGCAACACTTTTCCTCCAGATGTGACTGGGAAGGAGCAACTTTCCTCCTCCAGAAGTGACCTTGAAGAGGAAACTCCCTCCCTTCAGAAGTGACTTCGAAGGATCAGCTTTCCTCATCCAGACGTAACCATCAACGTTATATCCTCGTATTGTATTGAAAAAGCCACTGGATGGCTAAACGTCTACAGATAAACATACACAAATGATGCAACTGTGTCTAATTCCTCGTCTTGTCAGTACTGTACACCATTCATGTACAACATGTACTACCACTACGACTCACACTGGACATTTCATAACCACCAGTACCATGTACTAGCAGTGCACTGTATCACCAATACTATCACAAAGGTAATTTTATCAATTATCAGCACCCTCATCACCACTGAGGAAAGTACATATCTCAGTAATAACAACCAGACGTTCTTCTTACACGCCATGTAAACGCCAGGATCCATTCAGAAAGAATTATTTTAAGTAATACAACTCATTAAGAAATCAGAATAAATAGTTTGAGTCTCCTAGATACTTTTTGTAAATATAAGTCATCAAAATATCATCTGTAAATTACTCAAGAGCCACTAACATTGGGTTTGCTTAAAAAATAATGCAGAGTTTAAATTAAGGTGAACAACTTTAAATATCTTAAAACAAGAGAAAACGTTTCCCAAAGTGAACACTCTGGGAGACAATTTTACACTTGTCAATCACGTAAAACCCCTAAAACTTACATCAAACAGTTGGAAATATACAGAGTCTTGTAAAATACATCCTTCCTAGATGGCTGGCTGGTGCGTTCTAAGCTTCCCAGAAATCCAACAATATTTGGTAATGATCAAGTAGCTCTGTTATTATGATAAAACTTGTGCTAATATGAGTCCATAATGAATGGAAAAGGACTCGAACCGTGGTCGTGGAACATAGCAAGACCCCTCCAGTATTTTGTTTATACATTGACGGTCGTTCATTCGACTCAGCATGAGTTTACAAGAATGAGTAATGAGCCTAATATGTCCTAGCATCTCAACACATCTTGACGAACCTTGCTCTTCTAAGACGAAATACAACATTATTATTGACTTAACATTATAAACATTATGCATTAAGACATTTAAATCATTTAAAAACTAAGAGAATAATGAATAATGACTAAAATATTTGTGCAGGACACGTAGATACTTATTTGTTTTTCTTTAACAAGGTAAATTTATATCAAAACTTGCCTTCACTTCTCCAGGAGTGAGTGGAAGATAGCACTTCTCCAGGAGTGAGTGGAAGATAGCACTTCTCCAGGAGTGAGTGGAAGATAGCACTTCTCCAGGAGTGAGTGGAAGATAGCACTTCTCCAGGAGTGAGTGGAAGATAGCACTTCTCCAGGAGTGAGTGGAAGATAGCACTTCTCCAGGAGTGAGTGGAAGATAGCACTTCTCCAGGAGTGAGTGGAAGATAGCACTTCTCCAGGAGTGAGTGGAAGATAGCACTTCTCCAGGAGTGAGTGGAAGATAGCACTTCTCCAGGAGTGAGTGGAAGATAGCACTTCTCCAGGAGTGGAAGATAGCACTTCTCCAGGAGTGAGTGGAAGATAGCACTTCTCCAGGAGTCAGTGGAAGACAGCACTTCTCCAGGAGTGAGTGGAAGACAGCACTTCTCCAGGAGTGAGTGGAAGATAGCACTTCTCCAGGAGTGAGTGGAAGACAGCACTTCTCCAGGAGTGAGTGGAAGATAGCACTTCTCCAGGAGTGAGTGGAAGATAGCACTTCTCCAGGAGTGAGTGGAAGACAGCACTTCTCCAGGAGTGAGTGGAAGATAACACTTCTCCAGGAGTGAGTGGAAGACAGCACTTCTCCAGGAGTGAGTGGAAGACAGCACTTCTCCAGGAGTGAGTGGAAGATAGCACTTCTCCAGGAGTGAGTGGAAGACAGCACTTCTCCAGGAGTGAGTGGAAGATAACACTTCTCCAGGAGTGAGTGGAAGATAGCACTTTTCCAGGAGTGAGTGGAAGATAGCACTTCTCCAGGAGTGAGTGGAAGATAACACTTCTCCAGGAGTGAGTGGAAGATAGCACTTCTCCAGGAGTGAGTGGAAGATAGCACTTCTCCAGGAGTGAGTGGAAGATAGCACTTCTCCAGGAGTGAGTGGAAGATAGCGCTTCTCCAGGAGTGAGTGGAAGATAGCACTTCTCCCAACAGAGAACTTTTGCTGGAGAGACTGAGAGTACGCATTTCTCCAGTTGTGAGTGGAAGAGAGCACTTCTCCATTAGTAAGTGGAAGAGAGCACTTCTCCATTAGTAAGTGGAAGATAGCACTTCTCCGTTAGTAAGTGGAAGATAGCACTTCTCCAGGAGTGAGAGGAAGATAGCACTTCTCCAGGAATGAGTAGAAGATCGCACTTCGCCAGTAGTGAGAGGAAGATAGCTCTTCTCCAGGAGTGGAAGATAGCACTTCTCCAGCAGTGAGAGGAAGATAGCTCTTCTCCAGGAATGAGTGGAAGATAGCACTTCGCCAGGAGTGAGTGGAAGATAGCACTTCTCCAGTATCGAGTGGAAGATAGTACTTTTCCAGTAGTGAGTGGAAGATAGCACTTTTTCAGGAGTGAGTGGAACATAGCACTTCTCCAGCAGCGAGCGGAAGACAGCACTTTTCCCGGGAGTGAGTGGAAGATAGCACTTATCCATTAGCTAGTAGGAGACAGCACTTCTCCTGTAGCGAGTGGAAGACAACACTTCTTTAGTAGTGAATGGAAGATAGCACTTCTCCAGTAGTGAATAGCAGATAGCACTTCTTCAGGAGTGAGTGGAAGATAGAACTTTTCTAATAGCGAATGGAAGACAGCACTTCCTCCAGTAGTGAGTCTAAGACAGCACTTCCTCAGGAGTAAGTGGAAGACAGAACTTCTCGAGGAGTGAGTGGAAGATATTACTTTCCCAGGAGAGAGTGGAAGACAGCACTGCTTCAGGAGTGAAAGATAGCAGTTCCCTAGTAGCGAGTGGAAGATACCACTTCTACAGGAGTATATGGAAGATAGCACTTCTCCAGGAATAAATGAAGGATAGCACTTCTCCAGAAGCGAGTGGAAGATAACACTTCTCAGTAGCGAGTGGAAGACAGCACTTCTCCAGAAGCGAGTGGAAGACAGCACTTTTCCTTCAGTGAATGGAAGTTATCACTTCTCGAGGAGTGAGTGGAGGATAGCACTTCTCCAGTAAGTACTAGAAGACAGTACTTCTTCAGGAGTGAATGAAAAAGAGATCCTCTCTAGTTATGGGTGGAAGAGAAAACTTCTCCGGGAGTGAAGAGAAGAGAGAACTTCTCCAATTGCGAGTGTAAGAGAGCATTTCTCCAGTAGTAAGTGGAAGAGAGAACTTTTCCAGTAGTAAGTGGAAGAGAGAACTTTTCCAGTAGGGAGTGGAAGCGGCAGCTTCTCCAGTAGTGAGTGGAAGAGGCAAATTCTCCAGTAGTGAGTGGAATAGAGAACTTCTACTGGAGTGGCTGGGAGGAAGCATTTCTTCCGTAATGAGTGGAAGAGAGCACTTATTAAGGATTGAGGGGAAGAGAGCAGTTCTCCAGTATGAGAGAAAGAGAGAACTTCTCCAGTAGTGAGTGGAGGAAGCAACTTCTCAAGTAGTGAGTGGAAAAGAGCCTTCTCCAGGAGTGAGTGGAAGAGAGATTTTCTCCAGTAGTGAGTGGAAGAGGGAACTTCTCCAAGAAATGAAGTGCTCTCTTTCAGTCCAGGACAGCACTTCACCACCAGGAGTGAAAGAGAGCACTTCACCTCCAGGAGTGAGTGGATGAGAGAACTTCACCACCATGATTGATCAGGATCAGATAATTCCTAAGCAGAGTGCCATGGGAAAGTGACCTAGAAGGAAATGCAGCAAATGAAATGATGGAGTACATGGGAGGAAAATACTGGAAGGCAGCAGAGAAATTAAAAAGCACTTTCAAGAAGTGAATGAGCCCCCACTTCACCTAGCTTAAAGTGCGAGAGTATGGCGTTGATCACCGGAATACCCTCCAGGTAGGTAGACAGGTAGGTTTGTAGTCTTTGGCTCCCTAGACGGTACTCTGTCTGCAGTCTTCTTTGCCCTTCTCCAATCTTCATGACTTTGCACTTGGTGGGGTTGAACTCCTGGAGCCAATTTCTGGACCAGACCTGCAGCCTACCCAGTTTGCTTTGCAGTCTACCTGATCCTCCTCCAATTGAATTCTCTAAATTAATTTCGCATCGTTTGCAAACAGGGATACTTCTCTAGCTATTTCTTTCGTCATGTCATTCACATATATCAGAAACGGCACTTGTTCTAGGACTCACCCCTGTGGAACCCCACTCGTCACAGGCGCCCACTCTGACAGTTCATCACGTACAATGACACGCCCATGCCTTCCCGTCAGGTATTTTCCAGTCCAGTGCAGCGCCTTTCCTGTTATACCTGTCTGGTCCTCCAGCTTTTGCACCAATATCTTGTGTGGAACTGTGTCAAAAGCCTTCCTACAGTCCAAGAAAATGCAATCTACCCACCTCTCTCTTCCTCTCATGTCTTACTGCTGTCACTTTGTCATGGAACTCAAGTAGGTTTGTGATACAATATTTCCCGTCTCTGAATTCGTGCTGGAGCTGGTTGATGAGCTCATTCCTTTCAAGGTGCTCCACCACTCTTCTGGCAATCTTCTCCATGACTTTGCATACTATACATGTCAGTGACACTGGTCTGTAGTTTAGTGCTTCGTGTCAATCTCCTTTTTCCTAAATTGGGACTACATTTGCTTTCTTTCATACCTCAGGGTCGCCCTGTTTCGATAGATGTGTTGAAGACTGCTGTTAGTAGTGGCAAACAGAGCGCCTCTGCTCCTTCTCTCAGGACCCACGGAGAGATGTTATCCGGCACCATCTCCTTTGACATATCTAGTTCGCCTAACAGCCTCTTCAGCTCCTCTTTGGTTGTATGTACTGGTCCAGCACTTGCTGGTGTACCACACCACTCCGTCTTTCTGGTGTGTGTGCATGTGTGTGTGCATGTGTGTGTGCATGTGTGTGTGCGTGTGTGTGTGAGTGTGTGCGTGCGTGTGTGTGTGTGTGCGTGAGTGTGTATGTGTGTGTACTCACCTACTTGTAATTGCAAGGGTTGAGACTCAGCTCCTGGCCCCGCCTCTTCACTGATTGCTACTAGGTCCTCGCTCTCTCTGCTTCCTTAGCTTTGTCATGCCTCGTACCATGACTCGTACTCACCTAATTGTGGTTGCAGGGGTCGAGACTCAGCTCCTGGCCCCGCCTCTTCACCGACCGCTAGGTCCTCTCTCCCCCTGCTCCATGAGCTTTATCATACCTCGTCTTAAAACTATGTATAGTTCCTGTGGAGAAATTTTCTCCAGGAGGGGGTATCAGCCACCTTCAGCCCCTTTCAGCCCCTTTCAGCCCTGAGGGGCCCAGCTCTCTCAGAAGGGGCAAGCATCTTGTTTACTGCTAGAGCAAATAATTGATCCCAGATGCAGTACGAGTATACGACGTGGTCAAGCGACCGACGCTCCTTGCAGCCCAGTGTTGTAAAGTGTAGTTTAATAAAAGACAGTCCATCTCTTACCTTAGCAGGACAATTAAGGAAAATCCTGCTCCCACTTTATTACCATGGTAAAGATAGTGTACATTGTTGTCTATGCTTAAGACAGCAAGAATCAAACATTCTGCTTTGCTTCATGGAGGAAGTGGCAAGGAAGCAAAAAGTACTATGTCAGCTTTTCCTTTATGTGCTAGGGGCAGTGATGGTGTAGGAGGCTGTGACGTCAGATTGCTTTTGACCCTACTGGGAGTCACACTAACGCCAGGATAACCAACAAAGAACACTGATCCGTGTGTTAGTGTGAACAAAATGTCTCACAAAAACACAATAAACACTTACAGAGAAGTGTGATCAACTTCTTAGTGATATTGTGTGAACAATTATTGATGAACAGTGTAACAACGAGTGCTGCAATCCAACAGAGTGTAGTGCGACATTCTTCAAAGAACACTATTCTTCAATCAACTCAATGGATATCCGGGCATAACTACGGGTCAGATATATATACCCAGGTAAGTGTTCTAACTCGTGATATACTACTATTGACTGCACAGTTGAGTCGAAGTTACGAGTTAGTCACTTATCATAAACCCCGGTGATAAGTGGACTTTCGAGTCCACACAAGTATGTACGTCAGCCATCAGTGAATGAAATATGCTGACATAACACCCCCTAGGGGTAATTTATGATTAACCTAATATTCATTTACAGCCTGTTGTGAAATGGATGATACAGTTTATCAAGACCTCGTCTGCAGGGGCGGCTGTGCAGGCGATGAGCTGTCTTTCTAAGCTAAGTTTTACCTATTTTTAAACTTAGCTGGTAAACCATTTCTCAACATTGGTTATTCCGGCGTCAGGTTGACTCCCAGTAGAGTCAAAAGTAATCTGACGTCACAGCCTCCTACACCATCACTGCCCCTAGCACATAAAGGAAAAGCTGACCTAGTACTTTTTGCTTCCTTGCCACTTCCTCCATGAAGCAAAGCAGAATGTTTGATTCTTGCTGTCTTAAGCATAGACAACAATGTACACTATCTTTACCATGGTAATAAAGTGGGAGCAGGATTTTCCTTAATTGTCCTGCTAAGGTAAGAGATGGACTGTCTTTTATTATACTACACTTTACAACACTGGGCTGCAAGGAGTGTCGATCGCTTAACCACGTCGTATACTCGTACTGCATCTGGGATCAATTACTTGCTGTAGCAGTAAACAAGATGCTTGCCCCTTCTGAGAGGGCTGGGCCCCTCAGGGCTGAAAGGGGCTGAAGGGGGGCTGATATCCCCCTCCTGGAGAAAATTTCTCCACACTGGGGGGCGGCGAAGGTTCGCTGCAGGTGAACTATTCATCACTTAACATTAATTTGATTTTCTCACTCGCCACCACTGCTGCTTGTCTTTTCTGAACAACTTTAGTATGTGTGGTTTCTGGAGAATCACTAATTTTGTTTTCAACACTGTAATTCTAATGGCACTAGTTTATTTATTGTCCGCTTATTCACTACACCTTTGCTTAAAACATCAACTGTCCTGATTATTCCATTTGCTTCAGGATATATGGTCACAATTTTTCCAAGTGGCCATTGGGACCTCGGACCATCATTGTCAATAATCACTATGTCACCCGGTCTTAAGGACTTATGATTTTCAGGAACACCAGCTCCATAGAAGTGTTCTCTCAATGAGGTGAGATAGTCTTCTCGCCAAATTTTCTCCCAACGTTCAATCACTTTATTAAAGTGCTTGAATTTACGTCTGAGTTGCTCAGGTTCGAAATAAGTAGGATCCTCTATGATTTCTTTATCATTCATGGGAGGAACAGGTTCGAGCCTTCTGCCATGGAGTAAATGAGATGCACTTAACACTTCTAAATTGTCCGGATCATCGGTAACATAAGTTAGAGGTCTGTTGTTGACTCTATTTTCTATTTCAGTCACAACTGTACGGAATTCTTCTAAGTCGATTCTTTGACGATGAAGAGTCTTCTTTAAACAACGTTTTATAATGCCGATCATTCTTTCATAAAATCCGCCTTGCCATTGAGATTTAGGAGGAATATTTCTCCAACGACAACTGCGTTGATTCAGCATCTGTTGTACTTCTGGTTGATCAAAGATCTTGCTTATATAAGCAGCACCAGCAACAAAGTTCGTTGCATTATCTGAAATCATCAGTCTGGGACATGCCCTTCTGGCTGCAAACCTTCTGAATAATTTGATAAAGGTTTCAGCAGACATGTCAGTGGCTACTTCTAGATGTACTGCTCTAGTCGTAGCACAAGTGAGCAAAGAGATGTACATCTTGATGGGAACTTTGTCAACTGTTATGGTTAAAATTATTGGTCCTGTGTAATCTACACCTGTCACCTCAAATGGAGTGATATGAAAAACTCTTTCAGAGGGATATGGAGGTGGACCTGGATACTGACATACTCGCATATCGTAGTGACGACAAGTAATACAGTCCTTTGTTTTTTCAAACTTTGTCGACCTTGAGGTATCCAGTAGGATTGTCGTATATGACAAAGTGTGTCAGCTACCCCACCATGTAACACGTTACTGTGGGTGTTTTGCACAATCAGTTTTTGTTAGCCAATGATTCTTGGGGATCAATATTGGATGTATGGCTTCTTTAGGTAGTGAAGAATTATGAATTCTTCCTCGACATCTTATAATCTTTTCTGAGTAGAGAAAAAGTCGTAAAGAATTAATCATAAAAGGTTTCTTTGGGGATTTATCTTGTGTTTCCAGAAATTTATATTCTGTAGAGAAAACATCTTTCTGTATTAGTTTCACCCAGTATTTAATGGGTTCAAGACATTCATAATCAGGTTTTATTCCTTTAATGAATTTAAAGACAAGAGCTGTAACTCTTAAGAGTTTACCCAAAGATGAGTATTTAGATCCATCAATGACTATTTCTGTTGTGTCTGCAGTATTTACACAACTTATTTCTGCTGTGTTCAAGCAGACTGTTTCTTCTGGCATAATGTGAGCTTTTTGCTGAGGCCAGTTATTTTCATTAGAGAGCCAGTTCGGTCCGTGGAGCCATAATTTATTATCCACAAATTTCTTGAGTGGGACACCACGTGACAAAATGTCAGCTGAATTCTCTTGGGTAAGAGGACTTGGAGAAAGAGATAATCTCTCTGCATCTCTTTTATTTTTGCTACTCTGTTCTGTACATAGACCAACTTACTCTTATTATTTCTTAACCACTGGAGAACTGCTTCATTATCACTCCAGATCACGGTTTTTCAATAGTGAGATGATCAAGTACTTTGTTGAGATAGACAGCTAATTTTGTACCTACATAGAGTGCTGTCAGTTCCAGTTGTGGTACTGTTCTTACCTTCAAGGGTGCTACCCTGGCCTTTGAAGTAATTAGTGTGCTTCCTTTAGCATTACTCATGTAAGCTACAGCGCCATAACCTCTGGTTGACGCATCACAGAACACATGTAATGTGTACTTGTTTCCCTCTTGACCTATTTGTCTGGGAAATTTAATTTGATGAAGTTGCTTAAACTCCTAGGATATTTCATCCCATGCTTGACTCATTTCTAGAGGCAAGTTCTCATCCCATCCAATTTTGAGCTTCCATGCATCTTGCATAAGTATTTTACCTTTAATGATAATCGGTGAGACGAGTCCTAGTTTATCAAAACATTGTGATACCTCTGACAGTAAACTACGTTTAGTGAGTGTACTGCATGATTTATGGTTTATCCTTTTGAGACTCAAAGTATCTTCCTGTGTGTTCCAATTAAGTCCCAGCATATTGTTGCAATCAGGAATTTCAGCTTCAGGGAAATCTTCTTTGATAAGTTCCCTTAATTGCTTTGAATTTGTATTCCACATCCTTAGAGGCATATTTGCTTCTTTCATCTCATTGTTAGCTTCTCTGTATAAGGATTTCAAATCCTCCTCTTTATTCACAGTACCTTGAAGATTGTCCACATAGAAACTTTTCTTTAAGATTTCTTTGAAGGGACTTTCAGATTTCTTCAAATGTGTATTTAGAGTAGCTTCTAGTAAGAATGGAGAGGATGTTGCACCAAACAATACTGATTTGAAACGATAAGTTTTCACATGACTTTGAGGATCATGTGGATTTTCAGGCCACAAGAATCGAGTATAATCTCTATCTATTTCTTGTAGTCCTACTCTTAAGAAAGCTTTGGAAATATCAGCATTGTAGGCATATGGGTTTGTGCGAAATTTCATAAACACGTCTCCAAGCTTCTCAGTTAGTGAGGGTCCGGTCATCAGTCAATAAGACTTGCTACATCTTTATTTGCACGTGCGCTGCAGTTACATACAACACGTAGTGGAGTGGTTTCAGAATCTTTTCTGACTCCATGGTGCGGGAGATAATGAGCTTCTGTCTTCAACTTGTCTTCGACTATTTCCTCAATGAATTTATTGTCCAACTGTTCTTGTATGATATTATCATAGACAGTCAGTAGCTCTGGATTCTTCCTGAGCTCATGTATTTGTGCTTTCATCTGTCCGAAAGCCCGCCTTAAAACTATGTATAGTTCCTGCCTCCACTACATCGCTTGCCAGACTATTCCACTTCCTAACTACTCTATGACTGATGAAATTCTTCCTAACATCCCTTTGATACATCTGAGTCTCCAGCTTCCAATTGTGACCCCTTGTTTCTGTGTTCCACCTCTGGAACATCCTGTCTCTGTCCACCTTGTCTATTCCACTCAGTATTTTGTATGTCGTTATCATGTCTCCCCTGACCCTCCTGTCCTCCAGTGTTGTCAGACCGATTTCCCTTAACTTTTCTTCATAGGACATTTCCCTTAGTTCTGGAACTAGCCTTGTTGCAAACCTTTGCACTTTCACTAATTTCTTGACGTGTTTGACCAGATGTGAGTTCCAAACTGGTGCTGCATACTCCAGTATGGGCCTGATGTACACAGTGTATAAAGTCTTAAACGATTCCTTACTGAGGTACCGGAACGCTATTCTCAGGCTTGCCAAGCGCCCATATGCCGCAGCAGCTATCTGGTTAATGTGTGCGTGTGTGCGTGTGTGTGTGTGTGTGTGTGCGTGTGTGTGTGTGTGTGTGTGTGTGTGTGTGAGTGTGTGTGCTTGTGTGTATGTGTGCGAGTGTGTGTGTGTACGTGTGTGTGTGCGTGTGAGCGTGTGCGTGTGTGGCGTGTGTGTGCGTGTGTTGTGTGTGTGTGTGTGTGTGGGTGTGTGTGTGTGTGTGTGTGTGGGTGTGTGTGTGTGTGGGTGTGTGTGGGTGTGGTGTGGGTGTGGGTGGGTGTGTGTGTGTGCTTCTGTGCGCGTGTGTGTGCTTGTGTGTGTGTGTGTTGCTTGTGTGTGTGTGTGTGTGGGGTGTGTGTGTGTGTGTGTGTGTGTGTGTGTGTGTGTGTGTGTGTGTGCTTGTGTGTGTGTGTGTGTGTGTGTGTGTGCTTGTGTGTTGTGTGTGTGTGTGTGTGTGTGTGTGTGTGTGTGTGTGTGTGTGTGTGTGTGTACTCACCTATTTGTACTCACATATTTGTGGTTGCAAGGGTCGATTCACAGCTCCTGGCCCCGCCTCTTCGCTGATTGCTACTAGGTCCTCTCTTCTCCTGCCCCAAGAGCTCTATCATACCTCGCCTTAAAACTATGTATGGTTCCCGCCTCCACTACGTCATTTTCTAGGCTATTCCACGGCCTAAACTACTCTATGACTGAAGAAATACTTCCTAACATCCCTTTGATTCATCTGAGTCTTCAACTTCCAATTGTGACCTCTTGTGTCTGTGTCCCTTCTCTGGAACATCCCGTCTTTGTCCACCTTGTCTATTCCGCGCAGTATTTTATATGTCGTTATCATGTCTCCCCTGACCCTCCTGTCCTCCAGTGTCGTCAGGCCGATTTCCCTCAACCTTTCTTCGTAGGACAATCCCCGTAGCTCTGGGACTAGTCTTGTTGCAAACCTTTGCACTTTCTCTAATTTCTTGAGGTGCTTGACTAGGTGTGGGTTCCAAACTGGTGCTGCATACTCCAGTATGGGCCTGACGTAAATGGTATACAGAGTCTTAAACGAATCCTTACTGAGGTATCGGAACGCTATCCGTAGGTTTGCCAGGCGCCCGTATGCTGCAGCAGTTATCTGATTGATGTGCGCCTCAGGAGATATGCTCGGTGTTATACTCACCCCCAGATCTTTTTCCTTGAGTGAGGTTTGCAGTCTTTGGCTACCTAGACTATACTGTGTCTGCGGTGTTCTTTGCCCTTCCCCAATCTTCATGACTTTGCATTTGGCAGGGTTAAATTCAAGGAGCCAGTTGCTGGACCAGGCTTGTAGCCTGTCCAGGTCTCTTTGTAGTCCTGCCTGATCCTCATCCGATTTGATTCTTCTCATTAACTTCACATCATCTGCAAACAAGGACACTTCTGAGTCTATCCCTTCCGTTATGTCGTTCACATATACCAAGAACAGCACAGGTCCTAGGACCTGTGAGTATGCTTGTGTGTGTGTATGCTTGTGTGTGTGTTGTATGTGTGTATGCTTGTGTGTGTGTGAAAGAGAGAGAATTCACTGAGATGTATGCACAGTTGTGATTGCGTTGTTAAGGTTCTGGCTCGTCCCATGAATGTGCAATCAGCTGTCGTTTCTTTCTGTTGTATTGGTCACTTTGAAAGAGAGAGAGAGAGAGAGAGAGAGAGAGAGAGAGAGAGAGAGAGAGAGAGAGAAGAGAGAGAGAGAGATGAGAGATGAGAGATGAGAGATGAGAGATGAGAGATGAGAGATAGAGAAGTAAGTTTCTTGCTATAAAATTATATATTCTATTGACCTCGCCTCTCGTGACAAGACATTGCGTAGTAGTTTTTAGATCATTGTTTTTAACTATTTCTAAGTCCTTCTTTTCCTCTTTCTCTGAGACAGTTTACATGTAATTTATACTGTTATTTCAAATTAAAATGTCTACTTTGAAATTCTTCGTCCATTTTTCTTTCTACTGAAATAACCTGACCAGGATCCTAAGATTCCTTCATAAACAGTCAAGAAGGTCGCAGATTTTCTTAACATTGTTTCATCTCAAAATCTGTAAAATATTCTTTTCTTTTTCTTTATTTGTGTATAGATTCCCCAGTTCTTAAAGATTACCACATAAATTATATTTCTTATAAGCGTCGCACTTCCACCTTGGAGCAGCGTGTTTATCATCTCTTGGATTTTACGTGGGATGTTATCTTTTTGAAGTTAGAATTTTGACATTGAATCTTTTCCAAATATCTTCACTAGTAGCTCAATTCCCAAACACTGTTTATGTTAGTAATTAATTTATCCTCATGGCTTGCGCCAGGAGAAGTGTTTACTTAGATATGAAGTCTATATCCATAGAGAAGAGATCAAGTACATTATATCCCAGTGTATGAGCCCAAACCACCTCGGAAATTATTCTACACCTTGCAGCATATTACTTTATTTGACTTTTGGTTACAGGTAAGAATATTCTAATTGAACCAGTTTATCTTATGACTCTTGCAATTATAATTACATCATTATTCTCAATTATGATTTAGAATTCATCGTACAAGATTTTATCTTCTTCCCAGCTGAATTTTTAATGATGTATGGACTGCTTATTTTGTCCAGTTTCAGGAAAAAAGGAGTCATATATGTAAACATCTCAGCTTTGTATCATTATCGAGTTAAACCTCTAGTTGAGGCAGAAGGTAACCCTCTATCCTTCATCCTTCTTGAATGGTGCTCTTTATAGAACAGATTTTAACCAAATATTAACATGTTAAATGATAAATGTTGGTAACTGGTTTTCGACAATGTCTCTGTCAGAGCTGTAACATCAGGGCCTTCAACATGTGCATGAATAACAGGTTCGTCTATCTTCCGTATTATACCCTGAGTATAAGCATTCAGCACATTTAGGATGAAGAGAGAAAGCGAGAGATAGACAAAGACAGAGAGAAAAGATAACACGAAAGTCGACTCATCTCTCACCTGGACCCATCCTACACAAATCTGTCATTTTAGCAGAGCTTTCAGCAGAGAAGGGATGTGGGTGGCCTAGGTATATATACAAGGCCAACTTTGTCGAGGTACCGCACTTGGCTTCAGTTCGAGGACAGCGAGAATTGAGCTTCTACACAACGATAGAGGGCAGTAAGCAACAACTACACTCTGTACATGTATTCAGAACATCAGTCAATCTGATATCATTTATCCTAGGTTGATTCGTGCCTGGAACATGTATCAAATTTAATTGACCAAATTAAATCACTGGCCTATACATGGGTCCAACTTCATCAAGTTCCCTATTTGTTTGTCTCTTCACAACAAAATGGTTTTTAAATGAGCTAATACAGGTAACAGATCTTAGCTTGTAAATAAAGTTAGGAACCCCAAAACGATCCTTGTAAAACCTGTAGAAAACGAGAAACAGAATAGGAAGAGTTAAAGAGAGCAATGAATTTAAATGCCTTATCATATAGCTATTTTACCATTCACCAACTTAGTTATATGTAGAATTTATCTAACACAATGGTAAACTCTAGGATTTATCTCAGGTTCTCACCTACTAAAGCAGAACAGATAGCAACGCAGACCAACCAGCACAAGCAGTGAACAACGGCTCGTATTGACACGTTGCTGATTGGATGCATAATTGGAATGTCAATGCTCTCGCTGTAACTCAATTGATAACGAACGGCTGAATGCTCTAATGGAATACATTTCTTCGTGTATTCAAGAGAATCAAGTGCTTTGGAATACAGTGTTGACGCACGCTATTATTCGATCTGTATTTTTCAATGTTAGTGTCTTAACACTGTGCTCAGTGGCATCCTCTTGTATAACGCCAGATTTTTCAACAATGACGTAAGTAGTAATGATGCTCAAGTGATGTTCTGCAACTGACATTAACACTAAACAATGAAAAGGTAAAAGCAATATGAAGGGGAATAATATACAGTGGAAACATTGCAAGGTTCCCACTTAAACGTCACCGGCAGAAAGTCTCTCTAAGAAAGAGATATTTATAAATACTTATCATTTTTGTTTCCTTTTCCTCTCATGTCAGATTTTTTGTTTATGTAGAAATCAATTTCTGTCTTTATAATGATCATTGAAGTTTCTAACATTGATTAACTTTGTGTAAAAATGTTTATGTAAATATTTCGAAAGACAATCAACAAATTTTTTTAGCACACCGGCTGTCTCTCAAGAAGTATCGCTTTCACCATCACTTACTCTATTACCGTCTTGTCAAGCGTATGTTTATAATACAGTTCAGATGTTCCTCCTTCAGAGTCCAGGCACTGTACTTCCCTCCTCCAGGACTAAAATTCGGATAATCGATTTCCCTGAATCTTTTCATAAATGTTACCTTGCTCACACTCCATAAGAACGTCAAGTCACACACGCCTGCTCGATGTCCAAGTCTCTCGCATACAAACCTTTTCCATCTCCAATTTTTCTTAGAAAGGTCCCTACAGCTCCTTTCTTCCAATAAAGATTTGTGTCGATCTCTGAATCGTCCTATTTTGCTCCATCTGCTCTAAATATCTAAGTCAACTCCCAGGAATCTGAACACATTCACTTATTCTTTAAATAACAAATAGGCACAATACCGTGGCTGGAAAAAAATACACAAATAATCCACACATAGGAGAGAGGAGCTTACGTCGACGTTTCGGTCCAACTTGGACCATTTACAAAGTCACATTAACAGAAAGGAGAGACGTTTCTATCCAAATTGGATCGAAACGTTGTCTTAAGCTCCTCTCTCGTATGAGCGGGGTATTTATGTACACTACCTCTTTACTCTCAATCTGATATCCAGTCTTCAGTACCTTGATCTTTCCTAAGTTCACATTTAATTTCTTTCTTTACATACCCTCCTAAATTCGTCCACTAATGATCACAACTTTCTTCAGAATCTTCCATAAGCACTGAGTCATCGGCAAAAAGCAACTTTGGCAATTATCACTTTCCATTAGACTGTTTATCTTTTGAAGCCACACCTCTTCCCAACGCCTTGGGGTTGTAAATCAAGTGAAACCTATCTTTAAATATGCTGAACATCCATGGTGACATGACTCTTCTCTGTCTAAGGCTTACTTTTAATGGAGAAAAGTTCTTCCTCTCTCCTACACACCCTTGCCTGAGCCTCACTGCCCCTCCCCCCTGATTAAATTGCTCACATGTGTATAAATTTTTAGTGATGAGCTTCAGAAATTATCATTATTATTATTGATGTCATTTTGGTTATTATTATTATTTTTTTACTATTATTACTATTTTTACTGTCACTATTCCTATTGATGATTATTTTATGTAACAGATACTGTTATTTATGTAACTGATACAAAGAGATGCTATTCAGTTACAGATAAAGAGGCACTAGCAATTGTGCAAGCGTGTAGATTCTTCCATCATTTTCTTTGTGGAAAACCATTTAAAATTGTAACAGATCATCAGTCTTTGATCCAAGTTTTCAAGGAAAATACCTATAGTCCCAGAATGAGTAGATACATGCTTGAGATGAGAAATTATAATTTTCAGATAATATGCAAGAAAGACATTTGTCATAGAGTACCCGATGTTGATAGTAAACCTTATAACCCCTGCCGGGTAAGAGGAACAGATATGTCGAAACTTTCCAGGGAAGACCTAATACAGGAACAGAGTAAAGATCCAAAGTGGAAGGAGCTCATTTTTTATTTTGATGGAAAATCTATGGTTAAAAAAGTGCCAGGACATAGATCATTAGCATGTTTTGAGATACAAGATGATGTTTTATATATGAGAAGGGTAGAAGTTAAACATCTCGTCTATTCTGTTAACACAAAGTTGTGAATCATTGAGTTGGGATTTCTGTTGAGGGCCCTAAGCCTGAAACTTCTAGAAAACTGAATTCCAAATGGACTGGCCCATATCATGTGGAAAGTGTGTTGAGTAAGGGAAAGGGTTATGAACTAATAAACCAATCTGATGGAACTGTAGTACAGAGGGGTTAAAAAATATTAAACTGTATAAGGAAAGTGCAAAAATTTTAGTGGAACTTCATAAAAGAAGATAGGTTACCACATAGAACTATAAGTCCACCTGTGAGATTGGAATGGGACTAAGTGTTAACAAACCTGTAGCAGACTATGTAGAAAGGAGAGTAGTAATTACATTATTGTGTTTGTGTGAGGAACTATGTTTTCTTGTTAACTTTTTCTGTTTTGAAGATGATTTAGCGTTCACTTAAAATTGTTAATAAGATATAGAGTGGACTTGTTTGAAAGATTTTGAGCTTAATATGTATTCCATATTTATTATACTCGAATACTGCTATACAGGAATGTGTACCCTAATTTATGATGCTACTGTAGTGGTGTCCGTTGCCAACGGGATGTCAGTTGTGAAGTGACACCTCTACAGGGGAATATTATTTTTGGGGCCTCTTTCGTGTACAAGGGAGAACGTGTGTATTTTTTTTTATATTGCATGATGTTGAAGGCCTCCAGCTCAGGTCATGGCTACCTGGGTTCTGTATAGGGCGAATTGGCTGATTTGTAGCTGGAACACTTGCCAGTGAGAGAGGTTACAGTTGTGGTCCGTAGAGCAACGAGGGTATCTTGAGATGTCTAATAATACACTAGAAGTAAAGCAAGGTGTATGTATGCTGTGCTATACAGTGTACCCCCGGTTAACGATATTTTTTTCATTCCAGAAGTATGTTCAGGTGCCAGTACTGACCGAATTTGTTCCCATAAGGAATATTGTGAAGTAGATTAGTCCATTTCAGACCCCCAAACATACACGTACAAACGCACTTACATAAATACACTTACATAATTGGTTGCATTTGGAGGTGATCGTTAAGCGGGGGTCCACTACCAGTATTAAAGCAATAAGCGAGGCTGTCGAACGGTTCTGAAGCTTTCACCAGGAAATTTATTTATTTCCGGACTGGGGAGGAGTGTAATAAAGCCCCCATAATTAAATTAGTCACATGTCGTGTATAAATTTCAGTGATGAGCTTCAGAAATTATCATTATTGTTACTGATGTCATAGTGGTTACTATTATTAATATTCCTATTACTATTATTATCTTTACTGTCACTATTACTAGTGATGTTAATATTGTAATTATTGTTATTGTAACTGATACTGTAAAACATTTTCAAGCTTTTCCTCTCTGTGTCAGTAAACATGGTCAGAATATACTTGATACATAAACAGGTCATCTGTAAATAATTTGCAAATATTCACATTACTGTAAAAGCTGGAAATTAGCAAAATAAAAGTATTGGAAGTGTGACCATTCTCGCATGTTGATTTTCTATTATTTGTGGTTCCAATATGTTTTCGCTAGAGTTTATGTTTATCTGTAATATTGTGTATAAAGTTTATTTTTTATGTATCTGATTATTTTTCTAGTATTATTATTCATTGTAATAATAACTGAGTAGAAATAAGGATTATAGAGATGAGCTGAGCTCATGTTGTAGAAGTTTTGTGAAGAGTTTGTGTACACGGATAGAAGTTCTCAAACTTTAACCAGGGTTGCCAGATTGGCCATTTCATGGCTATTTTTTTTACATTTGGCCTTCTTTTAACTCTTTGGCCATAAAAAAATCAGTTTGGCAATTTATATAAATGTGGCCAATAATTTGACCATTTTTACAAATACTTCAAATCATATGCATTATTTACTTAGTTTAAAATTGTTATGACATTGTTTAGGTTAACTGTTGGTACCCCTGAACGCGGCGTTTGATTGGCGGTGACGCCGCTTGATGCAAATTGACTGTTATTGAAATTGTTTGTTCGATGGCGTCCTAATGAGCCTTTGGTAGCTGGCTTATATTTTGTTACTATGACTCCCCCAATAAGACCAAACATGCTTGAGCTACGTTCTGTACTTGTATAAAACATGTACACAAAGCTCCCGCTCGACATTGTTGCTATAAACTTGATCCAGTTCTGTTGATAAATACCACCAAACACGCTGCAGCTTCATTTTGTACTCGTATAAAACACGTACGCAACAGCCATACCGGCTTGGGTCCATGTTTGTTTTGATCGTCTCTAGTAAGTTATGTCGTAGATTTATGTTGCAAGTGTTGTTCCGTTGTGTGATATCAGACATTTGGTGATCTTTGCTGATAATTCTGTCTCATAAGCTTTGATACTGTAATATTTTACATAAACTTTACCAACATTGTGACAAAATACAAGTAATATGTTCAGTATCGTAAGAATGGCGATTAATTGATTTTAGTATAATTAATATATAATATTTTTAACATCGTTTATAAACTCGGTCTTTATCTTGCTTATAATTTTGTTACTTTCCCTTTACCAGACTAGTGTTTGTTGTGCCACATTTATTTATCTGCCGCTAACAAGTTTAGCAGCAACCAGGCACTTCCCAGAGTGATGCCTAAGAATTAGTAGAATCTTACGGGTTGGCCAAATCAGACACCCCTGAAGAGATGCCTAAGAGTTAGCAGACTCAAGCTGAGATACTGAGGAAAGAATATGGTTACTAGAGACCTTGAAAACTCCAGTCTTAGAGGATTAGATCAGGATTGTATTCTGGGGTTCGGAAGATCTCAGCAGCAGCCTGAAGAAGGAATGTATCAAACCACTGAATCAAGGGAGGTAACCCCAGACAATATGGTAAAGCAAGGGAGTTCCTTGGGAATCATGTGGAGGGGTTGTACTAGTATCAGCTAAGCTTGTGCTAATAATTTATGTTTTGAGATTGCAAATTTCACTCCATTGTTGGTGGCAAAATTTCAGATTCCCTTGTAATGTAGGTATGTTTATTAAATTGTAATTGTTTTATCTGGGTATGTTTTATAAACTTCCCCCATTGAGCCATGTATTTATGGTTCATTGTTCAGAGATTAAGTTAAAAAGTATATTTCTATTCTTTTCTGGAGAGGGTCAAGCCCCTGTTAAGTTACCTACTGCTCAATTTTCAGGTCAAGCTACCCTATGAGCCAGTACATATCAGGACCACTATCTTCTTATAGCTATCTACAAAAATTCCGTGTCTCTCCCTTATCCTATGACTATCTTCTTGTACCTCTTCCTCTGTTAAAAGAGCAGGTGGTGGCAGTATATTTCTCATATTGTCTGAGGCAATAGACAATATGGCATCGTCTGGTGGTCTGTTGTTCCTAGGGTGGGTCAACAGAGCATATCGAATAGATATGCGAGCATATCTATTCGATATGCTTGCATCTTCTGCCATATTACTACCCTATCCACCCAATCGTATTCCTGTTCTCTATCCATAAATGCACCACAAACTTCCTTACCTTCATCGTAATATTGTTCATTTATTTACTTCACTGTAAACATTATGTCAACACATACTCTACCCTTCCTAAAACCTCCTTTATTTCCGATTTTGCTCTCCATCTTTTCCATAAATCTTTCATTATTAACTCTGCCACACACTATACTTAGTATACTCAACATGCGTTTTCCCCTAAAGTTCTTACATTCTATTATCGACATTTTCTTTATACATAGGACTCTGTCCCTCAATCCTTGGGTAAAGTACCTTCCCCCCCCCTCCTCCCTCCCATGTTTAAAATTCACTACAGTTCTGTAAAATATAATATTTGATTCTAATTTAAAAAACAAAATGATCAAATTTTCGAGAAATAGCAAATTGGAATCTCCATAAAACATAATTATCACATTTTTTTAAATATATCGCCATATAGAGAATAAAGAATTTCCTTAATTAAATTGGGGAATTGAAATTTTTCACACCTCCTGTACCTTAATAATGCCCACCAATGGTAAGAGTTCCTAACTGATCAAGAAAAGGTATTCTCCAGTAATTGATTTGATTCCAGCAATTCTAAGATTTTCAACTATTTCATTGAAATATCAAATATGCACCAACCAGACCTACACATGAGGTATCATCTTTACAGGATGTATAGTCAATAAAATTTTGAATCCAACCAGAGGAAGAATTCTTTTTATTGAAAATAAAATTAATATCATTTTTTCAAGAAAATTGGTAAAGTGATCCTTTTCAAATAACCATGCCAGTTATATATTTAATTAGACCTCAGGTAGGGGGTCCAGATTATATGTGACGTTTTCCCTAGAAGAATGGATGTCTAGAACAATTGATGTAAATTGATGGCTGCACAGTACTGCAAAGAACTTATAATAACAAATGGATGTGAAGGATGGAGTACATATGTCTGGGGCAGTGGTGATAGCGTTAGCCATGCTGAGTTGTTTAGGTCTTAAACTGGTAGATGATAGATGTATGGGCGTGTTTTGGAAACAGGTTACAACACGTGGGATGAAAGCAGCATAAATTGCCAGAATACTTCAAGGATATATCCAAAAGACAAAGTTTATCATAAACTTACTAATAAATGTAATGGAACTGGTCAACAAGCAGAAAGAGACAGTAGAGGGTATCGAGTGACTAACTTAAGGTTTACTTAAGGTTTAGTATACTAATAGCAGGAGCATAACAAATACGATAGATGAGGTAAGATTAATTGCATGTTCGGGAAGCATAGATATTATTGCTATAACAGAGACTTGGTTTAACCTCAAAGATAGACAAATGCCTTCCGAACCACTAACAAGGTCATAAATTATTGCACACCAATAGGGTCAACAGGAATGGTGGAGTGGCAATATTTATCAGAGATAATTTTAAGTGTTTCATTAGACAAGATATAAAATTAGAAGCGACGGACTCTGTAACTTTTTGGCTACGTGAAAAACTCGTCTTGGATGTGATTTACTGGCCCCAAAACCTTCATATGGAACTCGGTACATTTCTTTGGGATGAAATTCATAAAGCATCTAGGTAGGAAAATACTCAGTTAATGAGAGATTTTAAAAGGCCATAAGAGAGGAATTTACGAGCGAATCAAAAGGGAAGAATGGCACTAAGAAATCAATATATTTGATTCAAAAATATAAATAGAACAATAAAGAAGAAATAGCGAAAGAGATTATGAAATTAAAGTCGGAAAGGATTCGAAGATTAGCCCAGAATGTTTCTTTCAGATGTGTAGTAGTAAGACAAGGAACAAGATAGTCCCACTTAAAAGTTGCTCGGGTCAGCTCACTAAGAGTGACAATGAATACACATACACACAATCTTATGTAGGCTAACTTCTTAAATTTGAAGATAATGTGTATATAATGTAATGAGTTTATATTTTAAAGAAAAAGTGCTCCATAAATGTGTAAATAATGTCAATGTTTTGGGTGGACACTAACAAGCCGTCAGTGGACACGTATTAGACAGGGCCAGTTGGACAGGTATTAGACAATTAACTGCGAGTGACTATCAGCATCTGGGAAAATGTCATGGAGTCGGGTTGAAGTTGTTTTATTTTTTTTTATAATGCTTTGGCTGTAGGTCACTTTGGGACATTTTTGTATTCTTAACTGGGCCCTGACATGGGCATAACCCTGATATTTATGTGAGGCATGTCTGAGATGAAGCGAGTACAGAAGTAATCTGTACTTACGGCAGAAAGGAGGGTATGGAGACCCACTGTCCTGGGTTTGTGTAATTTTCATATGGCCTAACTTAAATTAACTGTGTAATAATTCAGTTTTAATACATGGAAGGCCAATTCTCATTTTTAACTGACACCTGGAGCTTATTCCCAGGTAGGTTTTGATTATTTTCAGGTGTAATTAAATATTTTTCTGCCTGAGTTTGTCTGTGTAAATTTGATAAATTTTAGGGAGTTATTTGATGATAGCAATTCTATGTGAATGTAATAAAACTAACTATGCTTGGGTCTCCCCTAGAGTAAAAAAATGTTTGTTTTAGAGGAACCCAGATTTACAAGTTTATGAGGAAACAATTAGAGCTACTGTGGCTGAAGTGTTTTCAGTGTGTACTGTGGAAAATGGGAAGTGGAAAACGAAGAGCTTCTGTGTTTCCCTTTGATCCTTCTACTGATTCTGTTGACAATTAAGGCCTGGAGAGCCTGTTCCTTGAGACTGGCCTGCAGGAGACTCGGGGCAGTGATTAACTGGTCCAGGTGGAACCGAGTCTGAGGGTGAGTCTTGGTGCTGTCATGGGCGAGAAAACACTCAATCTTCAAAAGACAGCTAGCGCCCTAGGCTCCACTATAACTTCATAATACTCAGACACAAAACACACATACAGGCGCGCATTCTCACACTCACCAAATTCACACACACTCACACAGGCAAACACATGCACACACTTCCCAACACACACAAACGATCACAGGATTCACAACCAGACACACACACACACAAACACACAGACACACACACAGGAACTGGGTTCCGACCCCTGCAACCGCAAACTCTCACACCCACACACACACTAACACAAATACATCTAGATACGTATATTATCACACGCACATATATGTACATACAAGAAAACATGTAAACACTCTCACACACATACACACAATCCCATACATACGCACAAAGGCACACGCACATACTCACCGACGCATGTAGATACACAATGTGCACATATACGCACGCAAAAATCTCAGGCACACACACACACATACACACACAAACTCAGAGCAAAACAACAGTCAAGGACCAGGTAATCAGACTGAGGAAGGGTGATGGGGAGTTCACAAGAAAACACCGAGAGGTATGTGAGGAGCTCAACACGAGATTTAAAGAAGTATTTACAGTGGGAACCAGCAGGACTCCAGGAAATCAGAACAGGGGGTACACCAACAAGTGCTGGATGAGGTACACATAACCAAGGAGGAGGTGAAGAAGCTGCTATGTGAACTTGACACCTCAAAGGCAGTAGAACCAGACATCTCTCCGTGGGTCCTTAGAGAGGGAGCAGAGATGCTGTGTGTGTCATTAACAAAGATCTTCAACACATCCATTGAAACTGAGCAACTTCCTGAGGTATGGAAGATGGCAAATGTAGTCCCAATTTTTAAAAAGGGAGACAGACATGAGGAACTAAACTACAGACCTGTATCACTAACGTGTATAGTATGCAAGGTCATAGAGAAGATCATCAGGAGGAGAGTGGTGGAGCACCTGGAAAGAAACCAGTGCATAATCGACAACCAGCACGGTTTCAGGGAAGGAAAATCCTGTGTCACAAATTAATTGGGGTTTTATGACAAGGTGACAAAAGTAAGACGAGAGAGAGAAGGGTGGGTCTTCTGCATTTTCTTGGACTGCAAGAAGGCCGTCTGCACAGTTCCTCACAAGAGGTTACTGCAAAAGCTAGAGGATCAGGCACACATAACAGGAAAGGCACTGCAATGGATCAGAGAATACCTGACAGGGAGGCAACAACGAGTCATGCTACGTGGCGAGGTGTCAGAGTGGGCCCCTGTGACAAGCGGTGTTCCACAGGGGTCAGTCCTAGGACCTGTGCTGTTTTTGGTATATGTGAATAACATAACGGAAGGGATAGACTCAGAAGTGTCCTTGTTTGCAGATGATGTGAAGCTAATGAGATGAATCAAATCAGACGAGGATCAGGCAGGACTACAAAGAGACCTGGACAGGCTACAAGCCTGGTCCAGCAACTGGCTCCTTGAGTTTAACCCTGCCAAATGCAAAGTCATAAAGATCGGGGAAGGGCAAAGAAGACCGCAGACACAATGTATGTAGACAGCCTGTACTGTCTGCACAGACAGCCCATGCTGTCTGCCAGCTTAGTTTATATTTCGTGCCACTAAGATGCTGCCCTCTGTAGCCAGGCCTCTCGGTGGGCACGTCAGCCTGCCTTGCCCTTGCCTCTCTCACTTACACAGCGGCCTAGCAGGAAGACACAAGGCCTACTCCTAGCTCTCTCTCGTGGGATGGCCCTGCCCGAGCCATGGCACAACGCACAAGCCTGTGTACCCACATGACTTAACAATAAAGTAAGAAGCCTCCGAAGACGTTTATCAGTAACCACCCGCTTTCAGTACGCCAATCAAACCCATTAAACATTGGTAGCAGCGGTGGTCACAGCAGTTGTTTGCCCGGAGAGAGGAAGGAAGGTATGAAGTCATCTTCACTTCATCACCCTATACAAGAAGCATCCGTCTCTCAACGAGTTATCCTGATGTCGTATCTGCACGTTTGAGCATCCAGACACAGGTACAAGCAGGATCCAGCCGAAATTTGCTGAATTTCTTCAAAGAATTGTAAGTGGCATCCCAGTGACCCCACGCTACAGCGTCCCACGCTGTTTCTCAAGTCACATGTTCAGCGTCACTTGTATGTTGCTGTTGTTGTTGTTCAGCTCTGCACAGCTGTTTCAGCAAGCAAGAGGTGAGTTTCGTGGTGATTTCTGCGTCCAGTGTGAGCTTCTCCACGTGTTTGTGGGTGGGAGAGAAGGGGAGGAAGTGGCCGTTCCTTGCCTCACCCTGCTGTACTCTCACACCTCACCAGCCTACCATACACCACTCAGCACTACTCACTCACTTTGCTGTGTTTTCTGCTGTTTTCCATGTGAATTCATTGCCAAAGCTGTGTATCCGAGTGCCCGAGGCCACTCGAAGCTACATGGATCAGCATGCCACATAGATCACGATGCCACATGGATCCCGACGCCACGTGGGTGTGGGCGATGTCACATAGATCTGCCAGCCACGTGAGTTAACCAGATGTCCAGGCCACATGCTGTGGTCTGCTGCCCGCATCACATAGACATCACCCACGATGCTGCCCGACTTCATGACGTCACGATGTCTGCCTGACGTCACCTCGAGATGTCTGCTGACGTCACAGTGCTGCTGACGTCACCTCGCAACATCACGCCTGACATCACATGATGTCACCATCGAGTGTTCTGTAATTGTTACATTATTGTCGAGAAAATTGAGAGAAGATATATGTCGTGTGTTAATTAATTCCTCTCATCAGTGTTCTCACATTTTAGTATACGTCTTAGTGTCAGTTTTATGCACAGAAAAGCATCATTTGCTAGTTTAAGCCATGTTGTACAGCATGTACCGCGGGTGTGTAGTTTCCGTGTGTCCAGTGAGGTCTGAGCCAGACCTGAGTAGCACCACTGTGCTAAGTCAACCAATGTGACCAGTGCGTTTGTCAGTTATCAGTCAGCTCTGAGCGTTTGAGCCCTTTTGTACAGAAAGCTCTTATGCTCGTCGCTCATAGATGTTCTGCAGAATCGTACCTGCTACGATTCCCATCGAGATTTGTTTCACTTCACCGCCAGACCTTCAGAGTGCAGTTATATGTAGAGAAACAAGACTGGGAACGCTTAGACTAACCTCTGCTATAACTCCAACTGTCGAGAGAATGACACTCGTCAAGCCGCAGTTAGCCCTGTCGGCAGGCGCTGTGTCAGCCTCGTGTCACAAGCTTTAGTGAGCAGCCTGCACAAAGAAGATGTCACTTTGACTTCTAGATCTCTCACTGCATTCTGGTGTATGATGTTACGACTCCCAATGTTTCGCCCAGTCGTCTCTGCCATGACTCTCCACAACTCGCTCCAGCTCGCCGGCAGTGACAGTCCAGTGACAGTACCAGTCGAGAATTGTCCTCCTGAGTCGCTTGCCAGAAGTCCTGCCCAGTTGCCGAGTTTTGTCGATGCCTCACTCGAGAGCACCAGCATGTCGTGCCCCAGGTCGAATGAAAACCTGCAGCGACTCCTACGATGAGTGCTTCACCGTTCCAGAGGAGACCATACCCTGTTACATCACAGCTCAGCCGCAGTGATGTCTCCTGTGTTGCAGTATCTGTCCAGATGCAGGAAGGCGTGCAGTGATGCCCATCGATGCTCACTGCCTATGACCATGATATTTAGCACACCCCATGTTTTTTTCTTCCCTCCCTGTAGGAAGTTTTTTTTCCATGTTCATATGTATATATATGTTTTTATTTTGTTTTCTGTGCCCTGTTCCTACGAGAGAGAGACCGAGTTTCTTTTACCGCCAGTATTGTCGCATCGGGACGACGCACGGTAGGTGGCCGAGTGTATGTAGACAGCCTGTACTGTCTGCACAGACAGCCCATGCTGTCTGCCAGCTTAGTTTATATTTCGCGCCACTAAGATGCTGCCTTCTGTAGCCAGGCCTCTCGGTGGGCACGTCAGCCTGCCTGCCCTTGCCTCACTCTCACTCACACAGCGGCCTAGCAGGAAGACACAAGGCCTACTCCTAGCTCTCTCTCGTGGGATGGCCCTACCCGGGCCATGGCACAACACACAAGCCTGTGTACCCACCACAACTTAACAATAAAGTAAGAAGCCTCTGAAGACGTTTATCAGTAACCACCCGCTTTCAGCTCTACCAAATAAACCCATTAAACATATAGTCTAGATGGCCAAAGACTGCAAACCTCACTCAAGGAAAAAGATCTGGGGGTGAGTATAACACCGAGCACATCTCCTGGGGTGCACATCAATCAGATAACTGCTGCAGCATACGGGCGTCTGGCAAACCTACGGATAGCGTTCTGATACCTCAGTAAGGAATCGTTCAAGACTCTGTATACCATTTACGTCAGGCCCATACTGGAGTATGCAGCACCAGTTTGGAATCCACACTTGGTCAAGCATGTGAAGAAATTAGAGAAAGTGCAAAGGTTTGCAACAAGACTAGTCCCAGAGCTAAGGGAATTGTCCTACGAAGAAAGGTTGAGGGAAATCGGTCTGACGACACTAGAGGACAGGAGGGTCAGGGGAGACATGATAGCGACATATAAAATACTGCACGGAATAGACAAGGAGGATATAGACGGAATGTTCCAGAGATGGGACACAGAAACAAGAGGTCACAATTGGAAGTTGAAGACTCAGATGAATCAAAGGGATGTTAGGAAGTATTTCTTCAGTCATAGAGTAGTCAGGCCGTGGAATAGCCTAGAAAGTGACGTAGTGGAGGCGGGAACCATACATAGTTTCAAGGCGAGGTATGATAAAGCTCATGGAGCAGGGAGAGAGAGGACCTAGTAGCAATCAGTGAAGAGGCGTGGCCATGAGCTATGACTTGACCCCTGCAACCACAAATAGGTGAGTGCAAATATGTGAGTACACTAACATCCCTCTGACTCGGATAAGTCAGAGGGATGTTAGGAAGTATTTCTTCAGTCATAGAGTTGCCAAGAAGTGGAATAGTCTGGAAAGTGATGTAGTTGAGGCAAGAACCATATATAGTTTTAAGACGAGGTTTGACAAAGCTCAGGGAGCAGGGAGAGAGAGGATTTATTAGTGTCCAGTGAAGAGGCACGGTCAGGAGCTGTAACTCCACCCCTGGAACCACAAATAGGTTAGTACACACACACGCACACGCACACACACACACACACACACACACACACACACACATATGAGGTAAATATGCTGAAGCGATTTACGGGGATTGTGCCCAGAGAAGACATGGCATCCAAAGCAGGCATACCCCTATTAAATGAGGGGCCAAATGAAAAGGAAGGAGGCAAGCCCTATGCTAAGACACAATAAGTCCACCAAGCAAGGCTGAGGAATGAAGGGGGCGAGTTGTTGGGCTCAGTGATAGTGGTGAGAGGGTAAAGCAGATAGAGAAGATGATTTTCCTCACTCTCTATCTGGATATCATTTGTCTCTGGTAATGAAATCTGCAATATTTCACAGACCACATTCTTCTTTCCTCTGATTTCAGCACAAGAGACGCGATCACTACAGTGTTACTGTGGAGGTCTCACGCAGAGGCACTACCAAACCACCAAGAGTTACAAGAAAAAATAAGGGAGACAATGGCTATGTACAAACGAGACCCAGAGACAAAGAAGGAAAGGCAATGGGAGGAAGAGTCGGTGAGGTCGGTCTTTATTCACGAGCTTCAGGAGATCGAAGGGAGGACACACAATGAAATATGACAGAAAAAAAATGAGATTGAAATATCATCGAAGAAATAGGCGAGGGGGAAATGAATGAGATAGTAAATTTTCAGAGAAAAGGGGGTTACATGATGGCGAGATATTGGCCGTTCAAACTGATTTTCAAGACAGAAACGGTGCAGAACAGGAACCTACAAGAGAAACCAAAGCTGAAGGAAACATCAACATACAAGAGGGTGTCCCTAGACTGCGACAGAACGAGAACAGAATGACAGGAACTGAGAGAGAGGACACAGAACAAATCGGGCTAGAATGAGAGACAAGGATAGAGTCACCAGAAGACAACCAGAGCTAGGCAGAGTAACATGCACAAACACACACAGAACCACTCTCAGAACCCCACAGCCAAACACACTATCCCAATATAAACCACAATCCACACTCACAGCTCCCACCCCACACTATTCAGTGGAATCCCACAGCACCCTGTCAGGTCCCCCATTCCCCTAACCTCCACAAACTGAAGGTATTGTGCACCAACACTGATGGAATAAGTGGGAGGAGTGGCGTGAAGGAATCAAAGAGGCATCACCAGAATGATAACAGATGCCATCTATCCAACTGGATATTATATCATGAGGAAACACAAATGGAACAGACAAGGTGATGGAGTGGCACTATTTATCATAAACCAATGGGATTTTGAGGAGCTGGAGAGAGGAGGCAGAGAAGAAGCAAGAGACTACATAATGGAAACACTTCACTCTAGAGGTCCCAAGTTAGTAATTGTTGTTACGTATAACCCACCAGAGATTAGCAGGAGGCTAAGAATATGATGAGAGTAACAGAGCAATGGATGACACACTGGCTGAAGTGACTAGAAGGGCCCATATGGGCAGAGCAAAGCTACTGTTTGTGGGTGACTTTAACCACAAAGAAATCGATTGGGAAAGCCTGGAGCCATAATGGGTCCCCAAAAACGTGGAGGGCAAATATTTTGGAGGTGGTTCTGAAAAACCTCATGCATCAGCACGTTAGGGACACTACTAGAGAGGAGAAGAACAAGCAAGACTGGACCTAATAGTGCAGATATAAAAGGCATCACATATAAAAGGCCGCTCGGAGCTAGTGTGGAGAAGGGCAAAGGAGACCGCAGACGAAGTTCAGTCGAGGAAGCCAGAGACTACAAACCTCACTCAAGGAAAGGGATCTTGGGGTGAGTATAATACCGAACATTTGTCTTGAGGCACACATCAACCAAATAACTGCTGCAGCATATGGGCGCCTAGCAAACCTAAGAATGGCATTCCGACATCTCAGTAAGGAATCGTTCAGGACCCACATTGGAGTATGCAGCACCAGAAAATACCTGACATGGAGGCAACAGCGAGTCGTAGTACGTGATGAGGTGTCAGGGTGGGCGCCTGTGATGAGCAGGGTTCCACAGGGGTGGATCCTAGGACCGGTGAATGACTTGACAGAAGGGATAGACTCAGAAGCGGCCCTGTTTTGCAGACGACGTATACCTTTCGAGGAGAATTCAATCGCTTGAGGAGCAGGCACAACTACAAATGGATCTGGACAGGCTGTAAGCCTGGTCCAGTAACTGGACCAGGCTTAGAAACAGCAAACAGAGTACACTTTAGGGGTCAAAAGAGTGCAAACGTCACTCAAGGAAAAGGATCTTGGGATGGGTATAATAACAAGCACAATTGAGGCGCACATCAACGAAATAATTACATAAAAACAGCGTTCCGGCACCTCAGTAAGGAATCATTCAAGACTCTGGACACAGTGTACGTCAGGCCCATACTGGAGTATGCAGCACCAGTGTGGAACCCACACCTAGTTAAGCACGTCGAGAAATGAGAGAAAGTGCAAAGTTTTGCAAGACTAATTCTGGAGCTAAGGGGCATGTCCTACGAGGAGAGTCTAAGGGAAATCGACCTGACGACGCTGGAGGATAGGAGAGAGGGGAGGACATGATAACAACATATAAAATACCGAGAGGAGTAGACAAGGTGGACAGAAACTGGTTATTCCAGAGATGAGACACAGCGTATAGGGGTCAAAATTGGAAGCTGAAAACTAAGATGAGTCACAGGGATGTTAAGAAGTATTTCTTCAGACATTGAGTTGTCAGGAAGTGGAATAGTCTGGAGAGTGGTGTATTGGAGGCAGGCTCCATACATAGCTTTAAGAAGGGGTACGACAAGGCTCAGAGAACAGGGAAAGAGAGTAGCCCTAGTAGGGATCAGTGAAGGAGCGGGGCCAGGAGCTACGAGTGAACCCCTGCAACCACAATTAGGTAAGTACAATTAGTTGCGTTCAAACACCACACACACACACACACACACAACACACACCACACACACACACACACACACACACACACAGATTCACACTCATAGGCTGCATTCTCGGCTTGAGGAGCATTGCAAGCGGAATGTTGAGCGGTGGGCCAGGTGCAGCTACATAGAACCAAGCTATATACACAAGCTGTATAGCCTACTGACTTTTATTTAAAGGCAGCCTACTTACTCATGAGTGAGTGATAATTTAAAACAGAAAAAATGCCGTATCTGCAAGTGAGTTGCGCTGTGTGCATAGCGCAACTCACCAGCACTGGAACATATAAAAAGCAATTTTATGGCTGAACAGGGCTTATTGGATTTATGGATTACATTGATCAGATGACAAAATTTCAGAGGATCGTGAGGTACTGCCGCAACAGGCAATGTACAGTCAACCTAACTTTCTGGATATCCCATAACTCCGTACCCTGTAATGTTGCACACACCATCCCTAGTGTTACCTATCGCACTCCAGCCAGAAACTCAATAAACAAAATGACTAGACCTCCCGTTTAAAATGGCATATTCAGTATAAGCAAACTTCAGACTAGCATATTAAAACTTTAATAATGAACCCTCCATGTTTTTTTAAATGATGCATGTAGCCCCAGCCTTGATTCTACAACTGGTCAAGCACATGAAAAAAAATCCAATGATTCGCAACCAGGATAGAATCACAACTGAGTGGAATGCGCTATGAAGCGAGAGAGATTCAGTGAACTGATCTTGATGACCTTGATGATCTTAAGGGGAACTGATAAGACAGATCAAAACTCATTATTTGAATTAGGATCAATAGAGCACAAATTTAAGCTACAGACACAGATTAGACTCAGGACAATTCAAAATCGGAGGGTAATTGACTTATCAGATTCAAAAGATGGGATCAAGATACCGATCAAAGTGGTCTAAAAGACCAGGAGCTGAATCTCGAACCACGCAAACACAGTGTACTGAGAAGTAAAACCTACAGCTACCGTTCTTGCCTCAGCTAACACAACTGTTCCATACCCTTACGTCATGGTCACATCTTCACTTGCTTAAGAGTCACTATGTCCTCAGGAATGAATCGTTTCCATTAAACATGTCCTAAAGTGATTGAATTTTGTTCCTTTTTTACACCAGATACCTTTAGGTCAGAAGCTTCCTAACATAGGTTATGTTTGTCACTCGTCAACTAATCTTACATGATCTATAGTGTACAACTGGCGATGGCTGTTTGAGCGGGTAATGACTCATTGTTTACAACTGTTATAATAAAGAAAATAAAACAAGAGACACTGCACTCTTCAACCGACTCAAAACCCATTTGGAAAGCCTGTTAACAGTGCTGGAAAGTCAGTTAACAATGCTGGAAAGTCAGTTAACAGTGCTGGAAAGTCAGTTAACAATGCTGGAAAGTCAGTTAACAGTGCTGGAAAGTCAGTTAACAGTGCTGGAAAGCCAGTTAACAGTGCTGGAAAGTCAGTTAACAGTGCTGGAAAGTCAGTTAACAGTGCTGGAAAGTCAGTTAACAATGTGAAATCAGTTAACAGTGCTGGAAAGCATTTAACAGTGCTGGAAAGTCAGTTAACAGTGCTGGAAAGTCAGTTAACAGTGCTGGAAAGCTTGTTAACAGTGCTGGAAAGTCAGTTACAGTGCTGGAAAGTCTTTTAACAGTGCTGGAAAGCTAGTTAACGGTGCTGGAAAGCCAGTTGGAAGTGCAATAAAACCACTTAGTAGGCTGGAAAACCAGCGCTGACAAGGTGGAAATGCGAATTAGAAACGAAGTCCTGTGACAACACTGGAAAACCAGAAGAGAGGGAAGGAATGGCAGTTGGCGGCACAGGAAAGCCAGTTGGCAGTCTGGCTTGTGGAAGCTCAGCTTGAGTGGATTTGACCCCAAACGGAATTTTATGAATCGTTCAATTATTCTAAATAACAATCATCGCAAAGCTTCTGGGATTTATGGATTATTTTGCATTTGAACGATACATTGTTAGTATTTCTTGTCGAAAATACTTACTGGAGCCTCGTTAAGCTCGTAGGGATCATACAGATACTGGGCAAAGTGAAGCCTCTATAATTATTTTCATTTCCATGTATTTTTGCCAATGTATTTTGTCTTCTAAATAAAGTATACACAAAATATAAAATATAGAAGGAGTTAGAAGAAAACAATATTCAAACATCTCAGGGAGAACCTTCAGTTTTTCCTGAAGCAAGCTTAATCTTTTTTCCGAGGATGAGGGTCCTCAACACAGTTCCCTATATATATATAATATATATATATATATATAATATATATATATATATATATATATAATATATATATATATATATATATATAATATATATATCAATAACAACACTGCACTAGCCAAGGATTGGAACCATTGTTGTACTGGCCCGCCTCATGGTGAGCTAGCACCACATGACGCCTCGCACAGGACCACGCAATCCTACAGAGATGGCGCAGCCAGGAGAGCTAGCTGTTTTACCACCATCAGAGGAACTTCGTTGTCGTGGGAGCTTCTAGGCTAATATTCATTCTCATCCCTGTTTGGTGTACTAGTCCAAGAGCAGAATATATATATTATTGTAACTCGTTCGTGGTACTCGTTCGTCCCAGGTACCACTTTTAAATATTAATGTTACCTGGAAATAAGAGACTCAGGATAATGCAGTAAAAGTCTCGGATTTTCGTTCTGCCGATTGTAATGGATTTAAGGAACACCTGTCTGTATTCGACAGAATGATTTTATTGATGACCATAATTACAATAACGAAGGGATCTGTGTTTATCATTTTTCTTAATAATGTACAAGGTGTTGAAAGCATATATATAATATAATTTATATATATATAATATAAATATATATATATATATATATATATATATATATATATTATATATACATATATATATATATATATATATAATATATATATATATATATATAATTAGGCAGATGGGAAAAGAGGAAAATGGCAACAACAAGTAAGAGGGAGGCGAAAGTGTATAACTAACTAACAGGAGGAAGTTCGGGTGAGATATAACAACTATTGGCAGAAAGGTGGGCTGGTGCAAGTATGAGTAGTGGGGAGGTTGAAGAGGGTTGGAATAGTTTTAAAAATGCAGTGTTAGAATATGAGGCAAAAGTTTGTGGTTATAGGAGGGTGGGTGCAGGAGGAAAGAGGAGTGATTGGTGGAATGATGAAGGGTTGTGATAAAAGAGAAAAAATTAGCTTATGAGAGGTTTTTACAAACCAGAAGTGTTATAAGAAGAGTAAAGTATATGGAGAGTAAAAGAAAGGTAAAGAGAGTGGTGAGAGAGTGCAAAAGGAGAGCAGATGATAGAGTGGGAGAGGCACTGTTAAGAAATTTTAATGAAAATAAGAAAAAAATTGGAGTTAAACAAGTTAAGAAAGCCTAGAGAACGAATGGATTTGTCAGTTAAAAACAGAGTCGGGGAGTTAGTAGATGGGGAGATGGAGGTTTTGGGTAGATGGCGAGAATATTTTGAGGAACTTTTAAATGTAGACGAAGAAAGGGAAGCAGTAATTTCATGCACTGGCCATGGAGGTATACCGTCTTTTAGGAGCGAAGAAGAACAGGATGTGAATGTGGGGGAGGTACGTGAGGCATTACGTAGAATGAAAGGGGGTAAAGCAGCTGGAACTGACGGGATCATGACAGAAATGTTAAAAGCAGGGGAAGATATAGTGTTGAAGTGGTTGGTATTTTTGTTTAATAAATGTATGAAAGAGGGGAAGGTACCTAGGGATTGGCAGAGAGCATGTATAGTCCCTTTATATAAAGGGAAGGGGGACAAAAGAGATTGTAAAAATTATAGAGGAATAAGTTTACTGAGTATACCAGGAAGTGTACGGTAGGGTTATAATTGAAAGAATTAGAGGCAAGACAGAATGTAGGATTGCGGATGAGCAAGGAGGTTTCAGAGTGGGTAGGGGATGTGTATATCAAGTGTTTACATTGAAGCATATATGTGAACAGTATTTAGATAAAGGAAGGGAAGCTTTTATTGCATTTATAGATTTAGAGTGGATAGAGTGGATAGGGGAGCAATGTGGCAGATGTTGCAAGTATATGGAATAGGTGGTAAGTTACTAAATGCTGTAAAGAGCTTTTATGAGGATAGTGAGGCTCAGGTTAGGGTGTGTAGAAGAGAGGGAGACTACTTCCCAAAGAAAGGATTAGAAACCCGAATGAAACTTTGAAATTAAAGTAGCTGATGAATCAAAGACAAATCCAAAAGAGTTCATTCAACTGTATAGAACAAAGTTCAGGGGAAAATAGGACCTCTGATAATGAGCTTAAAATGAGTCCTCTTTTTAATGTTTATTGCCCGTCAGTCTTTACACAAGATTATTCATGTCCTAAAGAAAACAAATTAAGTAATATTACTGTCACAAGAGAGGTTAGGTTAGGTAAGGTTTGTCAGGAAACAGGACAAGTGTTTCCTGATGCGGTTCTTAGTCAGATGATGACCCGCTTTTGGAGCTTTGGTCATCTGACCGACGCCTTCCTCTGGCTTACCGGTCCACCCCTTTAAAAATAATCGTCACTTATAACCAGTTTTTAGTTGACTTAAAGGAGAGATTATCTCACAAAACAATGTATAAACCCAATCTCCCCTAATATGGCGCACTATTATCAAGACTGAACACAAAAATTCCAGGCTGAGGGACTCATTACCTCAAACTCCTGATCTTCCACTTTTCTCAGAAATGGACTGAAGAAGCTACTGGCTGTTAAAACGTTTCCAGAATAACGTTATCCAAAGGTTGTCCAAATGACTCCTTCATCAACTTATCGGTTAAACCATTTATTCACATTAAGAAAAGTGGCAGCTAAAGGCACAGAGTAAAGTGGCAGCTCATGGCACAGAGTAAAGTGGTAGCTCATGGCACAGAGTAAAGTGGCAGCTCATGGCACAGAGTAAATTGGTAGCTCATGGCACAGAGTAAAGTGGTAGCTCATGGCACAGAATAAAGTGGTAGCTAATGGCACAGAGTAAAGTGGTAGCACATGGCACAGAGTAAAGTGGTAGCTAATGGCACAGAGTAAAGTGGTACCTCATGGCACAGACTAAAGTGGTAGCTAATGCCACAGAGTAAAGTGGTAGCTAATGGCACAGAGTAAAGTGAAGAGAAAACCGACAAGTTGACAACTTGTCGGTTTTCTAAACCATTCATCACATCAGTCAGACACGGCAACATCATGGGATCTTGGTACAAAAACTTCAACGCTTGCCCAACGTTTGGACGACGACCTACTTACACTAGTGGCAGGTCCCACTGTGATCCCGCCTCCTCCTGCTTCAACTCATCACACCGCAGTATATAAGCCACCTCTCTGGCCCTATGCTGCACTTCCTACAAGAGTGATGGACTGAACACATCGATTCCAGGTTGAGGGACTGATTACCTCAAACTTCTACTCTCCTTACCCATTTCTACTTTGCATTGGACTAATGAAGCCACTGTGTAGCGAAACATTTCTTCAATAAAGATTCCCATGTGTTGCATAAGTGTCTCAATTCTTCAACTTGTCGGTTTTCTAAACCACTCATCACACAGTTATAAACTAGGAGATATAGCGCGTAATTCATACAGAATGAATCTGAACCTAAGACAACAGTGCCTAAGTGTACGTTGTAAGGCTAACAGATAACTTGGTTTTTTATAAGAAAAAACATAAGTAACTAGAGTCCAAAAGTTATTCTATATCTCTACACATCACTCGTAATGCCATTGATTAGGCAGCTTAGTCGTAGTCGCCATACTACAGAATTTATATAAATGCATCCAGAACTTACAGAGAAGGATGACACAAGGAACTCAATTGTTTAAGGAATCTCTCACATTAGGATAGATTAAGAACGTTGAACGATAAGTAAGTCATATTTGAAATAGTTTGCCATATTTATCTAGGTAGTAGGTAGGTAAACAGCAACCGTCCAGGAAGGTACTACCATCCTACCAAGTGAGTATGAAAAGGAATTGGTTTACATGATGGTAGGATTGCTGGTGTGTTTTTTGTCTCATAAACATGCAAGGTTCAGGTACATCTTGCTACTTCTACTTACACTTAGGTCACACTACACATACATTTACATGCATATATACATAAACACACTACTCTGGGTTGTCTTCTATTTTCTAATTAGTTCTTGTTCTTGTTCATTTCCGATCATTTCCATAGGGAAGTTCTTCCTCCATAAGTCATGCGTGTCGTAAGAGACGACTAAAATGCCGGGAGCAAGGGGCTAGTAACTCCTCCTGCTGCATATATTACTAAATTTAAGAAGAGAAACTTCTGTTTTTCTTTTTGGGCCACCCTGCCTTGGCGGGATACGGCCGGTTTTTTGAAAGAAAGAGAAGGTATCTTTATTCTGAAAGGTTTCGCCTATACAGTAGGTTTCTTCAGTCGAGTACAGAGCAGGAAGCAAAAGCAGTAGAGACGTAAAGGCGAAATAATAAATCCTTCACCCTTGAAGACGTAGTTTTGAGGTGATCAGCCCCTTAGACTGGGGAAGAATTTCACTATATAGTCTGGAACACTGAAGTTGAAGTTGATTCATATTCATGAAGGTTTGCTAGCACGGGTCCTGGACCGGGTCTTCTACATGTGGTGACCCAGCAGTGGCTCCCGATCGAGTGTCGGAGTTTGTACAAGTGATGTATTGTTTACAACTCTACGGCAGGATCAAGGTGAGCAGTCGTGTCAAGCGGAGTACCGTTTACAGTCCTACAGCAGGGGCAGCCTATAACAAGAACACTGTGAGTCGTCTTCCTGTCAGGTGGAGTACCGTTTACATCTCTGTGGCAAGGGCAAGGTGAGTTTTCTTCAGGGCAATTGTAGTACCGCTTACAGCCCTATGGCGGGAGCAGCCTTTGACAAGAACGCGGCGAGTCTTATTCAAGTGAAGTGTAGTACTGCTTACAGCCCTATGGCGGGGGCAACCCTATGATAAGAGCGATGTGAACCGTCTTCGCGTCAAGAGTAGCACCGTTTACAGCCCTATGACGGGGCAGCCCTATGGAAAGTACACGGTGAGTCTTTTTCAACTCAACTGGTGTAGCAGTTAGCTACAATCGTGGTCGACGCCCGTAGCTGGGGTACAGCACGTCTCTGGTTCAAGTGGTGTCAGGACCAGTATTCGCAATACGAGACTTTTAACTATCAAAAGCTTTATTCCATTTGAGCCATTCCTGGTACTCCAGGCAGGCTGCAGCCGAAGTGCCAGAGCGACTCAGGAGATTCTCTGGTATAAGGGAAGGTAGCAAAAGTAAATTTAGCAAGGTAGAAGAGAAGGTAGAAGAGGTGAGCTCAGCGGGGTAGAAGAGAAGGGAGGGGAGGTGAACTCAGCGAGGCAGAAGAGAAGGGAGGGAAGGGAATTCAACAGGTTAGAAGAGGGAGGAAAGCTGAATTTAGAAAGGAAAACAGGAAGGAAAGTCTGTGGCTTATTTTTTGTATCATTTTGTTGTTAAGGTGAACTGAGCAATACTTCCTCTGTTTTGTTTAGAACATGATGACGACATACACCTTCCTCAGTGGCAGCTGAGAAAGGAGCAGGTCTACATCTGACGTTTTAAGTTATTCTGCCTTAGCTAAATATGAATACAAATAGGTAATATTCTGCCTACGTTCAATCTATAGACTGAAAGCTGTTATCCATCCTTAGGTGAGTCAGCTTACCTCAAGACCCGGACCTCTTATAGGTATATTACCATCTTTCACAATTTCACACGCAATAGCCACTAAACAAGGCAGCATATGTACGGAGATTTCTCATACATCATCAGTCGATTTACACCCAGGATACCACTTTTTTGCTAAGGTTCCACAATTAATTGCTAATTGAAAAGAGGAAACAAATGTAAGAGATTTGTCTATACATCTCGCCCTGCTTAGGATGCAGCCCATCCTCTTAACCACAGTTAATATGACACTGCTGTAATAACAGTCAAATTGGTGTCTGTTGGCGGAACTTTGAACAATTGAAATATAACTCAGTTATATGAGCCGTTTTTCCTTAGCACAGCAACAGACTCTTGTATCATAGTTTTTTCCGTTGTTACTAAACCGAGCCTATCAAACCCATCTTAAGTTAACCTAAAAAAAATTAGAAATAAGCTACAAACTATGTGAAAGTGTGACATAGTTATTATGAGGATGGTTTGCAGGAAGCCAGACATAGCACCTGACTAACACCTAAGTATCTATTTACTGCTCGATTTATAGGAAAAGGAGATATAAGGAAACCTGCCATAATGTATCGTCATCACAACTCACTAACATCAGAGGCAGCAGTAGTAAGGAGACCTGTCCATACGTCTCTTCCAGCACACGATGCCATCCACATCGGGTACCACTTCGTTTCGCCCACACAGTGGACTTTATAAAGTCACTTGGTAAAACTCACTGTGTATGAGAAAGAGAGTCAATAAAGGATCTAAAGCTACATGAATAGATCAGTGTGTAGGGATTTGTAATACTTTTTACAATAATCAGTCAACCCAAACAGTCGCTTAATATAATATTTACTTTTAGATGAACAGAGGTTACGGGTTTATAGAGATAAATCTAATCGTCTCTTCCATCTCGGGAATCGAACCCAGGTATATTTGGTTGTAAGGAAAACGAATACTGCTCTGGTCTCTTTCTTCAGCTGGTATGGATAACATTATTATTAGTAGTAGTAGTATTAGTGTAATTAATTAATTAATTATTATTGGGAAAGCTATAAACTCAATAGGAAAATTGGAAGTAATCAATTTTGATTTGTGGAATTCAGCTCCAGTTGCACAACTCATGCTAGTAACATATTTCCTGCTGCAAACATTACGTAGAACTACGTAGGTTTCAAAGTCTCATTATATCTGTTACTATCCATCGATTTCCTTCCCTTAATTGTGTTATCCGTTACGTTTCGTCCATTTAAACGACAACTTTTCATCTATCCAATAGAGTTCCATCATTCTAACAGGGATCCATTCTTTTAAAAGTGTTCCAGTAATCACTCAACATATCTGCTGTTACTCTTTTCTGCTAGGACTTTTAGCACTTACAATTAGAACCTTTCCAGTGAGCACCCTCTCTGCATCCCTCCATACGTCTTCAGCAATTCCTCCTATTCCCCATCCTCCGGAACTCGTTCCACCCCTATTCATCTGGGAGCGCACTGTTCACACTTCACCTAACGTCTTTCCCCGTAATTACGCACTATGAGAGCACGCTGATCACGCTAGATCTGTTACATATTATAAGGGAGATGTCTCCCGTCTTCATTGTATCCATGAAGTGATTTTTTCGTCTCCATGAAGCGATTTCATGTTTCCATGAAGCTAATTGGCTTTTCCAGCAACCTATTTTTCTTTCCAGTCAAGCAATTAAGATTCTTGCAATAATGGAAGGTAATGATAATTTTTAATATGAGGTAATTAATGTCTTCATTTCGATGATACTTGAAAACGTGAACGACTGTTCGTTATTAATTTTTTATCGTCATTCCATACACCGCATTCCACACACTATTCCTAAAATTTAAGTACTTCTAGTAGCTCTAGAATTTTCTGAAACATTTGTATTTTTGACGAATGAGTGTGGTTTATTTTTCCAATCTGTTTCATCAGCCCATGAACTGAACCTACGACAACTGAGAGGGAATCTGAGAGATCTATCATCTAATCTACTTGGCAAACTAAGGAACAGAAGGATATAATATTATCTGGAGATATTTAATTGCATTTATTTCTAATAGTTTGTTCTTGAAGATCATAATAGATCAAGGTTGTTAAAGATTATAGTCACAATACCTTGTCTTAGAAGAAGATACAAGTTTGGGTAATTTCTGAAGTATCCCAACTACTTTTTACCCTTCACTGACATCGCAGTTCCCCTGTTATTTATTTCTTGCAGTTTTTCAATTAGCTGTTCAAAAAAAATAGTAATAAAGTTGGTAGAATTACCGACAATATGTAAAGTAAAAGGACACAAGTGCAACTAATGTGACATTTATTGTGGCAACGTTTCGCTCTCCAGGAGCTTTATCAAGCTTGATAAAGCTCCTGGAGAGCGAAACGTTGCCACAATAAATGCCACATTAGTTGCACTTGTGTCCTTTTACTTTACAAAAAAATAGCTTCATTTTCATCGTGATTTTCTTGCAGAAGATGTTTTTCTATTTATATTAAATACCTCAAGCTCTCCATTTCCATAACATTCCTCTCATTCACTAAAAACTCATAGTTTCTATTAAGTTTTTAGTAGTAGATGCTTTCTTTACCATCAACGAACATTACCTTACTCTCTCTACCTCTTCTCTCAATGATCTTTGCTACTTTCTTATTACCCTTGCTTACTGCATTGCTCATCTTAATTCGGATATACAACGTTTTATAAAAGAATCCTTACAGAACTAATTATATCACTGTAAAAAAAATATGATGGATCAAAATACATCGCTGTATCACTCATTCCCTGTGAAATCTTTCCTTTGTCCTTCATTCCGAACATAAACTTAATTTACTTTGATTTTTCTTATGTCTTCAGCATGTCCTCGTTCGGGCATTGATATGATTATCTTCCGTAAATCTTTTCGTCAGACTCACTTTCATAGTATCCGTGATATATTTACCAATGGTGGTTCTCTCATCCTTGCCAATGACAGCATTTTTTCCAAGAATTTCCACCATCCTCGTCGCAATAGCTTCCTCTGCCTTCTCTTAAATCTTCTACAGACATTGTTATCTTTCTGACAATGGCAATTCTTCGGTTGTCCTTGATCACGAAACTTTCAACTGAAAAGCCAAAAGACTGTCACATTAACACTTCTTTTGTTTCTCACACTCATGATGGCATCAAAAAAACTTCCATCGTCAAACTTCCTTTCCAGTTTAATATTTGTCCACCTGATTTTGATCTTGTTAAAGGTATACGTATTATTGATCCCTCTCAGCCTTCCTAAAATTCGCAAACCTAGTGTTCCAAAATGTTACATCATTTCCTATTGAGGATCGATCACTCATACTTCTCTCACCTAGATTGCTAAAACTCTCACATTTTTCTTTCTCCTTTTAGTTTCTGTTTTTATCAAGACTTTCAACAATAGTAGTAATGCCTTATCCTACTTGTAAAATACTTCTGCCATTACAGATGTTCCCGTGTCTACTCCATTTTATGTTCCTCTTCCTTTCTGCAACAGACTGGAGAAACTGGCTTTAAGGATTCAAGAAACATGTTGTCTTTGATGATTCTAACAATTCACTTTTCCGTCATATCTGATAACATAGCCGTTTTTTTTAACTGGGTCTATGCAAAAACTAATTCTCCCTCCGCTAGCCTTCCAAAGTTGAATCGGTTCATTTCTTGTCATCTACAGAATTTTCGTCACCTGACCTATCATATAATTTACCTCCCACTTTTCATTTTCGACATGTATTCTAGTCTTCCTTCCATTTTCTCGATCTGTTGTTAAAATGGTCCAGGATGAACCAAAACGTCTCGTTTATAACTTCCAGTAGATACCAGAGGATATTTATGAATTAGTGTTTTAAATTAGAAATTATAGTTTGTCAGACTAGTATTCTTTTTTTTTTTATTTCTCATTATTGCAAATTTTAATTAATTCCTCTTTCCTAAGTTTAGTACTAAGAAGCTTTAAGTATTGGAAAATAAGCACTTTATGTACTCAGTTATGATAGATTCAATGCCAATATTTCTCTTTGAACACTGACACTGTGATTTATTACCATAAGTGTCAAATCATCACTGTAGTTACATTTCACTACTTACATCCAAATGCAACCTGAACATCTCTAGCTTACCGCACAGCGGTGGTAGATTGTAGGGCAACTAGGCTCCCAGAATTTTAGTGTTTCTTGGGCGTGTTTTAGTTTTTAGCAGAAGCCAGTGATAGTGACTGGGTCAGAGAACAACCCAACAAGTGACAACGAAGTATGTGACAGCAATATTCAAGGAAGCTGAGGAGAGGTTTGTACCCAAGGGTAACAGAAATAACGAGAATAACAGGATTAGCCCTTGGTTCACCCAAAGGTGTAGAGAGGCCAAAACCAAGTGTGATAGAGAATGGAAGAAGTATAGAAACGACTGCGAAGCATGCGAGGATCTCAACGTGAGATTCAAAGAAGTGTTCACAGAGGAGACAGAGGGACTCCAGAAAGATGGAGAGATGGGGTACACCAAGTGTTGGACACAATACAAGAGAGGAAGAAGTGAAGAGGCTGCTGAGCGAGCTAGATACCTCAAATGCAATGGGGCCGGAAAACATCTCTCCATGGGTCCTGAGAGAGGGAGCAGCGGTGCTGTGTACCACTAACAACAATCTTCAACACATCTATCAAAACAGGGCGACTACCTGAGGCATGGAAGACAGCAAATGTAGACCCAGTTTTTAAAAAGGAGACAGATACGAAGCATTAAGCTACAGACCAGTGTCACTGGCATGTTTAGTATGCGAAGTCATGGAGAAGAATGTCAGGAAAAGAGTGGTGGCGCAACTAGAAAAAAATGAGTTTATCAACGCAGCCAGCACGGTTTCAGGGATGGGAAATACTGTCACAAACCTACTGGAGATCTATGACATGGTGACAGCAGTAAGACAAGAGAGAGAGGGGTGGGAAGTTTGCGTTTTCGTGGACTGTAAGAAGGCGTTTGGCACAGTTCCACACAAGAGATTAGTTCAAAAGCTGGAGGACCAGGCAGGGATAACAGAAATCTACTGCAATGGTTCAGGAAATACCTGTCAGGAAGACAACAGCGGCCAAGGTACGTGGCGAGCTGTCAGGGTGGGCGCTGTTTCCGGTACTTATGAACGACATGACGGAAGGAATAGACACAGAAATGTCCCTCTTTGCAGATGATGTGAAGCTGATGAGAAAAATTCAGTCGGACGAGGAACAGACTGAATACCAAAGGGATCTGGAAAGGCTGCAGGTCTGGTCCAGCAACTGGTTGCTAGAGTTCAATCGCACTAAGTGCAAAATCATGAAGATTGGGGAAGGGCAAAAAAGACCGCAGACGGAGTACAGTCTAAAGGGCCAACAACTACTAACCTTACTCAAGGAAAAGGATCTTGGGGCGAGTATAACACAGGGCACATCTCCTGGGGTGCACATCAACTAAATACCTGGAAATATAAACACATGTGCAGTTTAATGTGATCCTTTATTGACAACGTTTCGCCCACACAGTGGGCTTTTTCAAGTCACAAACAGATCTACCTGGGGTGGAAGGTACGCAAGTATTTATAGTCAGGTTCAGAGTGTTGTGGTCAGGTGGAGAATGCTGCATCTGATGATCTACCGAGTGGGGTTACAGAATCTAGAATCTTGTGTAGCTTGGAAGGGAGATTGGATAAGTTTGTGAGCAGACCTTCTGCAGTGTTCTTCCATTCCTATGTTCTTATGTGGGATAGTGATGAAGAAGTTTCTTGGCAAGTGGTTCAGCTATGTCATAGAAGCCATTGTTCTGGTTGAAATTGTTCGTTATGGAGATAAGCGATGATTCCAGGATTCTTCAGTATTGAGTGTTGTCTTCTCTGGTGATAAGTCTTGAGTTTCTGTAGTTATTTAAATGGTTGTGTGAATTGCGGTGTTGTACACAGGCATTCCTTGTATCATCAGACCTGCTTGCGTATTGGTGTTCTGAAATACGTGTTTGGAGGTCTCTTGATGTTTCACCCACGTATAATTTGCTGCAGTCATTACAAGGGATTATGTATACCTCTGCAGAGGATGGAAGCTTTTCCTGTCTGTTACTGGTAATGTCCTTGATGGTCGTGGTTGTGGAGGTAGATACTTGGAATGAGGTATTGGAAAAGATGTTGGAAACATGTTTGGCAATGGAGTTGGTGGGGAGGACTATGTATCTCTTCTCGGCAGTGTCTTCTCTGGGTGTGTTGAAGATGTTTAATGCCCGCCGTCTGCAGTCTCTGATGAAGTGACGAGGATAGTGGAGTTTAGAAAATACTTGTTCAAGTATAGTGCATTCTTCCTCAAGGAACTCACTGCTGCAGATTCTGAGTGCGCGCAGGAAGAAGCCTATAATTACACCACGTTTAGTTTTGGTGTCGTGGTGAGAGTAGAAGTGGAGAAGATCGTTTTGGTTGGTGGGTTTTCGATAGACTTTAAAACGAAGTTCATGGTCAGCTTTGCAGAGAAGAACACCAAGGAAAGGAAGAGTGTTGTCGACTTCTTCTTCAAGTGAGAACTGGATTGAGAGCTCGACCTGGTTGAGCTTGTCTTGGAGAGCTTGAACGTTGAAGCGTCTGGGAGTTATGAGGAGAACGTCGTCAACATAACGGAGCCAGGTGACAGTCGAAGGAATAATGGTGGAGAAACGCTCGGCTTCCAGATGTTCCATGTTTAAGTTCGCCAGGACGGCACTGAGTGGTGAACCCATGGGTAGTCCAAAAGTCTGCTGAAAGAGGTGATTTTCGAAAGAGACACACGCAAAGCCGACACATAGTTCAACAAGGTCGATGAAATCGCTGGCTGGAATAGGAAGATCAAGTGAATCGTCAATTTCTTGCGCAGGAGATCGATTGCTTGTGTAGTAGGTACTTTGGTGAAAAGGAAAGTTACGTCAAGGCTGGAAAGTTTCTTGTTCCTGATATTGATGTTGCGAATGCGATAGAGAAGATCACCTGAGTGTTTGAGATGTGCTGGACTGATAGTGCCCAAGAGTTTGGAGAGGTGTTTTGCGAGAATTCCTGAGAGTTGGTGGGGAGCACTGCCTATTCCCGAAGATATGGGAATAGAGAAGACAACACTCAATACCGAAGAATCCTGGAATCATCGCTTATATCTATAACCAACAATTTCAATCAGAACAATGGCTTCTATAACATAGCTGAACCACTTGCCAAGAAACTTCTTCATCGCTATTCCACATAAGAACATAGGAATGGAAGAACACTGCAGAAGGTCTGCTCACAAACTTATCCAATCTCCCTTCCAAGCTACCCAAGATTCTAGACTCTATAACCCCACTCGGTAGATCATCAGATGCAGCATTCTGCACCTGACCTCAACACTCTGAACCTGACTATAAATACTTGCTCTTCTCGAACAGGGTAAAGATCAAACCAGAGAGTGGGACAGTCAATGACTCGTCCAAGCTGTCGTCAGTGGCAGACTGCAAGTCAAGTTTAATGCGATTCTGTCGCTCAAAGAGGCCTTCGTTGTCGTCTGTACTGACGACACCGAGGCTGAAAAACTCATTACCACCACTGCTACAACCACTCTACGAGATCAGGGATTTATTGCCTTGACTTCCCCAGCTCTGAGGGCCAGGAGAACTGTGTTCCTCAAGAGACTCGACAGGCTCATCACTGTCCAGGCTACCGAAGAAATCAAGTAGTCCATTGAAGCACATAACCCTTGGGCCAAGGTGGAATTCATTACCAAAATACCCAATGCCTCCTCCATACTGAAGGTCACCTTCAGTGACGTCAACATGGCAGCCAGAGCTCTTGTTGAGGGACTGGCTATTCACTACTTCCACATCAATCCAGCCTTCATCGAAGCAGAAAAATTCCATCAAATTCCACAGTGTTCCAACTGTTACTCATACCTACATTCCACCAAAGACTGCCCTGCCAAGAATAAGAAGTTCTGCTCCACCTGCGGCCAAGAAGGTCATGACTTCAAGACGTGCACTACTGACTCTCCACCTAAATGCTTGAACTGCAAGAATGATCACCATACTCCTGCTACCAAGTGCCCAACCAGACGAGATATACTTAAACAACTCCAACAACAAAAAAACCCACTGCACAAGCGACTACATATGCTGCTATTACCAAGCTTCAAGCAGATACTACCAAGATTCTTCAAGCCACGCAAGGTGCATCTAGCACTTCTTCGCCAGCTCTTGCTGGCAACTCCACCAAGATTCTTTACTGCATCATGTATGCTCATGTGCAGAATGTAGCTGAACCTGGTTCCTTCAACACCACCATCAACGAACTCTTCAAGCTCAACAACATGCCTGGTTTCACATTCCTTGCATCTCCACCTTCCACAGAGATCATAAAACCCACAGCAAATGTCTCCAACATTACCGCTGCTCCACCGCTACCACACCTTCCTCCCGACACAGAGATGGACCAATCAGAGACCACTGAGACGCCGACCGATTCCACCGATGAGAGTCCACCAGCACCTGCTTCCACTTCCGTCACAACGGACCAATCAGACGCCTCACCTCAAACGTCTCAGCCGCCAGCCAAGAAGGTTAAAACACAAGAGCCTTGGGATGCATCCCTACGTACTACCGCCACTCCTTCACAAGAAGTCCATTGCTTGCCTGGTGTATACTTCTACACAACCAATCAGAATGAGAACGCAATGTACACTCCAGAAATTATTCAACGCCTCCACAACGAAACAGTCAAGTTCACCTGCGACTCAACTCGATCATTCACCACTGAATCCCTGATCAATTTACTCTCAAAAAGTCACCGCTTTGTGGCACTCGACTACACCACAAGGAAGAAATTCAGGACTCTCCAGAATGGGGCTGCCGAAGACGGTACCCTCATCTAGCATGATTGTCATGAAGGCAAGTTTCCCCAGCACATTGCTGCCTGCTAAAGCTGGGGCGTGGCTCCAAAAAGAACCCTGTAATTGCTGCCTCCGCCCTCCTATGCTGCTGAAGATGCTAAACGAGAAGATACTTCCCACTTGGGGAGTCTCCGCAAGACAGAACAAGTCACCCTGCAACCGGAGGGCCCCAAGAAACAATACAGAAGAAAGAAGATAAACGACACCCCCCGCCCGGGGGGCCACCGCCGGGTGGCCATCTGGAGAAGACCCGGGCCGGAAGTACCGGCAAACCTACAACAACAACACCCCAGGTAGATCTGTTTGACTTGAAAAAGCCCACTGTGTGGGCGAAACGTTGTCAATAAAGGATCACATTAAACTGCATATGTGTTTATATTTCCATTGTGTCGGTATTTTATACCATTTATTTCCAACTAAATTTACCTGCTGCACATTCGGGCGCCTAGCAAACCTAAGAACAGCATTCCAACATCTCAATAAGGAATCGTTCAGGATCCTGTACACCGTGTATGCTATGCCTATATTGGAGTATGTAGCACCTGTTTGGAACCCACAGCTAGCGAAGCACGTAAGGAAACTAGAGAGAGTGCAATGGTTTGTAAGAAGACTAGTCCCGGTGCTAAGGGGCATATCCAACGGGGTGATTTTAAGGGAAATCGACCTGACCACACTGGAGGACAGGAGAGTTAGGGGGGATATGATAACGACATATTAAATACTGATGGGAATCGACAAAGTGGACAGAGACAGGATGTTCCAGAGACTGGACACACCAGCAAAGGGTCACAGTTGGAGGTTAAAGACTCAGATAAATCACAGGGATGTTAGGAAGTATTTCTTCAGTCACATAGTTGTCAGGAACGGGAATAGTCTGGGAAGTGATGTAGGGGAGGTAGGATCTATACATAGCTTTAAGGAGAGGTATGATAAAGCTCACGGAGAGGGTAGAGCGACTGAGTAGCGGCCAGTGAAGAGGCGGGACTAGGAGCTGAGATTCGACCCTTGCAACTACAACTAGGTGAGTACAACTTGGCGAGTGCACACACACACACACACACACACACACACACACACACACACACGCACACGCACACACACACACACACACACACACACACACACACACGCACACACACAACACAAACACACACAAACACACACACAAAAACACACACACACACACACACACACACACACCACACACACACACCACACAACACCCAACACACACACAAACACGCACGCACAACACACCAGATTCGAACCTCTAAACCCGGCTTTTGTTGTTTTAAAAATTTCGTCAGGGGTCTTTCTTCCTCAAAATTTTCTAGTGAATCGGTCTGTGTGAGGCAGGTTTGGTACACGTTCCCCCTTAAAAATTTTTTCTCCACCCGAGCAGCCCACTGATTTTAAACTTTTCCCCAAAATATGTAAATGTTTTCCCTTTTTCACTATCCTTTCATTATTTTACCCCATATTGGCTTAGGTTTTCGAATAAACGTTTGTCTTTAAAATTTAAGTTAACTTCTTGCTTCTCGGGGAAGTAAGTCAAAAAAAATAAGTGAATTGATTGTTTCTTTTGACACAATAACGTAAACCAATAACTCGTAACTAAATTTGGATATGAGAACATTGATACAAATTCTCTACAAAAACGGTTTTTAGTTTGAAAAAATTTTAGAATGGAGTACGCTACATGGGATCCTTTTGGGTTAGGTTGGGTAAATTTGGTTAGGTAGGAAAATTTGGAAGTTGGGTTAGGTAAAGTTAGCTGGGTAAAGTTGGTTGGGGTAAAGTTGGGTAGGTGGTAAAGTTAGGTTGGGTTGGTAAAGTTACTTTAGTTAAGGTAAAGTTAATTTTTTTAAGGTAAATTTGGGTAAGAAAGGAAAAATAGGATAGGTTGGGAAAATTGGTTACGCGGGTTTTAAGGTTTTTGGAACTGTGGAATCAATCCCGGCGGGAAAATGACTTTTTTTATGGGCTTCCAGATTTACCATTTTTGGGTTTTGGGCAAAACCCAACTTTTCACTCACGCTAGTGGAAAAATTTCAATTCCAATTTCATGTGTGCACTTCCCCTTTAAAAGTTTTTTCTCCACCCGAGCAGCGCCACGAGTTTAAAAACATTCCCAGAATTGTCAAAGTGTTTTCCTTCCTCGTCAGACGCACCTCATGAACAAAGGTTCCTACGTCATGACTGCAACCCATGAACAAAGTATTACTACATCAGACTGGCACCTCTGAACAAAGTATACCTACATTGGACGAGTGCGCACCCAACAAATACACACATACTGCACACACAACACAGACACACGCACACGCCACAACACACACACACAGTTACACACACAACGCACCCAGACACAAATAAACCAAACACCACCACAAACAAAACACTACACATACGCACACACATACACACATACACACACACTACACACACACACAACACACACATACACACACGCACGCACTGCACGCACACGTACACAGATTCGAGACCTCTCAACCCGGCTTTGTTGATTTAAAATTCGTCAGATGGTCTATTTCCTCTAAAATTGTTCTAGTGACGTGTGTCTGTGTGAGGCAGGTTATGTGTGACACGTTCCCTCTAAAAAGATATTCTGCCACCTCGAGCAGCGCCACTGAGTTTTACACATTCTCGGAATATGTCAAAGTGTTTTCTCTTTCAACTTCCATTCATTATTTTACCATCACTATTGGCATTAGGTTTTCGAATAACTGTTGTAGTCATTAGAATGCTTATAGTAATTACTTGGCTTACTCGTGGAAGTAAGTGATAGTCAAAATGAATAAGTGAATGTGTTACCTTTGACACGACTAACGTTAGGAACAATAACTCGATAACTGAATACTTGGATATGAGTAACTATTGACTACTAATTCCTATACACAAAGGAATTCTACGTTTGAATAAATTAAGAAATGGAGTACGCTACATGAGGACCTTTGGTTAGGTTAGGTATAAGTTAGGTTAGGTAGGGCTATAAGTTAGGTAATGTTAGGCTAAAGTTAGGCCTAGGCTAAAGTTAGGTTAGCGTAAAGTTAGGTTAGCTTAGGCTAAAGTTAGGTTAGTAGTTAGGTAAAAGTTTAGGTTATGGTTAGGTAAAGTGTACGTTGGTTAGGTATAAAGCTTACGTTAGGCTAAGGTAAAGTTTACTAGATTAGGTAAGGTAAAGTTAGGTTTAAGCGTATAAGGTATAAAATTAGGATAGGTATAGGTACTCTAAAGTTGGTTACGCTAGTTACAGTACTGGAATCTGTGGAATCAATGATCCACGGCAATGGATACATGAACTTTTATTATCCGCTTCCAATTTTACCTTGTTGGGTGTTCTGGCATAACCAACTTGTCACTGGCAATGTCTAGTGTGGTAAATTTCAATTTGCCAATTTCTGTGTGACACGTTCCTCCTTTAAAAGATTTTCTCCACCTCGAGCAGCGCCACTGAGTTTATAACATTCTCCAGAATATGTCAAAGTGTTTTCCTTCCTACGTCATGACTGGCACCTCATGAAGCAAAGTGTTACCTACGTCATGACTGGCACCTCATGAAGCAAAGTGTTACCTACGTCATGACTGGCACCTCATGAAGCAAAGTATTACCTACATCATGACTGGCACCTCATGAAGCAAAGTGTTACCTACATCATGACTGGCACCTCATGAAACAAAGTGTTACCTACGTCATGACTGGCACCTCATGAAACAAAGTGTTACCTACGTCATGACTGGCACCTCATGAAGCAAAGTATTACCTACATCATGACTGGCACCTCATGAAGCAAAGTGTTACCTACGTCATGACTGGCACCTAAAAATCATTTACTGCATGAAGCAAAGTGTTACCTACGTCATGACTGGTACCTCATGAAGCAAAGTGTTACCTACGTCATAACTGGCACCTCATGAAGCAAAGTATTACCTACATCATGTCTGGCACCTCATGAAGCAAAGTATTACCTACATCATGACTGGCACCTCATGAAGCAAAGTGTTACCTACGTCATGACTGGTACCTCATGAAGCAAAGTGTTACCTACGTCATAACTGGCACCTCATGAAGCAAAGTGTTACCTACGTCATGACTGGCACCTCATGAAGCAAAGTGTTACCTACGTCATGACTGGTACCTCATGAAGCAAAGTGTAATCTACGTCATGACTGGTACCTCATGAAGCAAAGTGTTACCTATGTCATGACTGGTACCTCATGAAGCAAAGTGCTACCTACGACATAACTGGCACCTCATGAAGCAAAGTGTTACCTACGTCATAACTGGCACCTCATGAAGCAAAGTGTTACCTACGTCATAACTGGCACCTCATGAAGCAAAGTGCTACCTACGACATAACTGGCACCTCTTGAAGCAAAGTGTTACCTACGTCATAACTGGCACCTCATGAAGCAAAGTGTTACCTACGTCATAACTGGCACCTTATGAAGCAAAGTGTTACCTACGTCATAACTGGCACATCATGAAGCAAAGTGTTACCTACGTCATGACTGGCACCTCATGAAGCAAAGTGTTATCTACGTCATAACTGGCACCTTATGAAGCAAAGTGTTACCTACGTCATAACTGGCACCTCATGAAGCAAAGTGTTATCTACGTCATAACTGGCACCTCATGAAGCAAAGTGTTACCTACGTCATAACTGGCACCTCATGAAGCAAAGTGTTACCTACGTCATGACTGGCACCTCATGAAGCAAAGTGTTACCTTCGTCATGACTGGTACCTCATGAAGCAAAGTGTTTCCTACGTCATGACTGGCACCTCATGAAGCAAAGTGTTACCTACGTCATAACTGGCACCTCATGAAGCAAAGTGTTTCCTCGTCATACTGGACCTCATGAAGCAAAGTGTTACCTACGTCATAACTGGTACCTCATGAAGCAAAGTGTTACCTACGTCATAACTGGCACCTCATGAAGCAAAGTGTTACCTACGTCATAACTGGCACCTCATGAAGCAAAGTGTTACCTACGTCATAACTTGCACCTCATGAAGCAAAGTGTTACCTACGTCATAACTGGCACCTCATGAAGCAAAGTGTTACCTACGTCATAACTGGCACCTCATGAAGCAAAGTGTTGCCTACGTCATAACTGGCACCTCATGAAGCAAAGTGTTACCTACGTCATAACTGGCACCTCATGAAGCAAAGTGTTACCTACGTCATAACTGGCACCTCATGAAGCAAAGTGTTACCTACGTCATAACTGGCACCTCATGAAGCAAAGTGTTACCTACATCATAACTGGCACCTTATGAAGCAAAGTGTTACCTACGTCATAACTGGCACCTCATGAAGCAAAGTGTTACCTACGTCATGACTGGCACCATCATGAAGCAAGGTGTTATCTACGTCATGACTGGCACTTTATGAAGCAAAGTGTTATCTACGTCATGACTGGCACCTCATGAAGCAAAGTGTTTACCTACGTCATAACTGGCACCTCATGAAGCAAAGTGTTACTACGTCATAACTGGCACCTCATGAAGCAAAGTGTTACCTACGTCATAACTGGCACCTCATGAAGCAAAGTGTTATCTACGTCATAACTGGCACCTCATGAAGCAAAGTGTTACCTACGTCGTAACTGGCACCTCATGAAGCAAAGTGTTACCTACGTCATAACTGGCACCTTATGAAGGAAAGTGTTACCTACGTCATAACTGGCACCTCATGAAGCAAAGTGTTACCTACGTCATGACTGGCACCTCATGAAGCAAAGTGTTATCTACGTCATAACTGGCACCTTATGAAGCAAAGTGTTATCTACGTCATGACTGGCACCTCATGAAGCAAAGTGTTACCTACGTCATAACTGGCACCTCATGAAGCAAAGTGTTATCTACGTCATAACTGGCACCTCATGAAGCAAAGTGTTACCTACGTCATAACTGGCACCTCATGAAGCAAAGTGTTACCTACGTCATAACTGGCACCTCATGAAGCAAAGTGTTACCTACGTCATAACTGGCACCTCATGAAGCAAAGTGTTATCTACGTCATAACTGGCACCTCATGAAGCAAAGTGTTACCTACGTTATAACTGGCACCTCATGAAGCAAAGTGTTATCTCCGTTATAACTGGCACCTCATGAAGCAAAGTGTTATCATACTGCCCTTATAACAGGCACCACTGCCATGAAGCAAAGTGTTACCTACGTCATGACTGGCACCTCATGAAGCAAAGTGTTACCTACGTCATAACTGGCACCTCATGAAGCAAAGTGTTACCTACGTCATAACTGGCACCTCATGAAGCAAAGTGTTACCTACGTCATAACTGGCACCTCATGAAGCAAAGTGTTATCTACGTCATAACTGGCACCTCATGAAGCAAAGTGTTACCTACGTCATAACTGGCACCTCATGAAGCAAAGTGTTACCTACGTCATAACTGGCACCTCATGAAGCAAAGTGTTACCTACGTCATAACTGGCACCTCATGAAGCAAAGTGTTATCTACGTCATAACTGGCACCTCATGAAGCAAAGTGTTACTACGTCATAACTGGCACCTCATGAAGCAAAGTGTTATCTACGTCATAACTGGCACCTCATGAAGCAAAGTGTTACCTACGTCATGACTGGCACCTCATGTGATCAGCTGACAACCCTAATTCCCGGTGTATTTTCAGGGGTAAATATTTAATTTTAATATCGGACTGTTAGCGCGTCAAACTGTTATTTTTTTTGCCACTATTAGCAAGCTTTAATTTTTTTTTTTTAAATAAGGAGTGTAGAGAATTTTGAATAATTCCGAAAGTAAATTAGAAAAAGAAATTGGGAAAATACCATTGGTGTTTATCGCTTAAAGGAGGGAAGAATTCCCTATTTTTCTGAACATTTGTATGTGTCTTAACATTTTTTTTTTAATTTATTACTCATGAATGTATTCATAGATCGGGTTCAAATTTTCAACGCTTGTTTAATGTATCTTGAGTAAAATTCCTGGGATTGTTTACACAGTGGCAAATACGCTATTCCCAGATTTTTGTTTTAGTGTGGAAGATGGAGACTGACTCCTCTGTTAGACTTCAAAATTTAGAGTCGTGTATCCTACTAAGAATGACTATTCTAATCTCGAATTGATATAGTAGTATTTTATCTTGTTGCAATACTTTGCCTTGATGCTTGTGTGGGGCTCTTAATCCACAGAGCTGAATATACCTTCCTTTGAATTTTAATACCTCCCATTCTACGGGCGATATATAACCACTACGGGTTTTGCACTTTCCTATGATATAACTACTGAAATGTAAAAGAACGAATGACATGAGTGAACAGTTTTATTAGTTTAGTCTGTGTTGGTACAATCTTTGTTTGGTTCTGTAAGATAACTGACAAATGTGTTGTCAGGTTAACTTTAAACATTTAGTGCTGAAGTGGTTATCTCAAAGGCAACATTCTCTTGATGTTAAGCTGTGTAAGTTGTGTCATTTTTATTGATCAAAATGGTTATTATTGATGTTGATAAGAATACGAAGTATATAAGACATACAGTTTTATTATGTATTTCGATGTACATACACCTCATAAGTTCTATTATATATTTTTTTTCATTATTAACACACTGGCCGATTCCCACCAAGGCAGGGTGGCCCGAAAAAGAAAAATTTTCACCATCATTCACTCCATCACTGTCTTGCCAGAAGGGTGCTTTACACTACAGATTTTGAACTGCAACATTAACACTCCTCCTTCAGAGTGCAGGCACTGTACTTCCCATCCCCAGGACTCAAGTCCGGCCTGCCGGTTTCCCTGAACCCCTTCATAAATGTTACTTTGCTCACACTCCAACAGCACGTCAAGTATTAAAAACCATTTGTCTCCATTCACTCCTATCAAACACGCTCACGCATGCCTGCTGGAAGTCCAAGCCCCTCGCACACAAAACCTCCTTTACCCCCTCCTTCCAACCTTTCCTAGGCCGACCCCTACCCCGCCTTCCTTCCAGTACAGACTGATACACTCTTGAAGTCATTCTCTATCGCTCCATTCTCTCTATATGTCCGACCCACCTCAACAACCCTTCCTCAGCCTTCTGGACAACAGTTTTGGCAATCCCGCACCTCCTACTAACTTCCAAACTACGAATTCTCTGTATTATATTCACACCACACATTGCCCTCAGACATGACATCTCCACTGCCTCCAGCCTTCTCCTCGCTGCAACATTCATCACCCATGCTTCACACCCATATAAGAGCGTTGGTAAAACTATACTCTCATACATTCCCCTCTTTGCCTCAAAGGGCAAAGTTCTTTGTCTCCACAGACTCCAAAGTGCACCGCTCACCCTTTTCCCCTCATCAATTCTATGATTCACCTCATCTTTCATAGACAAATCTGCTGACACGTCCACTTCCAAATATCTGAATACATTCACCTCCTCCATACTCTCTCCCTCCAATCTGATATCCAATCTTTCATCACCTAATCTTTTTGTTATCCTCATAACCTTACTCTTTCCTGTATTCACTTGTAATTTTCTTCTTTTGCACACCCTACCAAATTCATCCACCAACCTCAGCAACTTCTCTTCAGAATCTCCCAAGATCACAGTGTCATCAGCAAAGAGCAACTGTGACAACTCCCACTTTATGTGTGATTCTTTATCTTTTAACTCCACGCCTCTTGCCAAGACCCTCGCATTTACTTCTCTTACGCCCCCATCTATAAATATATTAACCACGGTGACATCACACATCCTTGTCTAAGGCCTACTTTTACTGGGAAATAATCTCCCTCTTTCCTACATACTCTAACTTGAACCTCACTATCCTCGTAAAAACTCTTCACTGCTTTCAGTAACCTACCTCCTACACCATACACCTGCAACATCTGCCACATTGCCCCCCTATCCACCTTGTCATACGCCTTTTCCAAATTCATAAATGCCACAAAAACCACTTTAGCCTTATCTAAATACTGTTCACTTATTTGTTTCACTGTAAACACCTGGTCCACACACCCCCTACCTTTCCTAAAGCCTCCTTGTTCATCTGCTATCCTATTCTCCGTCTTACTCTTAATTCTTTCAATAATAACTCTACCATACACTTTACCAGGCATACTCAACAGACTTATCCCCCTATAATTTTTGCACTCTCTTTTGTTCCATTTGCCTTTACACAAAGGAACTATGCATGCTCTCTGCCAATCCCTAGGTACCTTACCCTCTTCCATACATTTATTAAATAATTGCACCAACCACTCCAAAACTATATCCCCACCTGCTTTTAACATTTCTATCTTTATCCCATCAATCCCGGCTGCCTTACCCCCTATCATTTTACCTACTGCCTCACGAACTTCCCCCACACTCACAATTGGCTCTTCCTCACTCCTACAAGATGTTATTCCTCCTTGCCCTATACACGAAATCACCACTTCCCTATCTTCATCAACATTTAACAATTCCTCAAAATATTCCCTCCATCTTCCCAATACCTCTAACTCTCCATTTAATAACTCTCCTCTCCTATATTTAACTGACAAATCCATTTGTTCTCTAGGCTTCCTTAACTTGTTAATCTCACTCCAAAACTTTTTCTTATTTTCAACAAAATTTGTTGATAACATCTCACCCACTCTCTCATTTGTTCTCTTTTTACATTGCTTCACCACTCTCTTAACCTCTCTCTTTTTCTCCATATACTCTTCCCTCCTTGCATCACTTCTACTTTGTAAAAACTTCTCATATGCTAACTTTTTCTCCCTTAATACTCTCTTTACATTATCATTTCACCAATCGCTCCTCTTCCCTCCCGCACCCACTTTCCTGTAACCATAAACTTCTGCTGAACACTCTAACACTACATTTTTAAACCTACCCCATACCTCTTCGACCCCATTGCCTATGCTCTCATTAGCCCATCTATCCTCCAATAGCTGTTTATATCTTACCCTAACTGCCTCCTCTTTTAGTTTATAAACCTTCACCTCTCTGTTCCTTGATGCTTCTATTCTCCTTGTATCCCATCTACCTTTTACTCTCGGTGTAGCTACAACTAGAAAGTGATCTGATATATCTGTGGCCCCTCTATAAACATGTACATCCTGAAGTCTACTCAACAGTCTTTTATCTACCAATACATAATCCAACAAACTACTGTCATTATGCCCTACATCATATCTTGTATACTTATTTATCCTCTTTTTCTTAAAATATGTATTACCTATAACTAAACCCCTTTCTATACAAAGTTCAATCAAAGGGCTCCCATTATCATTTACACCTGGCACCCCAAACTTACCTACCACACCCTCTCTAAAAGTTTCTCCTACTTTAGCATTCAGGTCCCCTACCACAATTACTCTCTCACTTGGTTCAAAGGCTCCTATACATTCACTTAACATCTCCCAAAATCTCTCTCTCTCCTCTGCATTCCTCTCTTCTCCAGGTGCATACTCGCTTATTATGACCCACTTTTAGCATCCAACCTTTACTTTAATCCACATAATTCTTGAATTTAAACATTCATATTCTCTTTTCTCCTTCCATAACTGATCCTTCAACATTACTGCTACCCCTTCCTTAGCTCTAACTCTCAGATACACCAGATTTAATCCTATTTATTTCCCCCCACCGAAACTCTCCTACCCCCTTCAGCTTTGTTTCGCTTAGGGCCAGGACATCCAACTTCTTTTCATTCATAACATCAGCAATCATCTGTTTCTTGTCATCCGCACTACATCCACGCACATTCAAGCATCCAAGTTTTATAAAGTTTTTCTTCTCTTTTTTTAGTAAATTATATTATATGACAAGATATAAACGTAGTGTGTACAAAAAAAGTGAACAATATGACACATTTACTCTTCAACATTATGTAATGATGAATAAATAATTTTTAAGATATGCATATTTATGTTCTATTTATTTAATGTATCCTCTAATCTCATCATTTTTTTTCTATAAACTTACTATATTATACATCCCAATTACTGATTTTTTAACATTATATCAGTCTTCTTATACATATACTGGAATGTTACCTCAACCTTATACTCTAATTCTCCTAATATCGATGGCCACTCTATTCCCCTATTTCGTCTCATAACACACTATTCTCGGTATGTAAAATGAAAGTGGGGGGAGGCGAGGGTGCAGAGGAGATTGTGGAGGGGTAGTGATCCGTGGAGTAGAAGGATGAAGGGGAGGGGTGATGAAGGAGGTGGTGGTGGTAGGAAATTGTGATGAAGGAGGTGGTGGTAGGAAAAGATGATGGAGGTGGTGGTGGGGAAAGGTGAGGGAATGATCCAGGACCATAAAATTTAAAACACATTATTTTTGGGAAAATATAATCGATCCTACACAAACGCTTCCCCATTTCGAGTTACCGCAAAAAAAAAAAAAATCGTACTATATTGTGAAAAGGTGACCGGTGCCAGGTCACCCCCCCCCCCTCCTGAAAAGGAGATATTGCAGGGACTTACTCAACTACTCACATAAACACACCACAATCACACACACACACACACACACACACACACACACACACACACACACACACACACACACACAAGAGATTGGTGCAAAAACTGGAGGACCAAGCAGGGATAACAGGGAAGGCACTACAATGGATCAGGGAATACTTGTCAGGAAGACAGCAGCGAGTCATTGTACGTGGCGAGGTGTCAGAGTGGGCACCTGTGACCAGCGGGGTCCCACAGGGGTCAGTCTTAGGACCAATGCTGTTTCTGGTATTTGTGAACGACATGACGGAAGGAATAGACTCGGAGGTGTCCCTGTTTGCAGATGACGTGAAACTGATGAGAAGAATTCACTCGATCGAAGACCAGGCAGAACTACAAAGGGATCTGGACAGGCTGCAGACCTGGTCCAGCAATTGGCTCCTGGAGTTCAATCCCACCAAGTGCAAAGTCATGAAGATTGGGGAAGGGCAAAGAAGACCGCAGACGAAGTACAGTCTAGGGGGCCAGAGACTACAAACCTCACTCAAGAAAAAGATCTTGGGGTGAGTATAACACCAGGCACATCTCCTGAAGCGCACATCAACCAAATAACGGTTGCAGCATATGGGCGCCTGGCAAACCACAGAACAGCATTCCGACATCTTAATAAGGAATCGTTCAGGACCTTGTACACGGTGTACGTTAGGCCCATATTGGAGTATGCGGCACCAGTTTGGAACCCACACTTAGCCAAGCACGTGAAGAAACTAGAGAAAGTGCAAAGGTTTGCAACAAGACTAGTCCCAGAGCTAAGAGGTATGTCCTACGAGGAGAGGTTAAGGGAAATCAACCTGACGACACTGGAGGACAGGAGAGATAGGGGGGACATGATAACGACATACAAAATAATGAGAGGAATTGACAAGGTGGACAAAGACAGGATGTTCCAGAGATTGGACACAGTAGCAAGGGGACACAGTTGGAAGTTGAAGACACAGATGAATCACAGAGATGTTAGGAAGTATTTCTTCAGCCAGAGAGTAGTCAGCAAGTGGAACAGTTTGGGAAGCGATGTAGTGGAGGCAGGATCCATACATAGCTTTAAGCAGAGGTATGATAAAGATCACGGTTCAGGGAGAGTGACCTAGTAGCGATCAGTGAAGAGGCGAGGCCAGGAGCTTGGACTCGACCCCTGCAACCTCAACTAGGTGAGTACAACTAGGTGAGTACACACACACAAACACACACACACACACATATGTAGTCCCAATTTTTAAAAAGGAGACAAACATGAAGCACTAAACTACAGACCAGTGTCACTGACGTGTACAGTATGCAAGGTCATGGAGAAAATTATCAGGAAGAGTGGTGGAACACCTAGAAAGGAATGAGCTTATTAACGATAGCCAGCATGGTTTCAGGGACGGGAAATCCTGTCTCACAAACTCACTGGAGTTCTATGACAGGGTGACAGCAGTAAGACAAGAGAGGGGTGGGCAGATTGTATTTTCTTGGACTGCAAGAAAGCGTTTGACACAGTTCCACACTAGAGATTACTGCAAAAGCTGGAGGACCAAGCAGGGATAACAGGGAAGGCACAACAATGGATCAGGGAATACCTGTCAGGAAGACAACAGCGAGTCATGATGCGTGGCGAGATATCAGAGTGGGCACCTGTAACGAGTGGGGTTCCACAGGTGTCAGTCTCAAGACCGGAGCTGTTTCTGGTATTTGTGAACGACATGACAGAATAAATAGACTCAGAAGTGTCCCTCTTTGCAGATAATGTGAAGTTGATGAGAATTCAATCGGACGAGGACCAGGCAGAACTTCAAAGGGATCTGGACAGGCTGCAGGCGTGGTCCAGCATCTAGCTCCTGGAGTTCAACCCCACCAAATACAAAGTCATGAAGATTGTGGAAGGGTAATGAAGACTGCAGACGGAGTACAATCTAGGGGACCAGAGACTATAAACTTCACTCCGGGCACATCTGAAGCGCACATCAACCAAATAACTGCTGCAGCATACGGGCGCCTAGCAACCTAAGAACAGCATTCCGACATCTTAAAAAAAATTCCTTCAGGACCCTGTACGCTGTGTACGTTAGGTTCATACAGGAGTATGCAGCACCAGTTTGGAACCCACACGTATCCAAGCATGTAAGGAAGCTAGAGAATGTGCAAAAGTTTGCAACAAGACTTGTCCCGGAGCTAAGGGGTATGTCCTACCAGGAGAGGTTAAGAGAAATCGACCAGACGACGCTGGAAGACAGGAGAGATAGGGGGGATATGATAACGACGTATTAAATACTGAGAGGAATTGACTAGGTGGACAGAGACAGGATGTTCCAGAGATGGGACACAGCAACAAGGGGACACAATTGGAAGTTGAAGACTCAGATGAATCACAGAGATGTTAGGAAGTATTTTTTTCTGTCACAGAGTTGTCAGGAAGTGGAATATTCTGGGAAGTGATGTAGTGGAGGCAGGATCCATACATAGCTTTAAGAAGAGACATGATAAAAGCTCACGGAGCAGGAAGTGTGACCTAGTATTGGCCAGTGAAGAGACGGGGCCAGGAGCTGTGACTCAATCCCTGCAACCACAACTAAGTGAGTACATGCAAAAGCACACACTCATTCGGTCTCACATAAATGCATGTACAGACATACACACAAATTCAGACACATTCAGACACACATACAAACGCATCGGCATTTACAAACACACAAACAGACACTCTAAAACAAACACATACACAGACACCGCTCGAGAGAAACAGTTACAGTAGGGCTCCCTGAATTTTATTGCTTTTTACGCCTTCACTAGGATCTTGCAGACGTCATTGAACGTGACAGCGTCGGTAAAGTTTCCCACAAGTGTGTAAAAGTCTGAAAAGTGAGGAGAGGACCACATTTTTTTTAGGACAGCGAGAGGCTCCCATGGCAAGTGTCAGACACATGATATTGCTATAAGAGAGTCATAATTACACCAATGAGAACAGGATAAGTTGTGACCAGAAGACAGAGAGATAAGTGGAAGGACTGTTTGTGTGTAAACAGCGAAAGAAATTAGATAAAAAAAATTGAACACCAAGCATATATAATAGCCATCATGCGTCACTCTCAGGTATTTTTAGGCGTGGCCTGTAGCAATGACTGTATCCACAAAATTTGGAAAGAAGTGTAAATATCTGGACAGAGATGTGAATATTTTCGTCGTGTTGTGAGCGATGAGTAGAGTATGTAGTGAGTAAGTAAATTGTGAGGAAAATGACGCGTTACAACAGGACAGAACCCAGGAGACAGGAGGCCTGACGTGACCCACCGCTGCCAAACGCAAGTATCACCCACATGTGGAAGCAAATCAGGTCGGTCAGTCTAGGTAACTGCCACCATTGAAAGTCAAAAGATCCATTCTTCTCTTGGGTAGAGTAACTGGCACTTAATAATGTAAGGTAATAAGAACATAAGAACATAAGAAAGAAGGAACACTGCAACAGGCCTACTGACCCATGCGGAGCAGGTCCATGTCCCTCCCCGGATTAGACCAATGACCCACCCCCCGGATTATCCCAAAGACCCACCCAGTCTGGTCATCCCACTCAAGGATGGAGCACTGTACCAGACCCAGCAGCACAAGCTAGTCAGGTCCAACTCACACCCACCCACATCCACTCATGTATTTATCTAATCTATTTTTAAAACTACACAACGTTTTAGCCTCAATAACTGTACTCGGGAGCTTGTTCCACTCATCCACAACTCTATTACCAAACCAGTGCTTTCCTATGTCCTTCCTGAATCTGAATTTTTCCAACTTGAAACCATTGCTGCGAGTCCTGTCTTGGCTGGAAATTTTCAGCACACTATTTACATCCCCTTTATTTATTCTTGTTTTCCATTTATACACCTCGATCATATCCCCCCTAATTCGACGCAGATTCAGGGCCCTCAATCTATCCTCATAGGGAAGATTTCTGATATATGGGATCATCTATGTCATCCTCTTTTGTACGTTTTCCAGAGCATTTATATCCATTTTGTAATACGGTGACCAGAACTGAGCAGCATAGTCTAAATGAGGCCTAACCAAGGATATATAGAGTTGAAGAACAACCTGAGGACTTCTATTATTTATACTTCTAGATATGAAGCCAAGAATTCTGTTAGCTTTATTGCGAACACTAATGCACTGTTGTCTTGGTTTTAGATTACTGCTAACCAGAACTCCTAAATCCTTTTCGCAATCGGTAGTATTAAGATCTACATTACTTAGTTTATATGTGGCATGGTTATTTAACTGTCCAACATTTAGAACTTTGCATTTGTCAATATTAAACTGCATCTGCCACTTCTCCGACCATTGCGTCAGTCTATTCAAATCATCCTGGAGTGCTCTAATGTCCTCATTAGAATGAACTGGACTGCCTATTTTGGTGTCATCAGCAAATTTGCTTATGTCGCTATTTATTCCCTCATCTATGTCGTTTACGTAAATTGTGTACAACAACAGGCCCAACACTGACCCCTGAGGAACACCGCTTGTGACGTGCCCCCATTTGGATTTCTCCCCATTTATGCAAACTCTCTGCTGTCTATTTGTCAGCCATGCCTCTACCCAGGAAAAAATTTCTCCTCCTATTCCGTGTGCCTTAAGTTTCCTCAATAGCCTCTGGTGTGGAACTCTATCGAAAGCCTTACTGAAGTCCATCATATTCATTACCATGATCTACCTCCTCAAACACCTTAGTGAAAAAAGTTAGTAAATTCGTAAGACAGGAACGCCCCTTTGTAAAACCGTGTTGAGAATCATTATTCAATCTGTGCCTGTCAAGATGGCTACGAATTGCTTCGGCAATTATTGATTCCATAAATTTTCCCACTATGCAGGTAAGGCTTATTGGTCTATAGTTCGAAGCCAAGGACCTGTCACCTGCCTTATAAATAGGTATTACATTTGCCATTTTCCACTTATCAGGCACTATGCCAGTTTGTAGTGATATGTTAAAAAGAGTAGCCAAAGGTATGCTAAGTTCCCCTTTACATTCCTTTAACACCCTTGCAAACAGTTCATCAGGGCCTGGGGATTTGTTAGGTTTTAGTTTCCCTATTTGTCTGAGGACCATGTCACTAGTTACCGCAATCGTACATAGTTTATCATCATCCTGTTCTACGTAATCTGTTATTTCAGGAATATCGTTAGTATTTTCCTGGGTGAAAACTGAGAGGAAGTAGGTGTTGAGAATTTCACACATATCCTTATCACTGTCAGTGATCTGACCAGAGTTACTCTTAAATGGGCCAATCTTGTCCCTAATCTTACTTCTGTATACCTGAAAGAACCCTTTTGGGTTAGTCTTTGAGTCAATTGCGACCTTAGCCTCATAATCCCTCTTTGCTTTTCTTATTCCTTTCTTTATTTCTATTTTTAATTGAATATATTGATTTCTTAACTGCCCATCCCCTCTTACGATACGCCTATATATGCCTCTCTTTTGACCAATGAGATGTTTTAATCTATTGTTCATCCATTTGGGATCATTTTTGTTAGATCTAATTTCCCTACTCGGGACAAAAGTTTTCTGGGCTATAAAGTCGATGATCAGGTAATCTTTACCAAGATTCCAGGTGCACAAGGAAGCAGCTGGAGTAAGTTAGGAGGTCGAACAATCTAGTTAGGGATTAGGGTGTATACTAGTACATGCAAGTTAGTAAAGGCTTTATTAAATCTCAAATTCTATGATGTGTATGAATTACATGTATTTTCCGAAAGACTGGGATAAATCGCTTCTTCTCTTTTTGTTTGCAATTCGAGATACATTCCTTTTGAGAGGCCCACTACACTATAAAAGTTAGTAAATTCGTTCCTCTTTCTAGGACATTGCTTAGTTGGGATATATATATATATATATATATATATATATATATATATATATATATTATATATATATATATATATATATATATATATATATATATATATGTATAATTGTGACGACAGACAAGTGGTATTGAATCAAAAACAACATTGCGACTGGCAGAGGATTCGAACCCATGTCGTTCTGGCCCTGCCTTGTGGTGAGCAAAAATCACATGACGTCTTAGTCCACATGACCACACAATCCTACTGTGTAGTCCTGTGGGCTAAGGCGTCATGTGATTTTCGCTCACTACAAGGCAGGGCCAAAACGACATGGGTTCGAATCCTGTCTAACACTCATTGACACCACCAAAGGCCCAAGGGCTACGACTTTCTTGTTCCAGCGCCTCAGCTTGACCATCCAGAAGGAAAATGCTAGTTATTTACTGGGCTGGCATCCAGCTTCAGAGGAGTTGGAGGAGATTCATACTCTTTGATATATTGTGCTAATGTGTTCATTTCGCTACTGTGAGGCGAAACGTTCATCAATAAGTTACTCAAGTGTTTAACATGTGTCGAATTTATCAATTTGTCGGTTTCCTGAAACATTTACCTACATAGACTCTTCACTGCTTTCGGTAACCTACCTCCTACTTGGATATTCCTATTTGGAATATCTGCCAAATTGCCCCCTTGTCCACCCTGTCATATACGCCTTTTCCACATCCATAAATGCCACAAAGACGTCTTTACCTTTATCTAAATACTGCTCACCTATATGTTTCACTGTATACATTTGGTCAACACGCCCATTACCTTTCCTAAAACATTTTGTTCATCTGCCATCGTACTCTCTGTCTTACTCTTAATTCTTTCAATAATAACTCTGCCATACACTTCACCAGGTATACTCAACAGAGTTATTCCACTATATTTATTTTTCACTATTGCCCCCTCTGCCTTAATACAAAGAAACTATGCATTCTCTCTGCCAATCCCTAGGTACATTACCCTCTTCCATACATTTATTAAATAATAGCACCAACCACTCCAAAACTATATCCCCACCTGCTTTTAACATTTGTCTTTATCCCAACAATCCCTGCTGCCTTACCCCCTTACAATATGCCCACTGCCTCAAGAACTTCCCTTACACTCACAACTGGCTCTTCCTCACTCCTACAAGATGTTGTTCCTCCTTGCCCTAAACACGAGATCACAGCTTCACTATCTTCATCAACATTTAACAGTTCCTCAAAATAGTCCCTCCATCTTCCCGATACCCCTAACTCTCCATTTAAAAACTCTCCGCTCCTATTTTTAATAAAAAAAAAATTGTTGATAGCATCTCGCCCTCTCTCTCATGGGGTGGTAGGGAAAGTGGAATATTCAAACAGCTTCAGGAAGAATTCCAAATATTCTTCCTTGAAGCCTTTTTATCCACTTCTCCGAGGCTATGGGTACCACAATTTACACCAGAGGTGGACCCCATCATTATATATATATATATATATATATATATATATATATATATATATATATATCAGGCAACAGTTAGAAGTAAAAGAGCATAATTGTAGTCGCCGAATTGGCTCATCTTGTAGGTAGAAATAGTATTAGTACTGGTTGTAGTAGTAGTAACTACGTAGCAATGGAAGTAACTCTTAATTGCTATGTGACAGCGGAGTTTATCTGAGGATTATTATTATTATTATAATCAAAAAGAAGCGCTAAGCCACAAGGGCTATGCAGCGCTGCAGGGTAGGGAAGGAAGCGAGGGTATTTGGTGGCAGAAGGGAGGAGGGATGAACATTTGGTTACGGAAAACAGCGAGGCAGCGGATAGTACGGGGGTAGAGGGTAGCAAGAGATTGAAGTAGAAAGGGCTGAAGGTATCAGAATTTGTGAAGTAAGTCAGTTGTCAAAAAGTCAATGAGAGAGTCCGGATGAAAGGTGGGTCCATCAGCGAGAAGGGAAGGTAAAGAGAGAGCAGCGGAACGAAGACGACGACGGAGGTAAATTCTGCGTGCTCGTTGATAAAGTGGGTAGTCCAACAGAATGTGGCTGACTGATAATGGAGCTTGGCAATTCTCACAGAGAGGAGCAGGGCGCCTCTCCATGAGATATCCATGAGTAAGACGAGTATGGCCAATGAGAAGATGGGAGAGAGTAGTCTCCCAACCTCGACACTGGTGATAAGAAGACGGCCAGTAACCTATACTCGGTTTAATAGATTGAAGTTTGTTGCCGAGCATAGTAGACCAACGTTGTTGCCAACGGGTGTGAAGGTGGGAAAATATTGCAGCAAAATAGTCCGTACATGGAATACCTCTATATGAAACTGGTAGGTCATGTACTGCTGACCGCACAGCAGTGTCTGCCTGTTCATTGCCCTGTACGTCTACATGACCAGGGACGCAACAAAAAACAATATCTTTATGCTTGGTAAAGATGCGGCATAGCCAAAGTTGGATACGGAGGACTAAGGGGTGAGGTGTATCAAATTTCTGTATAGCCTGTAAAGCACTAAGGGAGTCTGAGACAACCACAAATGATGACACAGGCATAGATGCAATACGGATAAGTGCTGCAAGGATGGCATACAATTCAGCAGTAAAAATACTAGCCGAAGATTGTAAATGCCCTCGTACGACGCTGTCCAGAAACACTGCTGCGAATCCTACGCCGTCAGAAGACTTAGAGCTATCTGTGTACACAGCAATGGCATGAGAATGAGAGTGGAAGTGGTCAAGAAAAAAAGAGTGGGAAGCGACCGTAGACAGTTGGGCTTTCGAGCAAGGGAGAGAGAAAGAACAGACTCGAACAGCTGGAACTTCCCAGGGGGGAAGGGAAAAGTGAGATGCTACATGAACATAGAAAGGTGGTAATTGAAGAGAAGACAAGAGCGAATAAAGGAGAAGAGAGAAGGGTGATGAATGGGGTTAACGCTAGAGAGAGTAGCAGGAGATGCCGCTGAATAGATCTGGTCACCATAATCATGTTTCGATAAAATGAGGGTGGAATGTAGGCGAAGGAGGGTTCGACGATCAGCTCCCCATGAAAGATGAGCAAGGGTTTTAAGAAGGTTCAGCCGGCTGTGACAAGTTGCCTTCAGAGAGGTAATGTGAGGTTTCCAGGATAACCTACGGTCAAAGAGGAGGCCCAGAAACTTGACTGTATCACGTTCAGGGATACAGGAGCCATAGAGGTACAAAGGATGTTCGGAGATGACAGAGCGTCTAGTGAAAGTAATTTGGAGGGTTTTAGTGCTGGAAAATTTAAACCCATGTGTGGTGGCCCAATTGGAAACACGGTCGACCGCATGCTGGAGAGAAACTGTAATGAGGTGACAGTCAGCGCCTGCACAGGCAATAGCGAAGTTATCAACATAGTGATGACCAAATATTTGATGGAAGACTAGAGGCCAAATCATTAATAGCAAGGAGAAAAAGTGTTGTGCTCAGAACACATCCCTGGGGGACACCTTCAGCTTGGATAAAGTCCAGGGAGAGCACATTATTAACCCCAACACGGAAATGCCTGTCAGTTAAAAAGTTCTTAAGGAAGGATGGTAGATTGTCTCGAAGGCCTAAGGAGTGGGCTTGGGCTAAAATATTATACCTCCAAGTTGTGTTATATGCCTTCTCAAGGTCAAAAAATATGGCAATAACCGAGTGGTTTTTCGCAAAGGTATTACGTACATACGTATCCAAGCGCAGTAAGGGGTCTATGGTAGATCAGTCCCTACGAAAGCCATATTGACGAGTGGAGAGACTGCTGTGTGTCTCTAAATACCACACTAAACGTCTATTTACTAGGCGTTCCATCACTTTGCAAACTGCACTGGTAAGAGCAATGGGATGATAGTGCCTGGTTTGCGGAAAGGGAGAACAATGGCAGATTTCCACAGCTGTGGAAGAACTCCTTGTGACCAAATAAGATTGTAAAGGCGTAATAGGACTGCAAGGGCTGACTGATGTAAATGTTGTAGCATACGAATATGAATGTCGTCAGGCCCAGCTGCCAATGATCGGCAAGCTGAGAGTGTTGCCTCCAGTTCTTGAAGTGTAAAAGGCACATTATACTGTTCTTCTCTGAGAGAAGAAAAGTCCAAGGGTGCTAACTCTCTGGCAGACTTTGAGGAAAGAAACGAGGGGCATAGATGCAGTCCCTAAAAAATATGGAGCAGATGATTGCCAATTTCATTGGCAACCTCTAGTGGGTTTGCTATATCAACACCGGCAACCCGCAGAACAGGAGCCGGGTCAGGAGAATATTTACCACTCAGTTTTCGTACTTTTTTCCAGACTGCACTCATAGAGGAAGCAGAGGTGATGGTGGAGACATAATCTCACCAGCAAGTGCGTTTAGCGTCACGGATGACACGGCGAGTGATCGCACGCTTCTGCTTAAAATCAAGAAGTCTCTCCGTGGTTCTATTGTACCGGTACCTGCCCCATGCAGCGCGTTTCAAACGTACTGCACGAGCAAAAGCAGGAGACCACCAAGTCACGCATTTCTGAGAATGTTTGCCAGAAGTTTGGGGTATACAATTAGAAGCTGTGGTTAAAACGGAGGACGAGAAGGGGTGTAAAAGCTCATCGATGGAGGACGAAGAAGGACCCTCTCTAAAAACAGTTAGGTGTGAGTAAAGATTCCAATTTGCCTGATCAAATTGCCAGCGTGGGATGTGAAGAGGTGGTGAATATGAAGGGGAAGTAAGAATGATTGGGAAATGATCGCTGTCATGTAAGTCCATGAGAACAGACCAAGTGAAGTCTAATGCGGCGGAGGAAGAGCAGACTGAGAGATCGATGCAAGAGAGAGTGCGAGTCCGAGAATCAAAATGGGTGTGAGTACCTGTATTTAAAACATGGAAGGGGTGCGTGGCAAGAAAAGCCTCTAACTGAATGCCACGGGAATCACAGAGAGACCCCCCAGAGGAAGTGGTGGGCATTAAAATCGCCAAATAACACAATCGATGGCGGTAATGACGAAACAAGAAAGGCAATATCCAGAATAGATAATGCCCGAGAAGGAGAGAGATATAAAGAACAGAGCGTATACCACCTATGCAAGTGGTTACGGGCTGCTGTGTAATGCAGCGAGGTGCAAATAAATAGCTGATGGTATGGAATATCATTGCGTAGAAGAAGGGCACTTTCATTAAAGGTCCCATCAGGAAAAGGATCTGAAGAATACAATAAATTATAGCCTGAGATGGGAGAGATAACAGCAGAGTGTAATTTTGGTTCCTGTAAGCAAACGCCAACAGGGGAAAACTGGGAGAGTATCATCTGAAGCTCACCCCGATTACCCCTGAGGCCGCATATATTCCACTGTAAATAGGCCATGATTGGCAATGATAAAGATACCTGAAATCCGCAGGTAAGGGTTCCTATGGACTAGAGGGATTAGAAAAGTCCACATGCGGAGGCAGTGGAAAACGTTCAAGCAGCGAAGAAACGGTGCACTGTGAAGAAAGGAGTTGTGCAGATGGAGCAGTGGAGAGAGAAGGAACGGAGGGTGGATCAGTGTCCATTGATGGTTTGGTCTCTGCAATATATTCAGAGATTGCTTCAAGTGTTTCGAAATTCAGAGACGTCGTATGGGAGACAATATTGGAAATGGTAGGGGGAGGATGAGTAAAGATTGGAACTGTAATGGATTGTACCAAGGTAGGGGGGGGCGAAAGGGTGGAGGGAACTGGAGAAGCGTGGAAGGGGACAGAAGAGGCAGAAACCTGGGAGGTAGCAGAAGAGGAAGAAACTTGGGAGGGAACAGGGGATGAAGGTACAGTACGAGGAGGAGGGTGAACCTCAACACTTGTAACAGAGCCAGTGAGAGGGGAAGAACCAGGTACAGAGACAGGGAAGGTAAAATGAGGAGGTGGAAGATGGGTAGGAGGTGTTAACGGACCTTTTTTTAGACTTTTGAGAAGTAGAGGGACGATTGGGAGGAGGTGTCATACGAGATCTCGTCGCTACTGAGGCTTGTGAGGGAGAACACGAAGAAGTGAGATCAAACTGAGGTGTTGAAGAAGGGACGTCTGAGCCTAGGACAGCAAAAGAATTAGATACAGGAGTGACTATGGGAGAGGTAACCACTGAGGCGGTTGCAGAAGATGGGATCCCAGAAGTGGGGGAACGTTTTGAAACACGGGAATAAGAAACACGAGGTAGTCTCCATTGGAAGCTGAGATGAGAAACTGCCATGGCATAAGGGAGACCTTCTGCCTCTTTGAGGTAACGGATTTCCCGCTCGTTTAAGTAGACTTGACAACGGCGAGAGTACAAAGGGTGAGCCTCATGACAATTAAGGCAAGAGGGAGGTCGATTGCAAGACGTATTAGAATGGTCATCGGCACCACAGACTGGGCATTCGGCGATAGATCTGCAATATTTCACTGGATGGCCAAATCGCCAGCAATTTCTACACTGTTGCGGTGTAGGGATCACCTTTAGAACTTGTAACCGATGTCCTGCTACATAAACTGAGGATGGGAGTTCACGGCAGTCAAAAGTTAAACGAGCCGCATTGCTAGGGTATCGTCTCCACCCGCGGGCAGGAAGAACGTAAGTGTCTACCTTGAGGATTGGGAGATCTTGGAGATCCAGCTGTTCAAGAATGTCAGTGCCACATGTCTGGAAATTTTGTTGAACTATGGTATGGGGCAGAATGACGGTACCACTACAAGAATTGAGGGAATGATGTTTTTCAATAGTGACAGGAACAGTATTGATATGGGAAAGACGAGAAAGCTCATGAGCCTGGGTAGCATTCTGTACGGTGATGATGCGCGTACCGCTCTTAAGAGCATGAAAAGAAATATCTTTACCAACATGGCGTAGGAGTGCCTTGCCAATACTGTGGTCAGAAAGGTAGGCAGTAGAGGAAGTCGGTCGTAAAGTGAAGAATTTAGTCCATTGTGCAGTCTGAAACTGAGCGTGGAAAGGTAGTGAAGGACGTGTCGATCTTTTCTGAGAAGAACGAGAAGGTGGAGAAGTATCATCAGCAGGTAATTGTCGTTGGCGTTTAGGCGTGGGACCAGAGTTGGTCCGATGTGGAATGGGCCGGCGATTCAAAAATTGCCGCACCGTAGAGGGAGAGGCCAGAAGCATAGTCAGAGGAGAGCGAAGGTCAGATAAATCAAAGGAGTCAGTCGAGGCCTCAGTACCTGAAGCGGGGGAGGAAATAGCACTGGCTAGAGGTACAGAGGCATGAGGAGTGTCTGAAGAGTGGTCCAAAGACGAGGCAGGGTCAGAACGGGGTGCGGTATCAAGAAGGAGCCCGGGGGTAGCAGGTTCATGGACTAGGGCTGCCATGGTTAGGTTACTTCTTTCTGTTTGTTTTTAAGAAAAAAAAGAAAGAAGAAAAGAAAATAATAAAAAAAAGAATAAAAAAAGGGGGACCGGGGAGGGATAGTTCCTAGGAGGAATGAAAGGGCCAGAAATCTCCCTCCGCGTCCAAGAGGACCTCAGCACCGCAAGTAGCGCAGATGCAGCATGGAACCCGTGCCATATCCTACCCATCATGCCAGTAAACCGGCAATCCGGGATAGCAACCTCACATCTGCCGAGCTACCTCGGTGGACAAAAGAGAGGGCGGCCGGAAATCCGCCACAAAGCATACCTTCTTCTGCCACCACCCCCGGAATCCGAAAGGTGGCTTCCAGAGATACACCCGTCGCCCGGGAGACACCCAAAGCCACCCACCGGGAAACTGGAGAGGGATCGGGACATCCCCAGGCAATCCAGATTCCACGGCAAACTACGCCACCGCCAAGAACCTCAACGGAATGGGATGGACCCCGGTACCCTTTCCTCTACCTAGGAACTAGCGTGCCTGTGGGAAAAGGCCAAAATGGAAGGGCAAAAGGGAGGGGTGGGGAGGAGGAGGAGGAAAGGAAAAAGGGGAGAATGGGGAGGATGGGATAGGGAACGGGGGATTGGGGGGTAATTATATCTGAGGATAACTCTCATTAACACTTGATATATTAAGAAACTACCTTCATTCTGTTTAATTCAGTTTGAATTGACCATCTGAAGAGATTGAAGACAATTTAGGGTTATGTCACCTTGTAGCAGTTATTTTTAAGTTATACTGTATTTGAGCCATAATTCATTAGTTTTATTAAGCCTGTTGCTCCTGTTTGTAAGAAAAATCAGCAATATTGTATGCAGCTGGGGAACACAAGGACAGGGCAAACACGGAAGGGTTAGGTTTCTTTCCTTTATCTGTAATTATAAAACATTTACCCAGATAAGTTATAAAGGAAGCAGTATTTTGATAAAACAGAGGAGAGAGACACTCAAAGAGGAGTGGTTTGAATCAGAGTCTGTGTGTGTGTGCCTCCTAGCCAGCTAGGGATGTGTAACGTTACCTTGGCTGGGCAGCCGGCTCTTACCTCATTAATGGATGGAACTAGATAATTCAGCAGTGGGGCCTCAGAACTGCTATATTCTGAACTGCCAGTTAACTGCTTGAGACAGCATGCCAATGAATGTGATAAAAGTCGAATAAACTGGAACATAGTAAGTGCATGTAACAATACACCACAGCATTAAGAATTTGAAGATGATCAGAAACATTTTTCTCCAGTTGCCATATTGAAACAAGTTGTGAATGGGTTATGTAACATTCTTCGCAGGGCACCCTAACATGCAAACAATTCAAAGAATGTTGTCCTTGATACCATACACCAGTGAATAAAAAATTAAGCAAATCGAATGTAACACTTTTTAGATTTAAAAGAATATTTTGGGGAGAAGAAGAAAAATTTTGTTCCTCGTATACCGAAAACCTATGGTTCTCGACACTCGTTATTCTATAAAACTTAATTTAAACACAAATACTGTTTATTTACATTTTCAAAAATAACTAAAGAAATTGCCTAAAAAAACTGATAAACTGGTACCAACACAGCTCATAATCAATTAAAAAAATTCTTCCAATTAGAGTTTGTAATCGATCAAAAATCTTAAAAAAAAAAAATTAGTTTTGTACACAGTAGGTCTGTCTACCTATTTCACATTCTTCCCACTAGAGTTACTGGTCTAGGTCTAGTTTCATGAGTAACCGGTAAATGGTTGGCGCCCTAGGTCTAATTTCTCGCCTAGCGCCCATCTGACCTTCCATCAAGACCTGTATCCTCTGACTGGCTCCTGGCTACTCTCTCTCAGTCTGCCTGTCTACCCATTAGTAAATAAGCTACACTAGTCAACAGTATTTGTGTTCGACCTCCAAGCTACAGTTCTACGCTACCAGTCTACAGAAGAGAGGTGGCAATATAAACACAAATGCAGTATAATGTGATCCTTTATTGACTACGTTTCGCCCACACAGTGGGCTTTTTCAAGTCACAAACAGAACTACCTGGGGTGGAAGGAACGCGAGTATTTATAGTCCGGCTGAGGTCAGGTGAAGAATGCTGCATCTGATGATGTACCGAGTGGGGTTATAGAGTCTAAAAACTTGGGTAGCTTGGAAAGGAAATTGGATAAGTTTGTGAGCAGACCTTCTACAGTGTTCTTATGTGGGATAGCGATGAAGAAGTTTCTTGGCAAGTGGTTCAGCTATGTTATAGAAGCCGAGGTAAAACTTTTTAAGAAAACTGGTTAATTGAAACTTACACAGATGAAAATGAACGCCAACTTTCTTTTAATAAAGGTGACAACGCGGAAAATTTGGAGCTGATCAGAAATTTCATTCTCCAGAGACTGATTTGATTCCTACAATTCCAAGTTTTTTTCAACAGTTCATTAAAATTTTAAATTTGCGTCTTAACAGACTAAACTTGCGAAGTGTCATCCTCCTCCCAGGAGGCAGCTTTGTTAACATTTTTAAACCGATCAGAAGAGGCATTCTTTAATTATAAAATGTAAAATAATACTTTTGTTTATGTAATAAAACTGACATGTTGAGACTCATAACACCGAATAATACATCGAACCTTCCGTTTTGGAAACCACACAAGTGCTGTAACACGGATTCCAACTACGTATTCCCTTTTCTTTTTTTTCTGTACTGACAAACTTGCCCGCACTTACACTCAACTTGATGAGTGATTTACTGATCGTTAGATGTATCACGCATTAAATAGTGAAGCTGTTCTGAACAGACATACTAAGATTTATTTACTGTAATTGAATGGGGGGACGGGAACCACATTTTTTAAACGAAAATGGGAGTACACACACACTCTAATTTCATTCTTCTCTGTCATCCAATCAAGAGGCACCATTTTTGATAATATGAAGCAAGGTCGTTTATGTACTTGTAATTGTATGATTCATTCCAGGATGCCAGGAATGAATCAAATAATTATAAATCCAACATAGAATATGTGCCAAATGTTTTTTGCTCTGAGTTCAGTATACCAGTCTTAAAAAAATATTAGTCGATCAAATAAGACATTCCTGAGTTGTGAACGAAATAAAAATGACAATTTGGAGAAAGAGAAAGATTCTTGCACCCACTTAAAGGTTCCTAACTAATAATTCCATCTTTCTCTTGCTATTATTTCGTTAATCTTGTGTTAATTAATGAAGATCTAAAGAGTCAGAGGCTTCCTGGTGAGACGGAGAGGAGGAAGAGCTGAGTGGAAGAGAGAAGTAGAAGTATAGGAAAGAAAATTGATGTAAAGTAAAAGGACACAAGTGCAACTAATGTGACATTTATTGTGGCAACGTTTCGCTCTCCAGGAGCTTTATCAAGCTTTATAAAGCTCCTGGAAAGCGAAACGTTGCCACAATAAATGTCACATTAGTTGCACTTGTGTCCTTTTACTTTACATATTGTCGGTAATTCTACCAACTTTATTACAAAAAAATTGATGAATTAGAGGAGCAGAGAAAGAGAGGAAGGATGAAAGGAAGAGAATGATGTTACTGAGTTCTTGATCTGGAAAAGATGGAACAGACAGAAGACAGAGAGGGGGGAAAAGTTAGAAGCGCGATACGGAAAAGAGAAGGATGAGAAAGAAGACAGCAGAATGATAGGGAGTAAAGAGAAGGATGACAGCAAGCAAGGAAGAGACCAAGCAGAGAAAAAATAAAAGTGGACAGAGGGGCGGAGGAGAATGCTTTTGAATACTATAAAATGAAGGAGAATAAAAGATAGGAAGAACCGATGGAGTGAAGGAAATGAGAAGGAAGTGGACGATGACTGAGGAAATGGAAACTGATGGGCGAGACAGAATACAAAAAAATACAGAAAGTGAAGGGACTCGAGAAAATATAAAAGAAAATAAAGTAGAGGAAGTTACAGAGGAGAGATAACATTAAGGTGGAGAACCAAGAAAGTGAGAGGAACGGAGGTGAAGAACACTTTATATTGCAACAATATGCAACTAATTCACAATACTGTGACCACCACAAATTCTCACTATTTCACAATATCTTAGCTAAAACATTTCACAACTAACCTACAATTCCGTGATTAAAATTTCTCTCTTAACCGTTAATACCGATCCAAGAACACGTCAAAACTAACCTACAGTAAAATAGTTGGAACATTGTAAAATCAGCCCACAGTCTAATAACTAACCCAAAATGCAGTTAATGAGAAAAATATTATCTAACCTGCATTTCCGATGGTTAAATAATTCTCAACTAATTCACAATGTCGTGGCTGAAACAATTCACATCTTACATATAACCATGTAGATTGAACATTTCGCAACATACACATAATGTAGCTGAAATAATTTAGCAATTGCTCGCAATACCGTGCACATTCAAAGCATCAGTAGGCATAATTATTCGTTCCCAGTTCCGCTTAGCCAGTGGATGCTGGATGATTGATACCCAGCTCAAGCACAGCAATGGAGACCAGGCACCGCTTTACCAATGACTGCTTTAATTGCAGGTGCTCAAATATTACATAATTTGAGGTGTAATAGGTACAGAAACAATAGCCAAGAGCAGACACACTCCCAGGAGCACATTCACTCTCAGGAGCACACTCATTCCCAGAAGCACACTCACTCCCAGGAGCACACTCATTCCCAGAAGCACACTCACTCCCAGGAGAACACTCACTCTCAGGAGCACACTCACTCCCAGGAGCACACTCACTCCCAGGAGCACACTCACTCTCAGGAGCACACTCACTCTCAGGAGCACACTCACTCCCAGGAGCACACTCACTCCCAGAAGCACACTCACTCCCAGGAGCACACTCACTCCCAGGAGCACACTCACTCCCAGGAGCACACTCACTCCCAGGAGCACACTCACTCTCAGGAGCACACTCACTCCCAGGAGCACACTCACTCCCAGGAGCACACTCACTCCCAGGAGCACACTCACTCCCAGGAGCACACTCACTCCCAGGAGCACACTCACTCCCAGGAGCACACTCACTCCCAGGAGCACACTCACTCCCAGGAGCACACTCACTCTCAGGAGCACACTCACTCTCAGGAGCACACTCACTCCCAGGAGCACACTCACTCCCAGGAGCACACTCACTCTCAGGAGCACACTCACTCCCAGGAGCACACTCACTCCCAGGAGCACACTCACTCCCAGGAGCACACTCACTCCCAGGAGCACACTCATTCCCAGAAGCACACTCACTCCCAGGAGCACACTCACTCTCAGGAGCACACTCACTCCCAGGAGCACACTCACTCTCAGGAGCACACTCACTCTCAGGAGCACACTCACTCCCAGGAGCACACTCACCCAGCTCTGGTACATCATTGGTACCTAAATAACTGTTACCTAGCACCGGTAACGCAGGAGTTTCTGAATAACTAAGAAGGATCAACGTCAGAAGGTACCATACTTCTCAGTATGGTACCTTCTGGATTAGCTTCTCAAGAACATAATAATTACTTTTCACATTACAAGCTCTACATGGGTCTTTGTGGTACTCATGAATAAAATAATACAAGTCCTGATATTTCTATAGAGCTTGTCCACCCGTCCTTTCTCATACCTGGCTCCACAGAGCTTGTCCACCCGTCCTTTCTCATACCTGGCTCCACAGAGCTTGTCCACCCGTCCTTTCTCATACCTGGTTCCACAGAGCTTGTCCACCCGTCCTTTCTCATACCTGGCTCCACAGAGCTTGTCCACCCGTCCTTTCTCATACCTGGTTCCACAGAGCTTGTCCACCCGTCCTTTCTCATACCTGGCTTCACAGAGCTTGTCCACCCGTCCTTTCTCATACCTGGCTCCACAGAGCTTGTCCACCCGTCCTTTCTCATACCTGGCTTCACAGAGCTTGTCCACCCGTCCTTTCTCATACCTGGCTTCACAGAGCTTGTCCACCCGTCCTTTCTCATACCTGGTTCCACAGAGCTTGTCCACCCGTCCTTTCTCATACCTGACTCCATAGAGCTTGTCCACCCGTCCTTTCTCATACCTGGCTCCACAGAGCTTGTCCACCCGTCCTTTCTCATACCTGGCTCCATAGAGCTTGTCCACCCGTCCTTTCTCATACCTGGCTCCACAGAGCTTGTACACCCGTCCTTTCTCATACCTGGCTCCACAGAGCTTGTACACCCCGTCCTTTCTCATACCTGGCTCCACAGAACTTGTCCACCCGTCCTTTCTCATACCTGGCTCCACAGAGCTTGTCCACCCGTCCTTTCTCATACCTGGCTCCACAGAGCTTGTCCACCCGTCCTTTCTCATACCTGGCTCCATAGAGCTTGTCCACCCGTCCTTTCTCATACCTGGCTCCATAGAGCTTGTCCACCCGTCCTTTCTCATACCTGGCTCCACAGAGCTTGTCCACCCGTCCCTTCTCATACTCGGCTCCACAGAGGTTGTCTGGCTCTCGTCTCAAGCAGCTGTCACAAAGCTTGTTCGGATCTTTTGTCTCACAAGGAGCTCATGTACATCTCGTTTAGATCTCTGATCTCATATAACCAGCTATTAAAGAGCTCCAACCAAACTTCATCTCCTCAACTGAATACCATTAATCCCTACTCCAGACCCCTCTCCCACACTCTCATCTCCCAAAAACCTTACAGCACCCAAGACCATGCTCCATCTCCTCTGATCAACACCCCTCTCCACTTACACACACACACACATAGTTCCTTACCAGGTCTCCCACCTCCCCAACCCCAATATACCTCCCAGACCACAATCTTAGAAAAGAAGTTGATGGTGTGGTATACAAATGCAGATGGAATAACAAACAAGTATGAGGAGTGGCACGAAAGAATCAAAGAGACATCACCAAACATAATAGCACTTACAGAAACAAAACTCACCAGAATAATAACAGATTCAATCTTTCCATCCGGATATCAAATCCTCAGGAAAGACAGAGGGAGGAGAGGGGGAGGAGGAGTTGCACTGCTCATTAAAAACCAGTGGGGTTTTGAGAAAATGGAAGTAATGGATGGCACGGGCGAAAGGGACTACTTAGTAGGAACAATCCAGTCTGAGGGACATAAGGTGATAATTGCAGTAATGTACAACCCACCACAGAACTGCAGGAGGCCAAGAGAAGAATACGATGAGAGCAACAGAGCAATGATCGACACACTAGCCGAGGTGGCCAGGAGAGCACACATGGGGGGAGCAAAGTTACTAGTTATGGGTGATTTCAATCACAAGGAGATTGACTGGGAAAACCTGGAGCCCCATGGGGGTCCCGAAACATGGAGAGCCAAGATGATGGATGTGGTACTGGAAAACCTCATGCATCAACATGTTAGAGACACTACCAGAGAGAGAGGAGAGGATGAACCAGCAAGGTTGGACCTTGTATTCACCATGAGTAGTTCAGACATCGAGGGTATTATGTATGAAAGGCCCCTGGGAGCTAGTGATCATGTGGTTCTGTGCTTCGACTACATAGTTGAGCTCCAAGTGGAAAGAGTAGCAGGAATAGGCTGGGAAAACCAAACTACAAAAGGGGGAACTACTCAGGCATGAGGAACTTCCTTCAAGACATTCAGTGGGAGAGGGAACTGACAGGAAAACCAGTACAAGAAATGATGGACTATGTAGCAACAAAATGCAAGGAGGCAGAGGAGAGGTTTGTTCCCCAAGGGAAACAGAAAATAAGGGGAAGAACATAACGAGTCCTTGGTTCACCAAAAGGTGTAGGGAGGCAAAAACTAGGTGTACTAGAGAATGGAAAAGGTACAGAAGACAGAGAACTCAGGAAAATAAAGAAATCAGCCGAAGAGCCAGAAACGAATATGCACAGATAAGAAGGGAGGCTCAGAGACAATCTGAAAATGACATAGCATCAAAAGTAAAGACTGACCCGAAGCTGTTGTACAGCCACATCAGGAGGAAACAACAGTCAAGGACCCGGTAATCAGACTGAGGAAGGGTGATGGGGAATTCACAAGAAACGACCGAGAGGTTTGTCAGGAGCTCAACACAAGATTTAAAGAGGTATTTACAGTGGAAACCAGTAGGACTCCAAGAAATCAGAACAGGGGGGCACACCAGCAAGTGCTGGATGAGGTACATATAACCAAGGAGGAGGTGAAGAAGCTGCTATGCGAACTTGACACCTCAAAGGCGGTGGGACCAGACAACATCTCTCCATGGGTCCTTAAAGAGGGAGCAGAGATATTGTGTGAGCCATTAACAAAGATCTTCAACACATCATTTGAAACTGGGCAACTCCCTGAGGTATGGAAAATGGCAAATGTAGTCCCAATTTTTAAAAAGGGAGACAGACATGAGGCACTAAACTACAGACCTGTATCACTAACGTGTATAGTATGCAAGGTCATGGAGAAGATCATCAGGAGGAGAGTGGTGGGGCACCTGGAAAGAAACAAGTGTATAATTGACAACCAGAACGGTTTCAGGGAAGGAAAATCCTGTGTCACAAACCTACTAGAGTTTTGACAAGGTGACAGAAGTAAGACAAGAGAGAGAGGGGTGGATCGACTGCATATTTTTGGACTGCAAGAAGGCCTTCGACACAGTTCCTCACAAGAGGTTACTGCAAAAGCTAGAGGACCAGGCACACATAACAGGAAAGGCACTGCAATGGATCAGAGAATACCTGACAGGGAGGCAACAACGAGTCATGGTACGCGACGAGGTGTCAGAGTGGGCGCCTGTGACAAGCGGGGTTCCACAGGGGTCAGTCCTAGGACCTGTGCTGTTCTTGGTATATGTGAACGACATAACGGAAAGGATAGACTCAGAAGTGTCCTTGTTTGCAGATGATGTGAAGTTAATGAGAAGAATCAAATCGGACGAGGATCAGGCAGGACTACAAAGAGACCTGGACAGGCTACAAGCCTGGTCCAGGAACTGGCTCCTTGAATTTAACCCTGCCAAATGCAAAGTCATGAAGATTGGGGAAGGGCAAAGAAGACCGCAGACAGAATATAGTTTAGGTGGCCAAAGACTGCAAACCTCACTCAAGGAAAAAGATCTGGGGGTGAGTATAACACCGAGCATATCCTCTGAGGCGCACATCAATCAGATAACTGCTGCAGCATACGGGCGCCTGGCAAACCTACGGATAGCGTTCCGATACCTCAGTAAGGATTCGTTTAAGACTCTGTATACCATCTACGCAGGCCCATACTGGAGTATGCAGCACCAGTTTGGAATCCACACCTAGTCAAGCACGTCAAGAAATTAGAGAAAGTGCAAAGGTTTGCAACAAGACTAGTCCAGAGCTACGGGGATTGTCCTATGAAGAAGGTTGAGGGAAATCGGCCTACGACACTGGAGGACAGGAGGGTCAGGGGAGACATGATAACGACATATAAAATACTGCGCGGAATGGACGAGGTGGACAAAGACAGGATGTTCCAGAGATGGGACACAGACACAAGAGGTCACAATTGGAAGTTGAAGACTCAGATGAATCAAAGGGATGTTAGGAAGTATTTCTTCAGTCATAGAGTAGTCAGGCCTTGGAATAGCCTAGAAAGTGATGTAGTGGAGGCAGGAACCATACATAGTTTTAAGGCGAGGTATGATAGAGCTCATGGGGCAGGGAAAGAGAGGACCTAGTAGCAATCAGCGAAGAGGCGGGGCCAGGAGCTGTGACTCGACCCCTGCAACCACAAATAGGTGAGTACAAATAGGTGAGTACACATACATACATACACACACACACACACACACACACAAGCACGCACACACACACACACAAGCACGCACACACACACACACGTACACCTTCCCTCGCATCAAGATCCCTCCTCTCCTAGCCACAGTCCCCTTCCCACCACCAGGACCACCCATCACACTTACCAACTATTCTCCCACCCACAAGTTTCCAGTCTAACACTCCAACCTAGGTACAATGCTTCGGATCGAGAGCATCCTCACCTGCTCTATGACCCTAACCCACTTTTAAGTGCTCCAGTTTCTCCGATCAAGATCCCCAGCACTCCCTCTCCCTCCCCACCAAAACCAACACTGCTTCAAGTCTTCCATATAAGAGCCCTTGACACCCAAGTGGATTCTAACTCCTATTCCTCGAAACAAGAGCTAGCTCCAATTCATCGGATCAAGATCCTCACACCTAGCAATCCCTCCCGCACAACACCCTACCAGAACACCCATGCTCCACTTCCTCAAAACAAGAACCCCTAATATTCCCTCTGCAGAAAGTGAATGTAGAATGTGATGAGTCCCCATGGGTCGGAAGATGAGTCAGATACGTCAGTCATCGTCACCAACACACCAGCAACGAATATGACCTGTCACATTGGTCTCATAAAACTACACAGTTCCCCCACCATCCCTTTGATGAGCCGAGGAGAGAGAACAAGCACTCGTCAAGCAGTTACAGTCTCAAAATCCAACAGCCATCACACAAAATTGAAGAAATAATGGGGATTACAATTTTGCAACTTAACATCAAAGTCTTCTTCAATAGCCGCTACCTCCTTGAAGCTGAACTCTACAATCACAACCCCAACATCATTCTGTTGAATGAAACAGGTGTCAGATTTGACCAATATATTAAGTTGGGAGTTTATTCAACACTCGAGAAATACATAGGGCTCCACAGTGAAACAAGGGAATGCATTCCGTAATATCCACATTGATGAAGATAACGTCTTAACAATAGAACTGACGACCTCTTACAGGCAAATAATTGTGGGAACTGGGAACTTTCTTCCCAGGCATTAATACACAGAGTCCATCCCTCTTCATTGGATGCTCAGTAGAAATGTTCCCACATTCCTGGCAGGGGATTTTAATGCCCATCACCCCGTTCTCATTAACTGCGGCGCCGCCCAGCCACTAGGTAATCATAAGATAAAGTAGATTTTTAATCTAATGACGGCATAAATCTATCATTCCAAGGACCATTCTTCAAGTAATATGCAGGCCCTCACACAGCAACTTTTCTTAAGAGTCTTTTGTGAGGTACTCTATCAAAGGCTTTACTGAAATCCAAATAAACAATATCATATTCTTTATCACTGTCTACTGCCTCAAATGTTTTATTGAAGAACGTCATTAAATATCTCAGGCAGGATCGACCTCTCGTGAATCCATGCTGAGATTCATTAATGAAATTATGTTCTTCAAGGTGACTTCTAATAACATCAGCTATAATTTATTCTAATAATTTACCTATTATAAACATCAGGTACTTCAAAATATTTCATCTGGGGCCGTGGATTTATTTTGCTTCAATTTATCAACCTGTTTGATAACCATTTCCCTTGTGACAGTAATATTCCTTAATGGGTTTTCTTCAGGAACTGAATAATTGTCAATTTCTGGGGTATCATTTATGTCTTCCTGTGTAAAGACCGTAAAGAAATATCCATTAAATAGAGAACACATTTCCTGTTCGTTTTCAGTCAGCTGTTCATCCCCAATTCTCAGAGGTCCCACTTTTTCCCTGACTTTTGTCCTATACCCTTGAAAGAACCTTTTTGGATTAGTCTTTGATTCATTAGCAACTCTAACTTCATAGTCGCATTTAGCCTTTCTTATCCCCCTTTTTAACTTCTCTCTTAAAATGAGCATATTGGTCAATAAAGTTAACGTCTGCTCTTTTGATGAGACTATAAATTCCTCATTTCTCTCCCAATAGGTGCTTTAGTTTATTAGTCCTTCTAGGGTCATTCTTAGTTGACCTAATTTCTCTGTGGGGAATATATATACTCTGTGGACGTTATACATTATTAAGAAAAAATCATAAATGCAGATCCTTCGTTATCGCAAATATGATCATCGTCAATATAATCATTAGCTAAATTACCCCAGTCGAGATTAGACAGACGTTCCCTAAGTCCATTATAATCAGCAGAACGAAAATTGGGGTCTTTCACAGTATTATCTTTATTTTCGTTCTCCCAGTTAATATTAAAGGAAACAGATTTGTGATCACGTGCGCCAAGTTCTTCAGTGATCTACAGATTATTAAGAACATAAGAACATAAGAAAGAAAGAACATTGCAGCAGGCCTACTGGCCCATGCGGGGCAGGTCTGTGTCAACCCCTGGCTTAGACCAATGGCCCACCCAGTCAGGTCACCTCAACTTAAGGGAGGAGCACGATTTCTGACCCAGAAGCACCAGCTAGTCAGGTTCAACTCACACCCACCCACACCCACTCATGTATTTATCTAACCTATTTTTAAAACTACACAACGTCTTAGCGTCTATGACGGTACTAGGTCAAGCAAATGTGTAACTGTGCCTACCAGAGGTAGGCACAGTAACACACTGTTTCAGAAAAGTCCTGAACTACTTCCAGAAAATTACTGGGCTCCAGATTACCAGTCAAAGAAGTCCAGTCAATTTGACTAAAGTTAAAATCCCCTACTGTTACTACGTTATTGTGTCTAGAAGCCCTAACAATTTCGTCCCAAAGAAGTTTCCCCTCTATCGTTTTTTAAGCCAGAAGGATGATATATCACACCTAAAATAAGTTTTTCTTGACTTTCTAAAAATTCTACCAACACAGATTCTGTTTACTGATCCATCTATTTTTATATCCGTTTTTATTCAACAATTTATATTTTCTAGAACATACAATGTAAATCCACCCCCTTTCCCGTTATATCTACCTATATGGCACAACTTAAACCCTTGAATATGACAGCAATCATATCTCGACTCCTTAAATTATATCATGTTTCAGTTATTGCAATGACATCAAAGTTCCAGCACATGCTACCAAATGTAATTCATTAATTTTATTTCTGGCACTTAGACTATTGTCATAAAATACATTAATATGTATTTTCCTCTGCACCTTTTTACTAGAGACCTTTGCTTTTACACATTTTTTGTTATTATCATTACCCAGTGTTACTCGATGACTGCTATTATTAATATTCGTAATATCAAAACCTAAGTCACTATTTCCACACATTTTCCATTCCTAAACCCATACCTCTACCTAATCCTAGTATAAAGTCCTAGCAACTCCCTCAACTAAATTTGCGAGAAAACCCACACCAACATTGGATAAGTGAACCCCATCCCTGGCATACATGTCATTTCTACCGTAGAAGTAGTCCCGGTTGTCAATGAATAGTACTGCATTATCCTTACTGTGTTTTTCCAGCCAACAATTAATGCCAACTGTCCTGGACAACCATTCATTTCCAATACCCCTTCTTGGCAAAATGTCACATACAACAGGCATCCCCCCCTTTCTTCCTAATTGTGTCTATTGCTATCCTATACCTTCTAACTAAATTCTTACTTCTACGCTTGCCTATATCATTGTCTCCAGCACTGAGGCAGATAATAGGATTGATCCTATTACCGTGCATGATGTCAAGCCGGCTAACAATATTCTCCATCCCAGCCCCAGGAAGGCAAACCTTCTGTCTGCTTCAAGCAGAAGGCCCTGTTCATGTACCTAATCAGACTGTCCCCAATAAGCACAATGTTCTCACCTTCCTTGTTATTCTTAGTCGTGACATTCCCAGTAATTGCCTCACATTCGTCGGGTAGCACGCAGAATGGGTTCGAAGTTTCCACAGTAGCCTCCTGGATCTTCGTCATTGTTACCTTGCCATCTGTCCTTTGATCCTGAGCTTCGTTCCATGATATCCTGCAATTGTCCAGGTTTCTTCCTTGAATTGAGGATTCACAACAGGAGGATTACTACAAATCCTCTTGTTTTCTTCCGTCAATCACCGTATCTCGATCTTATTATAGTTGTTCAATGGAGGACATTTTGGTTCATATTCACAGTCAGTACACCAAACACGTCGTCATAGAGCTAAATACAGATCACCACTAAGCTAAGTACAGATCACCAAGTGTAAGCAAAAGGAGTCCAAAAGTTATTTTACAGTCCTATAAATCATTAGAATAAATAAAATAAAAATAAAAGTCATTGGAGAGCAACAGCCTTGAATCTTCACCACTTAAGAGACGTAGAATAAGTAATCAGCGAAGTATATAAATGGATAATGAGCATAAACAATGGCGATATTAATAAAATACTAAGGTTATAGTATCAAGTAAGAGCCAGAAATAATGCATTAAAGTTAGATTAATTTAGATTTAGAAAGAACATAGGTAAGTATTGGTTTCTAACAGAACTGTCGATGCGTGAACAGTTTTACGAGTAGGGTAATGGAGGATAAGACCTCGGTTACTTGTAAAAAAGAGATTGGTCCACTATATGACTGGGAGGGGCTGGGTTTGATTCGTGTCTGGGGTACGGAAATAAATTCTTTGGTAAGCTTTGGAAAAGGGTTGATACATATATGGGGGACTTTGACAAGGACTTGCCTAGTGTGGGCCAGTAAGCCTGTTGCAATGTTCCACCATTCTCATCTTCTGACAAGATTAGGCTCTGTTACACACAGTTTCAGAAAACTGTCCTGAGCTACTTCCAGGAAGTCACTCGACTCCAGATTACCGGTCAAAGAAGTCAAGTCAGTTTGATTAAAATTAAAATCTACTTCTATTACTACATTATTGTGTCTAAAAGTCGTAACATTATGTGTCTAAAAGTCGTAACATTATTGTGTCTAAAAGTCGTAACATTATTGTGTCTAAAAGTCGTAACAGTTTCGTCCTCAAAATATCTCCCTATCGCTCTCTAAGCTTGGAGGTCGGTAAATTACATCTAAATTTTTTTATTTTTGAGTTTTTAGATATTTTACATGGATTCTGTCACTAATCCATTTATTTTTATACCTGTTCTTATGCAACAATTATATTTTCTTATATATCTATTCTTACTCCATCCCCTTCCCGTTAAATATCTCTACCTCTGACTGTGGCACCCGGTAATCGTGTCCAGTCGTCTTTAAATTATAGTGTTCAGTTATTGAAATAATTTCAAAGTTTCCCCACACATGCTACCAATCATAATTCATTAATTTTATTTCTGGCTCTTAGTCTGTTAGAATATAATACATTAATATGTTTTTCTTCTCTCCCCTTTTTTTCTATTCAGGTTTGATTTTCCACAATTTCTGTTATCTTATCCACTGTTACCTGATGACTGTTAT
>NC_069401.1:102885574-102983288 GCF_026875155.1 Cherax quadricarinatus | reverse complement strand
ACCCAGGATATACGTTCTAGTGGCTGCCTAAGATATTTTTAGGGGTCACGTACGTGAGTAATCAGTGAACAACTACAAAGTGCAATAGCTTTCAAAGTGCGGAATAATGTGATAAGATCAAGAATTTTTTACAATTTAGATTTGAATGAATTGTGAGTGAGGGAGGGTAGCAGTCAGCTGATCAGGCTGCTGGCCGCAGTGTTGACACACAAAATATCCAAACAGTTAATTGGGTTTAAGGGTGTGTTTTGAAATATTAACAAATACATATGTTAGTTGGTTATAACAGCAGTTAGTGATAAGGTCATGAAAAAAGTGATTAAGTAAATACTGAAAGTAAGAAAAAATTAGTCAATCCCCAGCTGTTGTGTTGTGAATGTAGCTAACATCATCAGACTTGTTATAAACCATAATACTGTACTAAAGAAAAAAAGAGGGAATACCAAGTCTTAAAAGAAAAAAAAATAAAAACTTGAATGCATGAAAAGTTCCTGAAGGAGTTACAAAATTAAAGGGAGTTGATAGCAGCCCGACCAGCAGGAACCTCCATTTTTTTGTGCAGACGACATCACTTGCCTATTTGGGGTTAATTTTGGTTAGTGCTAAAGTCTCAGTGTCTCGCCCTGCTGGTTGTATGCTATACCATCACTCTCTCCCTATTTCCAGTACCAGGAGATAGATAGTGGTTAGTAAATTATCTAAATATCGCCAGGTAAACTCCAAAGAGTTTGTTAGCCTAGTGACCCCCCCCCCTGACAGCGACAAGCTAGTAAACAAGTACGCACATAACAAACACACGTGTGCACCCGTAATTATTATTAAATAAACATTAGTATATATTAATAAGGAATTGAGTGAGAAAAAATAATCCTATAATCTTCAAAAAGTAAAGTACCTATTGTGCGAAGATCGGGGGCTGGGAGAGTACCGGTGAAACAACAACAATAACAAATAGTGTTAACGTGACCCCCCCCCCCCCTCTTTTCAAAGAACGAGAAGCTAGTAAACACACACACACACACAAACACAAGTGTACATACAAACACAAGTTTTACACACAAACACAAGTGTACACAATTAATATTATATAGTAAAATTTAAATGTATATTAATAAGGAATTGATTGTGAAAAAAAAATTTTTTTGATCTTCAAAAGAGTAGCGAAAACATAGTGTGTGCACGAACACCCATACACCCCCACACCCACACACCCCCAAAACTACATCCACACACATCCACACACATCCACCACACCCACCCCCCCCACCCCCACCCCCCCCCCACACACACATTGCCAGACTCACACATACACTCCCTCCTCCCCCCCCAACATTTCAAATCCTTCACCTGATCCCTCCCCTCCCTCTTTCAACCCCCCCTTCCCACCTCTCCCCTCTCCCACTCACCCACTTGCTTCACTCTCCTTCCCACTCCCCCTTTCCACTAATCTCCCACATAGCCACAGTTCCTCCTCTACCTCCCCCCCCCCCACACTCTGACATACACAATACTAACCTAACATACAGAATTACATAGGTTTCCCACTCTGAGGCAATCAGGATAAAACAAAAAATGGTTGCCAGAGAGCAAAAAAGAAAAACCAAGGGACAGGAGGAGGAAACTGCAAAGGAAGATTGGGCAGCAGAGCTCACAAAAAGGGAACATGAATGGGAAAAGAAACTAGAAGAACTTAGCAAGAGAATGGAAGAGAGGATAGACATGGAAAGCAGGAAGTGGGAGGTGCAAGTCAAAGCAGCAGAGGCCAGGATACAGAGTTTAAAAAGAGGAACTGAAAAATCTGAAACAGCCTAAAAAAACTAAAGAACATTTTGGGATTGACAACAGAGACTGCTACCTCAGTCACAAATAAGGGGACTGTAGGGAAAGAAGGAGCAAAACATCATGTAGAAGCTCAATCAGTGGAGAATGTAGTAAATGAAAGACCTAAGCTTTTGTGGGGGGCCCTAACAGACCACGGCCCGAGCCCAGGGGAAAACCGAGAAGGGAAAATGATAGGCCACTGAGCCCCAAATACATTAGCTAGTGAAACTGAAGAAAGGAAAGCTGCAATGGAGGAAATCAAATTGAAAAGAGAGGGTACACAGGATATGCATGGGAGAATGAAAGGTGAGGTTTAGTCTTTGTGTATGGGCTCCAGGAAGTTGAAGGGGAAACATATGAAGCCAGAAAACAAGGGGAAAAAAAAACAATTGAAAGAAATCAATGAAAGCAATAGGAGAAGACGACATGGCCCAGCTGGAAAATTTTCGGAGAATAGGGGATATGGGAAAAAAAAGAACCCGGCCAGTGAAAGTGACCTTCAAGGGAGAATCGACTCGGAACAGGATCCTGCAGGAGAAAGCACGATTAAGGGACATGCTAGCATACAGGAAGGTGTATCTCGACCGCGACAAAGAATACAAGCAGAAAGGCACAAACAGAAGAGATGGTACAAAGGCGAAAGGAGGAAAGAGAGGGGATGGAGAAGACAGACGGGAGATCCCAGACACAGGAAGATCAAATGCAGCCTCCCTCACAACTTCCTATAGAAGCCTCCCAACCAGGTCAACCCCCCAGTGCAACCAAACACTCTAAACCAAAACCCATGCCACATCCAATGCCCCCACCCACTGCATTACAAACTCCACCCCCACAGCAAACCACCCATAGTTTCCTTATCAGGTCCCCCACTTCCCCAACCCCAAAAACACCTCCCAGACCACAATCTTAGAAAAAAAAAGTTGAAGGGTGGTATACAAATGCAGATGGAATAACAAATAAGTATGAGGAGTGGCACGAAAGAATCAAGGAGACATCCCCAGACATAATAGCACTCACAGAAACAAAACTCACCAGAATAATAACAGATTCAATCTTTCCAACCGGATATCAAATCCTCAGGAAAGACAGAGGGAGGTGAGGGGAAGGAGGAGTTGCACTGCTCATTAAAAACCAGTGGGGGGTTGAGAAAATGGAAGGGATGGATGGCACGGGCGAAAGGGACTAAATTAGTAGGAACAATCCAGTCTGAGGACAAAGGGGGATAAATTGGCAGTAATGTACAAAACCCCGACAGAACTGCAGGAGGCCAAGAGAAGAAAAAACGATGAGAGCAACAGAGCAATGGTCGACACACTAGCCGAGGTGGCCAGGGGAGCACACATGGGGGGAGCAAAGTTACTAGTTATGGGTGATTTCAATCACAAGGAGATTGACTGGGAAAACCTGGAGCCCCATGGGGTCCCGAAACCATGGAGAGCCAAGATGATGGATGTGGTACTGGAAAACCTCATGCATCAACATGTTAGAGACACTACCAGAGAAAGAGGAAGGGTGAAACCAGCAAGACTGGACCTTGTATTCAACTTGAGTATTTTTGACATCGAGGATATCATGTATGAAAGGCCCCTGGGAGCTAGTGATCATGTGGTTCTGTGCTTCGACTACATAGTTGAGCTCCAAGTGGAGAGAGCAGCAGGAATAGGGTGGGAAAAACCAAACTACAAAAGGGGGAACTACTCAGGCTTGAGGAATTTCCCCTTCAAGACATTCAGTGGGAGAGGGAACTGACAGGAAAACCAGTACAAGAAATGATGGACTATGTGGCAACAAAATGCAAGGGAGGCAGATGAGAGGTTATGTTCCCAAGGGAAACAGAAATAATGGAAAACAGAAACGAGTCCTTGGTTCACCCAAAGGTGTAGGGAGGCAAAAACTAGGTGTACTAGAAAAATGGAAAAGGTAACAGAAGACAGAGAACTCAGAAATAAAGAGATTAGCCGAAAGCCCAGAAACGAATATGCACAGATAAGAAGGGAGGCTCAACGGCAATACGAAAATGCATAGCAACGAAAGTCAGACTGACCCGAAGCTTTTTGTACAGCCACATCAGGAGGAAAAAAACAGCCCAAGGACCAGGTAATCAGACTGAAAAGGGGTGATGGGGAATTCACAAGAAACGACCGAGAGGTATTGTCAGGAGCTCAACACAAGATTTAAAGAAGTATTTACAGTGGAAACCAGTAGGACTCCAGAAATCAGAGCTAGGGGGTGCACCAGCAAGTGCTGGATGAGGTACATATAACCAAGGAGGAGGTGGGAAAAAGCTGCTATGCGAACTTGACAAACCCCAAAGGCGGTGGGACCAGACAACATCTCTCCGTGGGTCCTTAAAGAGGGAGCAGAGACATTTTGTGTACCATTGATAAAGATCTTCAACCCCATCATTTGAAACTGGGCAACTCCCCGAGGTATGGAAGATGGCAAAAAGTAGTCCCAATTTTTAAAAGGGAGACAGACATGAAGCCCTAAACAACAGACCTGTATCAACTAACGTGTATAGTATGCAAGGTCATGGAGAAGATCATCAGGGGGAGAGTGGTGGAGCACCTGGAAAGAAACAAGTGTATAATTGACAACCAGCATGGTTTCAAGGAGGGAAAATCCTGTTTTCACAAACCTATTAGAGTTTTAAAGACAAGGTGACAGAAGTAAGACAAGAGAAGAGGGGTGGATCGACTGCATTTTTTTGGACTGCAAAAAGGCCTTCGACACAGTTCCTCACAAGAGGTTACTGCAAAAGCAAGGGGATCGGGCACACATAAGGGGAAAGGCACTGCAATGGATAAGAGAATACCTGACAGGGAGGCAACAACGAGTCATGGTACGTGACGAGGTGTCAAAGTGGGCGTCTGTGACAACCCGGGGTTCCACAGGGGTCAGCCCCTTGGACCTGTGCTGTTCTTGGTATATGTGAATTACATAACGGAAGGGATAGACTCAGAAGTGTCCTTGTTTGCGGACGATGTGAAGTTAATGAGAAGAATCAAATCGGTGAGGATCAGGCAGGACTACAAAGAGACCGGGAAACAGGCTACAAGCCTGGTCCAGCAACTGGCTCCTTGAGTTTAACCCCCCAAATGTAAAGTCATGAAGATTGGGGAAGGGGCAAAGAAGACCGCAGACACAATATAGTTTAGATGGCCAAAGTCGGGCAAACCTCACTCAAGGAAAAAGATCTGGGGGTGAGTATAACACCGAGCATATCTCCTGAGGCCCACATCAATCACATAACTGCTGCAGCATACGGGCGCCTGGCAAACCTACGGATAGCGTTCCGATACCTCAGTAAGGAGTCTTTCAAGACTCTGTATACCATTTACGTCAGGCCCATACTGGATAAAGGCAGCACCAGTTTGGAATCCACACCTAGTCAAGCACGTCAAGAAATTAGAGAAAGTGCAAAGGTTTGCAACAAGACTAGTCCCAGAGCTACGGGGATTGTCCTACGAAGAAAGGTTGAGGGAAATTGGCCTGACGACACTGGAGGTCAGGAGGGTCAGGGGAGACATGATAACGACATACAAAATACTGCGCGGAATAGACAAGGTGGACAAAGACAGGATGTTCCAGAGATGGGACACAGACACAAGAGGTCACAATTCGAAGTTGAAGACTCAGATGAATCAAAGGGATGTTAGGAAGTATTTCTTCAGTCATAGAGTAGTCAGGCCGTGGAATAGCCTAGAAAGTGAAGTAGTGGAGGCGGGAACCATACATAGTTTTAAGGCGAGGTATGATAAAGCACATGGAGCAGGGAGAGAGAGGACCTAGTAGCAATCAGTGAAGAGGCGGGGCCAGGAGCTGTGACTCGACCCCTGCAACCACAAATAGGTGAGTACAAATAGGTGAGTACACACACACACACACGAGATAAACCTCTTCGAAACCGTAGAGAATAGACCTAGTAGCGACCAGCGAAGAGTCGGGGCCAGGAACGGTGAAGTGTAACTTGCAACCACGAATAAATAAGTACAAATAGGTGAGTACACTCACACACGCACACACAGACACGCACCCACACACAAAGATACACACAAACACACGCTTGCACAAGCAAGTACACACAGGATGAACCTATGGTTCACCCAAAGATGCAGGGAGGCTAAAAGCAAGTGTGCTAGCGAATGGAAGAAGTATAACAAAAGAACATAAAAAAGAACATAAGAACATAAGAAAGGAGGAACACTGCAGCAGGCCTGTTGGCCCATACTAGGCAGGTCCTTTACAATTCATCCCACTAACAAACATTTAACCAACCCAATTTTCAATGCCACCCAAGAAACAAGCTCCGATGTGCAAGTCCCACTCAAATCCAACCCCTCCCACTCATGTACTTATCCAACCTAAATTTGAAACTACCCAAAGTCCTAGCCTCAATAACCCAACTAGGTAGACTGTTCCACTCATCAACTACCCTATTTCCAAACCAATACTTTCCTATGTCCTTTCTAAATCTAAACTTATCTAATTTAAATCCATTACTGCGGGTTCTCTCTTGGAGAGATATCCTCAAGACCTTGTTAATATCCCCTTTATTAATACCTATCTTCCACTTATACACTTCGATCAGGTCTCCCCTCATTCTTCGTCTAACAAGTGAATGTAACTTAAGAGTCTTCAATCTTTCTTCATAAGGAAGATTTCTAATGCTATGTATTAATTTAGTCATCCTACGCTGAATGTTTTCTAACGAATTTATGTCCATTTTGTAATATGGAGACCAGAATTGAGCTGCATAATCTAGGTGAGGCCTTACGAATGATGTATAAAGCTGCAGTATGACATCTGGACTTCTGTTGCTTACACTTCTTGATATAAATCCCAATAATCTATTTGCCTTATTACGTACGCTTAGGCATTGCTGTCTTGGTTTAAGGTTGCTGCTTACCATAACCCCCAAGTCCTTTTCGCAATCTGTATGGCTAAGTTCTACATTATTTAACTTATAAGTGCTAGGGTTATGGACACTCCCGAGCTTCAGAACCTTGCATTTATCTACATTGAACTGCATCTGCCACTTTTCTGACCAAGAGTAGAGTTTGTCTAAATCCTCCTGAAGTTCCCTAACATCTACGTTTGAATCAATTGTCCTACCTATCTTCGTGTCATCGGCGAATTTGCTCATATCACTAGTAATTCCTTCATCAAGATCATTGATATATATTATAAACAACAACGGGCCCAAGACTGATCCCTGTGGAACGCCACTTGTTACTGATCCCCACTGGGATTTAACCCCATTTATGGACACTCTCTGCTTGAACATTAAAATGGTATAAAATACCGACAGGTTGTTAGGTAAGACACATATGCAACAGTTAGGTATCTTTATTTTGAAACGTTTCGCCTACACAGTAGGCTTCTTCAGTCGAGTACAGAAAAGTTGATAGAAGCAGAAGATACTTGAAGACGATGTAATCAGTCCATCAGTCCAAAGATACCTAACTGTTGCATATGTGTCTTACCTAACACACTCTCTGCTTCCTGTCTGTGAGCCATGATTCGATCCACGAGAGCACCCTTCCCCCAATGCCATGAGCTGCTACTTTCTTCAACAGTCTTTGGTGCGGAACTCTATCAAATGCCTTACTAAAATCTAAGTAAACAATATCAAATTCTTTATCGTGGTCAACAGCCTCAAAAGCTTTACTGAAGAAAGTTAATAAATTAGTTAGACAAGACCGGCCTCTTGTGAATCCATGCTGAGTATCCTTAATCAAGCTATGCTTATCGAGATGGCTTCTTATAATCTCAGCTATAATTGACTCTAGTAATTTGCCTACAATTGAGGTCAGGCTTATTGGGCGGTAATTTGACGGTAACGACTTGTCCCCTGTTTTAAAAATAGGAATTACATTAGCCATTTCCACTATCAGGCACTACACCTGTTTGAAGAGATAAATTAAAAATATTAGTTAATGGTTCACAGACTTCCAATTTGCATTCCTTAAGAACCCTTGAAAAAACCTCATCAGGACCCGGTGACTTATTTTGCTTCAGTCGGTCTATCTGCTTCACAACCATTTCACTAGTGACTGTGATGTTACATAATTTATCTTCTTCTGATCCACTATAAAAATTAATTACCGGAATATTATTAGTGTCTTCCTGTTTTAAAAACCGAGAGAAAAATAATTATTTAAAATCGAGCACATTTCATTCTCTTTGTCAGTAAGATGCCCATATTTATTTTTAAGGGGACCTATCTTATCTCTGACTTTTGTTCTATAGACCTGGAAAACACTTTTTGGGTTAGTTTTAGAATCCCTAGCAACTTTAATTTCATAGTCCCTTTTAGCTTTTCTTATCCCCTTTTTAATGTCTCTCTTAATGTCAATATACTGATTCATAAGATGACCCTCGCCTCTTTTGATACGCCTATAAATTCCTTTCTTATGCCCTAGTAGATATTTCAGCCTATTATTCATCCATTTTGGGTCATTTCTATTTGATCTAATTTCCTTATAAGGGATAAACGTTCTTTGAGCAGCATGTATTGTGTTCAGAAAACTGTCATATTGATAGCTCTCTTCGTTACCCCATTCAACAGATGATAAGTGTTCTCTAAGCCCATCGTAATCTGCTAAGCGAAAATCTGGGACTGTTACTGAGTTATCCCTACTATCATACTTCCATTCAATTCTAAATGTAATTGATTTGTGGTCGCTAGCACCCAGTTCCTCTGAAACTTCTAAATTATTAACAAGGGATTCATTTTTTTGCCAGAACTAAGTCAAGCAGGTTATTACCCCTTGTAGGTTCTGTCACAAACTGCTTCAAAAAACAATCCTGAACTACTTCTAAGAAATCGTATGATTCTAAATTCCCAGTTAAGAAATTCCAATCAATATGACTAAAGTTAAAGTCTCCTAGAATTACTACATTATCGTGCCTTGTGGCCCTAACAATTTCCTCCCATAGTAGCCTCCCCTGGTCCCTATCTAAATTTGGGGGACGGTATATCACACCTAAAATTAATTTTTCATGCCCCTCTGAAAATTCTATCCAAACAGACTCCGTATGTGTTACTTCAGACTTAATACCCGTTTTTATGCAACAGTTCAAGCGACCTCGGACATACAATGCCACCCCACCCCGCTTCCCGATACTTCTATCTACTTGGAACAATTTAAAACCCTGAATGTGACATTCTGCAGGCATGTCCCGACTTTTTGAATTAAACCACGTCTCAGTAATGGCAAATACATCTATGTTACCTGCACTAGCAACTAATCTCAACTCATCCATCTTATTCCTAGCACTGCGACTATTTGTGTAATAAATATTTAATGACCCTCCTCTCTCTTTACCCTTCCTGCTCCTTTCTGTTATTCCACTAAACCTATTAGTGTCCTTATCAATTAGTGCCACTGGCTTTCCAATATCCACCTCATTTTGCCTATTACTAGTTCTCCTAGTACTCATGTTACTACCCTGCGACTTCACAGTTTTCCCGCCAAAACCCATACCACTAACTATTCCTAGTTTAAAGACCTAACAGCTCCCTCCACTGCGTTGGCCAGTGCTCCCACCCCACACCTAGATAAGTGAACCCCATCCCTGGCATACATGTCATTTCTGCCATAGAAGAGGTCCCAGTTGTCAATGAATGTTACCGCATTTTCCTTACAGCATTTGTCCAGCCAGCAATTGACACCAATTGCTCTGGACAACCATTCATTTCCAACTCCTCTCCTTGGCAAAATGCCACATATGACAGGTTTCCCACCCTTCCTCCTAATTATCTCTATTTCATTCGTCTCTCAGCCATTGAGTAGAGAGGACGTGTTCTACACTGCTGCCCTCTATAGCTGTTCGGTGGCAGTTTCATTTTCTCAACATGGCGCAGGCAGCCAGACGCCGCGTCAACACTGTGTGTTTGGAATTAACTCGTGGGGCTGTGCTTGGACCATCAATGGCGATATTATTGCCAGCGATAATCCGAGACACCTATGGTATCGCCAACGAGGATTTGTGCGGTGTAGCGATGAATGGTGTGACAAGAATCTTTGTAAAGTTTAGCTCAGCTCAAGTTTACGAGAATGTCGTCGACAAGTATCAAGAGGTCAATCTGGTGGTTAACCAGGCTGTGTCTGTGAAGCTACACGATGTATCCCGCCATTATACATGGGTAAAAGTGAGAAATGTGCTGCCCTGAGTAATTACGGCACCATACACATGGCTACAGCAGGGAGGTGGCCTGATGGCCCATATGAAGGACTACCTGAGGGAACTTTTTCGGTAAAAATGACATTACGACATCCAATCCCTTCATATGTGATCCTGCAAGACTTCAGGACTCAAGTTTTTGTGACTTATGCAGGGCAACGCCGCACTTGTAGGTTGTGTGGAGCATACGATCATTTGGCGGTGCAGTGTGAAAGGAGACGAGGTGCCAGGGTTGTACAACAGAGCAAGGATTTAGGGGAGGAAGGTATAAGACAAGATGTGCCTGAAGCGCCTGTGCAACCCTCAAGATTGTCTTGGAGCGAAGAGGTTGAGAGGTCTCTGAACACGGTGTGTGCTACACTCCCGGAAGTGTCGCCTCCTTGGAGGCAGCCCCAGAGTGGAAACGGCTTCGCGAGAAAGAGCAGGCCAATGATGTGGAGACATCCATTGTCTCTGTGTTAGACGAATTATTTACGGAGGACAGCATGAGTCCTGCGACGGCACCATCCCTAGACTTGGGACAGGCTGCGACGGTGGACGTGGATCACGACGTGCAGCTGGTAGTGGATCGCCACTGACGCCTTGCTGAAACAAACGGTGGAGGTGGAAATTCACCAGGATTGCACTGTGGACGACGAAATGCAGGTAGAAAGTGTAACACGAAAGCGCTCTGTTACACTTTCAGATTCTGATGATGTGTTAACGCCAGCCCAAAGATCAGGGAAGAAATCATGGGCGGATGTGGCACAGAAAGGGTCCTGTGTACCCAAAGCACAGGGGATGATCAGAGTGCTTCAAAAGGAGGGAAGGGAAAATTGGAAACAAAAAATCTAGTGAAAAACATTCAGTGTCGAAAGGAAAACCATCATTGTCGATTTTAAGTGCCTCACAATAAACATTAATGGTATGCGAACTGTACGAAAGTGTGCATGGTTACGTGATTTATTGGTGCGTAATAATGTGGACGTTGTGTTCATACAGGAACACAATCATAAATGTGGTAGTGAATTGCGGATAGAAGGATATAATGTGTACATGGAGAATGCAATTCGGTTGAAAGGTGGCGTTGCCATCATGATCAGGGAGACTAGCCCGTTTGTTGTGAGACGTAGTGAAGGGGGGGGAGGGAGGATAATAAGGGTGGAAGGGCTATGGGGACGGGTGAAGGTGGTTTTGTGTGTGTGTATGGTCCAGCTGAGAATGATGGGCGTGTAAAAGCAACCTTTGTGAAAGAGGTGTTAATTTATTATTTGAGGTCACTCCCTGAAGTAGCTATTGTAGGCGGGATTGGAATTGCGTGATCCGGCGTAAGGATGTAGAACCTCGGGGAAGTGGGTACTTTTCAGGGGTATTGGGAGTTTTAATGTCAGGGGTGGGATTAAAGGACGTGGTGGGGGGAGAGGTTGAGCATACTTTTGTACGTCGTGGATATGCGGCGCGACTTGATAGAGTGTACGTGTCACGCACCATCGTAGTTAATAGTGTGCGTGTTTTAGATGTGGTGTTTTCTGATCATAGAGGAGTTCTTGTGGACGCAGGGTGGAGGGTTTACCTAAGAGGGGTTGTAGTTATTGGAATTGAATGTTAAATTGTTAAAAGGGGAAGAGAATAGGAAATCTTTTGAGTGTTTTTGGGAGGGTTTGTTAGCAGGGGCTCCTGGGGATAGAGACTTGGTTAGGTGGTGGGATGTGGTGGCTAAGAAACGTATTCGGGATTACTATGTTCGGCTTGGGAGGGAAAGTAATCAACTTTTATATGGCTACAGGGGTATTTAGAAGGACAGTTACGCAATTGTTATGTGGGTGATGGTGCGAGATACCCTGTGGAGGAAATAGAGGATTTAAAGCAACGTATTAAGGGTTTGCATAATGATCGATTTGATGGTGCACGTGTGGCTGGAGGGTTGGAGGAGGTTCTCTACGGGGATCGGCCTTCGGCGTGTGCGTTAAGAGGACAGCAGAAGAGGAGGGCAGCCACGGAGATGATGGGATTAACAGTTCAAGTGGGGATGGGAGGGTATAGGGAAGGGCAGGTATTGATGTCGACTGAAGGTATGAGTGGATATCTTGATGCATGGTTTAGGTCATATGCACAACATGTGGGTATACGAGATGATGCTTTAAGGGAAATGGGTGGTTATGTGCAATGCGAGCTTGATGGTAGAGATAGGGAGACTTTGGAAGGACAGATTACGGAAGGGGAAATTTGGAGAGCTATAGTAGGTGCAAGTTTAGGTAAGGCACCGGGTGTAGACGGGTTGCCTAATGATTTTTATGTTGAGAACTGGGAAGTATTGAGGAGATTTTTAGTCAGATTGTTCAATGTAATGAAGGAAGATGGGGCAATGGGTGAGCAGCAAAGGACTGCTGTTGTTGTATTAGTGCCGAAGGGTGGACAGACCACGGTAGAAGATTACCGTGCAATATCGCTTATGTGCGGTGATTATAAGTTATTTGCAAGGGTATTAGGGAACAGAATCAAACAGGTTTTAGGTAAAGTAATTGATAGAGGACAATATGGCATACCGGGTAGATCAATGTATGAAGGGTATGGAGCTATTAGGAGTTTTATAGAGCATAGGGGGGAGGGGGTGTTTTTGGCTCTGGATTGGAGAGCTGCTATGATAGCGTAGAAAGGGATGCATTATGGAGTTTTATGCTTGGTTGGGTTTCGGGAGGAAATTGTTTCTTGGGCAAAAACTTTGTATCTGGTGCAGTTATGAGAATACAGGTTAATGGACGACTAGGTGATAGCATTCAGATGGGAAGGGTTTGCGACAGGGATGCCCTCTGTCGCAAATTTTGTTTGCATGTCTTCAAGAACCCTTTTATAGGGCAGTTAGGTGGAGTATAGCGAGAGCGAGGGTTGGTGTTGCACGTGAAGGGAAGCGGGTATAGTGGGTTACGTGGATGATACGACTGTCTTGGTGAGGGATGTGAGGGATTTACATAAGGTAGAAAGGGTGATAGACGTTTTTGGTGAGGCTACAGGGATGAAAATTAATGTAGTAAAGTCCAAGTATTTGGATCTAGGGGATAGCGTACATAATGGTGAGACTGTTGAGGTGGGTGGCGTGTGGTAGATCAGCTGTTGATATGTGGGATAGTGTACATGCGGAATGATAGGGATGCACAAGAGGCAAATTCGAGGCGCACCGTGGATGGAGTTTTGAAAAGATTGGGAGGCTTGAGGGGAGAGCAATTATCGTTGCATCAAAGGGTTATAGTCACGAATGTCCTGTTGTATAGCAAGTTATGGCACGTGGTGGCAATATATCCGTTACGACGGTGTGAGGTGCAACGGTTGCAACTGCGGGTATTCAGATTTATATGGGGGTCGGGTTGTGACTGGCTAAGTAGAGGGGTGGTGTCGCTTCCCGTTAGCCAGGGGGGGCTGGGGCTTATACCTCTTGAGAAGCGTATGTTGAGTGTGTTTCTGAAAAGGGGGTTTGTGAGGGAGGGGGTGAGGGGGGGAGGCCTTGAAAGACTGCGCATGGATATGCAACGGTGGTGGAGGGGTAGGGATTTAATGTTTGGGGAGGCTATGTTGCGAGTTTTACTGAAGGTAAGGGATCCGAAACAGCTTAAATTGAAGGTTCTTGAGAGGGTGGGGGGTGGGTCTGTGGTGGCGGCATTTGAGGGGGCATACCTATGTATGCATGGGGTTCTGTATGGAAATGTCTTCAACAACTACGTGTAAAACCAAGTGTCAGGGAGGTTATGTTTAGGTTTTTACATGGGATCTTGCCGTCTGGGGTTGTGTTATTTAATAGGAGATTAAGGGAAGGTGGGGAGTGCAAAGCGTGTGGATGTCCGGAAAACCATATTTCACGATGTGTACTTTTGTACTTGTTTAGAAGATGTGAGGGTCTGGCTAAGTAGAGTAGTTAGGTTAGTGGTGGGGAAGGATTACAGGTGTTGCGGGTGTTAAGTTTAGATATAGGTGGGGGGAGTCAGCAGGTGGTGAATGCGGTCTTTATGGGGGAAGATGGAGACAGCATTTACTGAAGGTTAGTCGTAGATTTCCACGGTTGAAGGATTTAAGGGAGATTATAAGTGAACAGTAAGGGTGTTGCGGCGGGCTAGTTTATGTAGTATGGCATTTGTGTATAGATGATGTTAGAGTGTGTGGTGTGTTTGGTAATATAATAAATAAGCTTCTTTTGTGATGCGAGTTTGGTCTGGGTTGTTGTGTAAGATATGTTATTCACATTGTTTTTCAGAAGGTATCGAATTTAATATGTAAGTAGTGGTGTTTATACTACATGATTGTGTGTATAATGTGTGAGAGGGTACATCTCACAGTATTTGTGTGTTTGATGGTTTGAGGTGACACAAGGCATGATCTAAGTATGTCTGGATTCTCCTTTTGTCCTCAAAGGTGTTATACAAAGATAGTACTGTGGTGTATGTGATGTGTAGGTTTATATGTATTCAACACATGCTTGTTGTATGTTCCCTTTCGTTACTTTGTTTCAATTGTCATTTCAATGCACTTTGTATAGCATTATACAACGGTACCGTTCGTTACCATATGAAGTAATTTTTTTTAGACGCATTCCTTTTGTGTCTGAGATTGTTGTATACGGGTTTAAGTGTAAATGTAATGAGTCGGTTTTGAGATCTTAAGCTTTTTTCTTTGTATGTTTATTTGTATTTTGGTATATGAAAAGCTGTAATGTTAGGGATAAGTATGTAGATGTTCTAGTAGGATTATGATGTTAGGTTTTGGTTTATTGATTAACGAGAAGGCTGGAAGTAACTGTTACATTTTCTTGTATATATTATTTTCAATTGTATGAGTCTGTCATATGTCATGTTAAATGTAAAATTTATATGGAAGTTAGGTTTTGAGTCATTGAATGTTTGTCAGTTCATGACCCTGTTACGGTGTTTATTTATAGCTATGTTATTGCCGTAAGTTATTTTTTTTTTTTATCACACTGGCCGATTCCCACCAAGGCAGGGTGGCCCGAAAAAGAAAAACTTTCACCATCATTCACTCCATCACTGTCTTGCCAGAAGGGTGCTTTACACTACAGTTTTTAAACTGCAACATTAACACCCCTCCTTCAGAGTGCAGGCACTGTACTTCCCATCTCCAGGACTCAAGTCCGGCCTGCCGGTTTCCCTGAATCCCTTCATAAATATTACTTTGCTCACACTCCAACAGCACGTCAAGTATTAAAAACCATTTGTCTCCATTCACTCCTATCAAAACACGCTCACGCATGCCTGCTGGAAGTCCAAGCCCTCGCACACAAAACCTCCTTTACCCCCTCCCTCCAACCTTTCCTAGGCCGACCCCTACCCCGCCTTCCTTCCACTACAGACTGATACACTCTTGAAGTCATTCTGTTTCGCTCCATTCTCTCTACATGTCCGAACCACCCTCAACAACCCTTCCTCAGCCCTCTGGACAACAGTTTTTGGTAATCCCGCACCTCCTCCTAACTTCCAAACTACGAATTCTCTGCATTATATTCACACCACACATTGCCCTCAGACATGACATCTCACACTGCCTCCAGCCTTCTCCTCGCTGCAACATTCATCACCCACGCTTCACACCCATATAAGAGCGTTGGTAAAACTATACTCTCATACATTCCCCTCTTTGCCTCCAAGGACAAAGTTCTTTGTCTCCACAGACTCCTAAGTGCACCACTCACTCTTTTTCCCTCATCAATTCTATGATTCACCTCATCTTTCATAGACCCATCCGCTGACAACGTCCACTCCCAAATATCTGAATACGTTCACCTCCTCCATACTCTCTCCCTCCAATCTGATATTCAATCTTGCATCACCTAATCTTTTTGTTATCCTCATAACCTTACTCTTTCCTGTATTCACCTTTAATTTTCTTCTTTTGCACACCCTACCAAATTCATCCACCAATCTCTGCAACTTCTCTTCAGAATCTCCCAAGAGCACAGTGTCATCAGCAAAGAGCAGCTGTGACAACTCCCACTTTGTGTGTGATTCTTTATCTTTTAACTCCACGCCTCTTGCCAAGACCCTCGCATTTACTTCTCTTACAACCCCATCTATAAATATATTAAACAACCACGGTGACATCTTGCAAGTATATAGGTGCAATCCATTTGTGTTAGTTTATTATGTGTTTGGTTTTCTTATGTCAATGGCCGAACCTTCAGAATTGAGATCCATACTGTTTCCTTTTATTTTTATATTTATGTATACTGTATTGGTTATAAATAAAATATAAAAAAAAAATTATCTCTATTGCTGACCTATACCTGCTAATCAGGTCCTCACTCCTACGTCTGCCAACATCGTTGCCTCCAGCACTGAGACAGATAATAGGATTGCTCCCATTACCTCTCATGATGTCATCCAGACGGCTAACAATATCCTTCATCCCAGCCCCAGGAAAACACACTCTCTGCCTCCTACTCCTATCCTTCAAGCAGAATGCCCTATCCATGTACCTAATCTGGCTATCCCCAACAACAACAATGTTTTTACCTTCCTTGGCGTCGTCCGTCGTGATGCTCCGAGTAGTCGACTCACATTCGGCAGGTAGCATTACACCACTTGTAGAATTCGTCAAGACGTTCTCGATGGTCTTCGTTGGGGTTTCTAGGGATGTCTTACTCACGTCTGCCAATGCTTCTTTGGTGCTCGTTGTGGCATTCCCAGTAGAACACTCACATTCGTCAGGTAGCACCGAGAATGAGTTGGAAGTTTCCACGGTAGTCTTCTGGTTTCTCGTTGTTTCTGCCTCTCCAACCGTTTTCTTGATCTTCAGCTTGGTTCCATGTTGCCCGGCCACTGACCAAGCTCCCCTCTTAACCTGGGGACTCACAACAGAAGGATTACTACGAATCCTCTTGTTCTCCTCCGTTAATCGCCGTATCTCCATCTTAGCAACTCTGAGCTCTTCTCTCAGCTGCTGGTAAAGTTGCTCAAGAGAGGGCATCCTGGTACAGATTCACAGAGAGCACACAAACAGGACTTCACAGAGCTAAGTACACGTCACCACTGAGCTAAGTACACGTCACCACTGAAGGAACACTGCAGTAGGCCTACTGGCCTATGCGAGGCAGGCCCAACGCAAAGGACCCTGGAGAATAAGGAGAGCAGACGTAGAGCCAGAAATGAATATACAAAGTTAAGAAGGGAGGCCCCGGCAATATGAACATTAGAACATAAAAAATAAAAAAACACTGGAGCAGGCCTACTGACCCATGCGAAGCAGGTCCATGTCCCCAACCCAGGATTAGCCCAATGACCCACATAGTCAGGTCACTTCCACTTAAGGAAGGAGAACGGCATCAGACCTAGCAGCAAAAGCTAGTCAGGTCCAACTCACACCCACCCACGCCCACTCATGTATTTATCTAACCTATTTTTAAAACTACACAACGTTTCAGCCTCTATAACTGAACTCATCCACAACTGTTACCAAACCAGTGCTTTCCTATATCCTTCCTGAATCTGAATTTTTCCAACTTGAAACCATTGCTGACAGTGCTGTCTTGGCCGGAAATTTTCAGCACGCTATTTACATCCTCTGTTTTGTATTTATACACCTCGATCATATACCCTCTAATTCTACGCTTTTCTAGAGAGTGCAGATTCAGGGCCCTCAGCCTATCCTCATAGGGAAGATTTCTGATACAAGGGATCAACTTTGTCATCCTCCTCTGTACGTTTTCCAGAGCATTTATATCCATTCTGTAATACGGTGACCAGAACTGAGCAGCATAGTCTAAATGAGGCCTAACCAAGGATATATAGAGTTGAAGAACAACATGAGGGCTTCTTTTATTTATACTTCTAGATATGAAGCCAAGGATTCTGTTAGCTTTATTGCGAACTAATGCACTGTTGTCTTGGGTTTAGATTACTGCTAAACAGAACTCCTAAATCCTTTTCACAATCAGTAGTATTAAGATCAACATTATTTTGTTTATATGCGGCATGGTTATTTTCCTATCCAACATTTAGAACTTTGCATTTGTCTATATTAAAAGGCATTTGCCCCTTCTCCGACCATTGCATCAGTCAATTCAAATCACCATGGAGTGCTCTAGTGTCCTCATTAGAATGAATTGGACATCCCCTTTTGGTGTCATCAGCAAATTTGCTTATGTCGCTATTTATTCCCTCATCTATGTCGTTTATGTAAATTGTGAACTACAAAGGGCCCAACACTGACCCCTGCGGAACACCGCTTGTGACGTGCCCACATTCTGATTTCTCCACATTTATGCAAACTCTCTGCTGCCTATTTGTCAGCCATGCCTCAACTCAGGAAAAAAATTTTCTCATATTCCGTGTGCCTTAAGTTTCCTCAATAGCCTCTGATATGGAACTCTATCGAAAGCCTTACTGAAGTCCATATACACAATATCATATTCATTACCATGATCTACCTCCTCAAACACCTTAGTGAAAAAAGTTAGTGAATTCATAAGACAGGAACGCCCCTTTGCAAAACCGTGTTGAGATACATTAATCAATTTATGCCTATCAAGATGGCTACGAATTGCTTCGGAAATTATTGATTCCATAAATTTTTCCGCTATGGAGGTAAGGCTTACTATAAGGTCTATAGTTCGAAGCTAACGACCTGTCACCTGCCTTGTAAATAGGTATTACATTTGCCATTTTCCGCTTATCAGGCACTATGCCAGTTTGTAGTGATATGTTGAAAAAATTAGCCAAAGGTATGCTAAGTTCCTCTTTACATTCCTTTAACACCCTTGCAAACAGTTCATCAGGACCTGGGGATTTGTTAGGTTTTAGTTTCTCTATTTGTCTGAGGACCATGTCACAATTGTGCATAGTATATTATCGTCTTGTTCTACATAATCTATTATTTCAGTAATTTCTCTAGTATTTTCCTGGGTAAAAACTAAGAGTAAGTAAGTATTGAAAATTTCACACATATCCTTATCACTGTCAGTAATCTGACCAGAGTTACTTTTAAGTGGGCCAATCTTGTCCCCAATCTTACTTCTGTATACCTGAAAGAATCCTTTAGGGTTAATCTTTGAATCCCTTGCGACCTTAGCCTCATAATCCCTTTTTGCTTTTCTTATTCCTTTCTTTATTTCTCTCTTTAATTGAATATGTTGATTTCTTAACTGCCCATCCCCTCTTTTGATACGCCTATATATGCCTCTCTTTTGACCAATGAAATGTTTTAGGTAAGACACATATGCAACAGTTAGGTATCTTTATTATGAAACGTTTCGCCTACACAGTAGGCTTCTTCAGTCAAGTACAGAAAAGTTGATAGAAGCAGAAGATACTTGAAGACGATGTAATCAGTCCATCACCCTTAAAGTTTTGAGGTGGTCAGTCCCTCAGTCTGGAGAAGAGCATTGTTCCATAGTATGAAACATATTGTTTCATACTATGGAACAACCTGTCGGTATTTTATACCATTTTAATGTTCGAAATGTTTTAATCTATTGTTCATCCATTTGGGGTAATTTTTTTTTGATCTAATTTCCCTACTCTGAACAAAAATTGTCTGGGCAGCTAGAATTATGCTCTGAAAAACGTCATATTGGCAACCAAGATCACCTACCAGACCCATAGTCAGGTCATCCCAATTTAGCCCACCCAGGTAATTTTTCATTCCCATGAAGTCGGCCAAGCGAAAGTCTGGGACAGAGATTTGATTGCAGTTATCTGGGTAATTCCATGATATATTGAAGCTAAGTGATTTGTAATCACTTTCCGTAATCTCATCATTAACCTCAAGATTATTAATTAGTGAATCTTTGTTGGCAAGAACCAAGTCAAGCAGATTGTTTCCTCTAGTTGGTTCTGTCACAACCTGTTCTAAAAAGCAATCCTGATCTGTATCAAGAAAGTCACTAGACTCAAGATTTCCTGTCATATTGTTCCAACCAGTTTGTCTAAAGTTAAAATCTCCCATTAACACAACATTTTCATATCTAGATGCCTTATGAATTTCGTCCCATAACAGCTTACTGCACTCCCTATCAAGGTTTGGGGGACTATGAATCGCACCCAAAATTAATTTGTCACGACCCCTCGAGAAACTGTATCCAAACAGATTCTGTGTTCGATGTTTCTAATCTTATATCATGTCTAAGACAACAATTTAAATTATCTCTGACAAAAATCGCCACTCCACCACCCTTCCTGTTGACCCTATCAGTGTGGAATAGTTTATAACCCTGTATGTTGCATTCAGAAGGCATTTCTCTATCTTTCAGGTAGAACCAAGTCTCTGTTATACCAATAGTTTATTTATTTATTTATTTATTTATTTATTTATTTATTTATTTATTTATTAACATGCAGTGAAGTACAAAGGAATACAGTTATTACAGTGCAACATGCCAAAGTGAACATGTTATTAGAAGACGGGGAATTTACGTGCCTCTTAATCTTCCTCTAACTCCTGGGAATTTCGTTAACCTGATTGAACTCTGCATTAACTTCAAGTGCTTTTTCTTTCAGTAACATTCTCTACAAACCATCCTATGGTATGGGACTGGGCTCCTTCATTAGCACAATCTTAGCTAACTTTTATATGGAACACCTAGAGGATGAACGTTTCGCCAGCATCTTTCCTTACCTAATCTTCCTGTCCTCTGCTGTCATCATTCTGAGTTCCTTTAACCTCTCCTCACACGACAAACTCCTTACCTCCGGAGCTAGTCTTGTTGCAAACTTTCGCAATTTCTCTGATTTTTTTAACTTGAAACGCCAGTTGTGGGTTCCGTAATGGTGCTGCATACTCCAATATGGGCCTGATGTACACGGTTTACAGTTTCATGAATGATGTCTTACTAAAATGTTCAAATGATAGTCCTATGTTTGCCAGACAGCCATATGCTGAAGTAGTTATTTGCTTGAAGTGAACCTCATGAGATGTGCTCAGTATGATACTCACCTCATGATCCTTTTCCTGTACTCCGTATCCGGTCTTCTGTGTCCTTCCTCAAACATCATGACTTTGCACTTGGTGGTTTTGAACTCCTGGAGTCGTTTCCATCATGTCATTCACATACAAAAGAAACAATACCGGCCCTAGCACTGATGCTTGTGGAAACCCACTCGACACACGCACCCACTTTGCCACCTCATCGCATACCATCACTAGTTGCTTTCTTCCTGTCACGCATTCCCTGATTCATCACAGTTCCTTTTCTGCTATTCAACCTGCTCCTTTAGATTTTGTATCAATATATTTTAAGGTATTGTTTGAGAAGTCTTCTTACTGATAAGAAAATCAATCTATTCATTACTCTCGCCTTGTCGAAGAACTCCAGTAGGTTTGTCATGAAAGATTTTCCATCCATGAAGCCAGTGCCACTGCCACTTACACTGGTCAGTGTCACTGCCACTTACACTGGTCAGTGCCACTGGCTTCATGGATAGTTTTCTTACTTCTTGACTTTACATACTTTATAAGTCAGAGTCACGGGTCTGCAGTTTAATGCTGCCTGACTGTTTCCTTTCTTAAATATTAGGACCACATTTACCGTCTATCACATCTCTGGCAGTTCGTCTGTTTCGATTGATTTGTTGAATAATGTTGCTAGCGACAAACACAGTGCCTCTACTCCTCTCAGGAACCATGGAGTGATGTTATCTGGGCCCACCACCTTCGTGGTATCTAGTTCACATATCAGTTTCTTCACCTCATTTGTGTACAGGTTGTCCAGCACTTGCTAGTGCTCGACACCATGTATGTTTCTGAGAATACCAAAAATCTCGTGCTGACCTCTTCAAATACCTACTGGTCATTCTTTATGAGCATCCGTTCCATCCTCAGCCTAATTACCTGGTCCTTGACTGTTATTTCCTAGTGATGTGGCTGTATAACAACGTTTGGTCATGTTTGGCTTTCAATGCTCTCATTCTCGTATTGCCGTTAGGCCTCTTTCCTTATCCACGCACATTTGTTTCCGGTCCTTCGGTTCATCTCCTTGTTTTCCTGAGTGTTTTGCCTTTTATACTTTTTCCATGCTTTACAGCTCCGGGTAAGCCATGGACTCATTCTGATCTTCTCACTGTTTCTGTGATCATCAATAGAGCTTCAGAATTGATTGATCTTACTCCTGATCCTCCTCCAGTTGCTGGATGCATTCAAGAGCACCTTTGTAGTACCAGTGGATATTGCTGACACTTTGAGTCAAGTATGGCACCATGCACTCTGCAAAAGTGCAAGCACTTGGACTCTGGCTCTGCACAATGAATCCTTAGAGATTATATTCACTGGGAACAGGTCAAGAAAACACTTGTTAGGAACCAGTATTTCACATGAAAATATACTTGGGCCATTATTATGAAAAGTGTTGTGAATGACCTTTATCTCATCCTAAAATTCCATGCCAATGCGAATGACTATATTCTGAAATTTGCAAATCCAAGGGGTGGAAATGCTAGTTGCTCGCAGTTGCATCAATCACCAGCTTACAGCTGCATCAGCCTTGAGAAAAAGATGGCAAGTTTTATTTGTTTTTAAGAAAACACAAATGATGACGGTCTCTAGGCACCATGATGGTAATACAGGGGCAGTCATAAGAATGAAGGGAGCGCTAGAACGTAAGGTTGAGGCGGATATCGTAAGAGTGAAATTTGATTTGGAACTGGCTGCTAAGAACCATGTAGTAAATCTTACAAGAAAGGCAGTCCAGAAGCTAACAGAACTTAGGCGTATCACATACCTGTTCGACAGTAGAGGCTGCCAGATTCTTTTTGAGGCACAATTGCGCTCACGCACTTTCTTGGATTGCCTTACCCCATTTCATCTACGACATTTTGACAGAACAGACAGAAGTTCAATATCATCTCTTGCCTGGACCCGGCCATGATAGGTCTTTCATTTCAGATGAGCCTTCAACACTGGGCAGATGTGGGTGGTTTTATTGTTATGTACAAGGCCAATGTTGTCGAGGTATCAACTTGTCTCCACTTCGTCGACAGCGAGAAGACATCAACATAGCAATAGAGATAGCAAACATCAACTATACTCTGGCTGTAACCTTCTCAAGAACATCACTTCATTTGAGATCATTCGTTCCAAGAATGACTTGAGTCTGAGTCATGTTCGTACTGCATAACGACAGAGTTTCAAGCTTCATTCTGTTCCCTGTTTGTCATTCATAACAATAAAACAGTTTTCAAACGAATTTATGCAAATAACAGCATTTAGCTTGTAAATAAAGGTAGGACTTCTTAACCAAGCATTGTAAAAACCTTAATGTAAATAATAAAATGCAAGAAATGTGAGGCAGACTCCAAATGCACCAGAAGTAACAGATGTGTTAGGCGTTACATCTTAAGTCATTATGCAGAAGCTGACAGGCAAGTTCCCATAGCTAAACAGTCTGGGAGGCTCTCTATTAATTTTTTATTGGATTCCGAATGGTGAGATCCCAGGAGGGTTCCAGGAAAGTGTTGGGGAATAGAGAGATATTATGAAAGTGGGAGAGAGAAGGGATGGGGAAGAGAGGAGGGTTGCAGAAAGCAGGAGAAAGTGGTAATGATGGGGAAGAAGGAAGAAAAATGCAGAAAAGAGAAGAGGCTTAGGAATGGTGAGTAGAGATGGAGGAAATGCGAGATTGTTAAAACTATGAGTTAAAAAAGAGAGACCAATCAAAACTACAAAAAAAAAAATGTAGATTAGAGTGAAAGTAAACAAAGTCGTAAGGAAATTGTAAGACTGAGTCAGTATACCATGTTTTCATTAGAAAGGTTAATAATCCAGGAAAACCCGAGGATGTCAACATTTGCTATGTTAATGTGTATACCTGACTGTGTGAATATTTTGTTTTACTGTCTCGTGAAAAGATTAAGTAATAATGTTTTATTACCATTTTAACAATGCTTTACTTTCAAGACGATAAAACACATTTATCTTACTTAGTCTGGTCTAATGAAAGTAATTTTATAGGTGAAGAAAACTGCATAAGCAAATATATGGTAGAGAATACAGTGAAAATAAAATAATCTAAATATAGTTCTTATATAAAGATGAAGGAGAATAACCCAAAATTTTGTAAGGTTTCTTTAACTCAGAAATGAGGTCAGTGGTCAAGTGCGGTCATACCGCTAAGCTCTTGGGAGTTAGCGTGAGGCTGCTACCAACACCATGGCTTGTTGTAGTGCTTTAGAATCTCAGGTTCATGTGTTGAAGAAGGAAATTCTACTTCTTCAGGAGGAAAATAGGAAGCTGAACCTTCGCATAGATGAGTTTGGGAGTGAGTGTGAAAAGGATTTAGCTGGTAAGGTAGGAATGGTCACCAGCAGTGACAGTGGCAGCCGCTTTAAGTGGCAAGTGGTTCACAGTTCAGGAAGAAGGAAGATGAGGAGAGTTAATAGAGAAGATGTGAAGGTAGGAAATCGATTCTCTGTTCTCCAAGACGAGTGTACTTCAGTGCTTAGTGAGGTTGAAGGTACCACTGATTCCCCTGCTAATCAGGTAAGAATATTTTAATAGTAGGCGATTCTCAGGTAAGACATATGGACCGTGCATTTTTGTAACAGAGACAGAAAGGTCAGACAGAGTGTCTTCCTGGAGCTGGTGTTGGCGACATAGTCAGCAGGTTGGATAATATTATGGCAGGTAATGGGAACAAGCCCATTATCTGTCTTAGTGCTGGGGGTAATGACATTGGGAAGGGCAGGAGAGAGGAGCTGCTGGATAAGTACAGGTCAGCCCTAGAAGTAGTTAGGTCTAAGGGAGGGATCCCAGTCATATGTAGCATCTTGCCTAGAAAGGGAGTGGGCAATGAATAGATGTCTAGGGCAATTGGTATAAATCGCTGGCTAGACAGATACTGCAAGGAACTTGCAATCCCATTCATTGATAACTGGGACCTTTTCTTTGGCAAACGTGATATGTATGCAAGGGATGGGGTTCATCTCTCTGGGGATGGAGTGGTTGCATTAGCCAATTCAATTGAGAGGGTAATTGATGACTTGTCTAGGAATTTAAACTGATAGATTATAGAGGTATGGGTGTTTGTGGGAAACAATCAGGCTGCAGCATTAGGGTTAAAAACAGCAGTTATTACCGGGATACCTCAGGATATGTTTAAAAGACAATATTCAAAATAAAGTTGCTAGTAATGGCAAATCAATTGATCAACAAACAAAGAGAGATAGTAGAGGGCAACGAGTGACTAGCTCCCTAAAGGTTTACTATACAAATAGTAGGAGTCTAAGAAAAAAGATAGATGAACTAAAATTACTTGCAAGTGTAGGTAATATAGATATTATTGGTATAACAGAGACCTGGTTCAACCTGAAAGATAGAGAAATGCCGTCTGAATGCAACATACAGAATTATAAACTATTCCACACTGATAGGGTCAACAGGAAGGGTGGTGGAGTGGCGATGTTTGTCAGAGAAAATTTAAATTGTTGTCTTAGACATGATGTAAGATTAGAAACATCGAACACAGAATCGGCTTGGCTACAGTTTCTCGAGGGACGTGACAAATTAATTTTGGGTGTGATTTATAGGCCCCCAAACCTTGATAGGGAGAGCGGTAAGCTGTTATGGGACGAAATTCATAAGGCATCTAGATATGAAAATGTTGTGATAATGGGAGATTTTAACTTTAGACAAATTGATTGGAACAATATGACAGGAAATCTTGAGTCTAGTGACTTTCTTGATACGGTTCAGGATTGCTTTTTAGAACAGGTTGTGACGGAACCAACTAGAGGAAACAATCTGCTTGACTTGGTTCTTACCAACAAAGATTCACTAATTAATAATCTTGAGGTTAATGATGAGCTTACGGAAAGTGATCACAAATCACTTAGTTTCAATATATCATGGAATTACCCAGATAACTGCAATCAAATCTCTGTCCCAGATTTTCGCTTGGCCGACTTCATGGGACTGAAAAATTACTTGGGTGGGCTATATTGGGATGTCCTGACTATGGGTCAGGTTGGTGATCTTGGTTGCAAATATGACGTTTTTCAGAGCTTAGTTCTAGCTGCCCAGACAACTTTTGTTCCGAGTTGGGAAATTAGATCCAACAAAAATGATCCCAAATGATGAACAATAGATTAAAACATCTCATTGGTCAAAAGAGAGGCATAAATAGGCGTATCAAAAGAGGGGATGGGCAGTTAAGCAATCAATATATTCAATTAAAGAGAGAAATAAAAAAAGGAATAAGAAAAGCAAAAGAGATTGAGGCTAAGGTCGCAAGGGATTCAAAGACGAACCCAAAAGGGTTCCTTCAGGTATACAGAAATAAGATTAGGGACAAGATTGGCCCACTTAAGAATAACTCTGGTCAGATCACTGACCGTGATAAGAATATTTGTGAAATTCTAAATACCTACTTCCTCCCAGTTTTCGCCCAGGAAAATACTAGCGATATTCCTGAAATAATAGATAATATAGAACAGGATGATAATAAACTATGTACGATTGCGGTAACTAGTGACATGGTCCTCAGACAAATAGAGAAACTAAAACCTAACAAATCCCCAGGTCCTGATGAACTGTTTGCAAGGGTGTTAAAGGAATGTAAAGAGGAACTTAGCATACCTTTGGCTAATCTTTTTAACATATCACTACAAACTGGCATAGTGCCTGATAAGTGGAAAATGGCAAATGTAATACCTATTTACAAGGCCGGTGACAGGTCCTTGGCTTCGAACTATAGACCAATAAGCCTTACCTGCATAGTGGGAAAATTTATGGAATCAATAATTGCCGAGGCAATTCGTAGCCATCTTGACAGGCACAGATTGATTAATGATTCTCAATACGGTTTTACAAAGGGCGTTCCAGTCTTACGAATTTACTACCTTTTTTCACTAAGGTGTTTGAGGAGGTAGATCATGGTAATGAATATGATATTGTGCATATGGACTTCAGTAATGCTTTCGATAGAGTTCCACACCAGAGGCTATTGAGGAAACAGGGCACACGGAATAGGAGGAGAAATTTTTTCCTGGGTAGAGGCATCGCTGACAAATAGACAGCAGAGAGTTTGCATAAATGGGGAGAAATCAGAATGGGGGCACGTCACAAGCGGTGTTCCTCAGGGGTCAGTGTTGGGCCCGTTGTTGTTCACAATTTACATAAACGACATAGATAACGGAATAAATAGCGACATAAGCAAATTTGCTGATGACACCAAAAGGGGATGTCCAATTCATTCTAATGAGGACATTAGAGCACTCCAGGATGATTTGAATAGACTGACGCAATGGCCGGAGAAGTGGCAGATGCAGTTTAATATTGACAAATGCAAAGTTCTAAATGTTGGACAGTTAAATAACCATGCCATATATAAGCTAAATAATGTAGATCTTAATACTACCGATTGCGAAAAGGATTTAGGAGTTCTGGTTAGCAGTAATCTAAAACCAAGACAACAGTGCTAACAGAATTCTTGGCTTCATATCCAGAAGTATAAATAATAGAAGTCCTCAGGTTGTTCTTCAACTCTATATATCCTTGGTTAGGCCTCATTTAGACTATGCTGCTCAGTTCTGGTCACCGTATTACAGAATGGATATAAATGCTCTGGAAAACGTACAAAGGAGGATGACAAAGATGATCCCATGTATCAGAAATCTTCCCTATGAGGATAGACTGAGGGGCCTGAATTTGCACTCTCTCGAAAGACGTAGAATTAGGGGATATATTCGAGGTGTATAAATGGAAAACAGGAATAAATAAAGGGGATGTAAACAGTGTGCTGAAAATTTCCAGCCAAGACAGGACTCGCAGCAATGGTTTCAAGTTGGAGAAATTCAGTTTCAGGAAGGATATAGGAAAGCACTGGTTTGGTAATAGAGTTGTGGATGAGTGGAACAATCTCCCGAGTACAGTTATTGAGGCTAAAACGTTGTGTAGTTTTAAAAATAGGTTAGATAAATACAAGAATGGGTGTGGGTGGATGTGAGTTGGACCTGACTAGCTTGTGCTGCTGGGTCTGGTACAGTGCTCCATCCTTGAGTGGGGATGACCAGATTGGGTGGGTCATTGGTCTAATCCGGGGGGGGGACATGGACCTGCTCCGCATCGGTCAGTAGGCCTGTTGCAGTGTTCCTTCTTTCTTATGTTCTTATGTTCTTATAAATCAAAGATTTTTGAGATGAAACTAATGTGTCGTGTTATCACATATGTACTTTTATCTCACGAAATATTTCCATACATATTATAATCACCTTATGCAGTGTTCTTTCCCTTTAATGAATAAATATTTACTTGTGTATTATTTTATTTTTAAATAATAATAATAACAATGATAATAATAATTATAATGCATAAAGTTTTGTAAGCTATTATTTTGTTAACAATATTTTATTTACCATATCGGAAGAAAATATTTATGCTCCAAGACGTTCATTGTTTACATCTTTCTTCACTAACAAATTTTTCCATATTTAATCTATGACAGCTTCTTTCCCTATTGTGCACCTACTCATCAGAGATCATTAATAGAATTAAAACTACCTCTTTCAATTCTTTCTTCTCTTCACTAACACAGGAGAAGCTAGAGGATAAAACACAAGATATGAAGATTGGGCACAAAGGGTTATCGGGACTTTGGCTGATTCATCCAAATAAATTTTATGCATTAATAAATAAATATTAACAGTATTAAGATCTACTGAAATATACACACACACATGAGCTGTATGACCCTAGGGAGTTTAGCGCTTCTTTTTGATTATAATAATATTGCACGCACCTGTATATGATGCCTAATGTCACCGCCGGGATATCTGATCCAACAAGCAAACCGAAAAAAAATCTCTGTCCGGAAGTAGCACCCTTAAGATCTATAAATATGAAATATTAATGAGAGTGTAACTGGTCAGGAAAGCGTTCTCTGCTACGAAAAGAAACATGAAAATAAAAAAAATAATTAAAACCAAAAAGAAATGAGAATGAAAATTCATGAAATTAGGATATGTGGTCCTTTCTTTTTTAAGTGGCAACTCCAATTGTGTCAGGTTTCCTCGTGTAAATTTCAAATATCTTTTGAAGTTTTTGTTATAAAATACTTGAAAATAAGGATTACATTACTGTTTTAATTTTCATAGCAGAGATTTTATTCCTATCATATATATATATATATATATATATATATATATATATATATATATATATATATATATATATATATATATATAAAATATATATATATAGGTAGTAGGTTGGAAGACAGCAACCACCCAGGGAAGTACTACCGTCCTGCCAGATGACTGTGAAACAAAACCTGTAACTGTTTTGCATGATGGTAGGATTGCTGGTTTCTTTTTCTGTCTCATAAACACGCTAGATAACAGGGATATCTTGCTACTCCTACTTACACTTGGTCACACTTCACAGACACGCACATGCATATATATATACATACATCTAGGTTTTTCTCCTTTTTCTAAATAGCTCTTGTTCTTCTTTATTCTTCTATTGTCCATGGGGAAGTGGAAAAGAATCTTTCCTCCGTAAGCCATGCGTGTCGTATGAGGCGACTAAAATGCCGGGAGCAATGGGCTAGTAACCCCTTCTCCTGTAGACACTTACTAAAAAAGAGAAGAAGAAAAACTTTATAAAACTGGGATGCTTAAATGTGCGTGGATGTAGTGCAGATGACAAGAAACAGATGATTGCTGATGTTATGAATGAAAAGAAGTTGGATGTCCTGGCCCTAAGCGAACAAAGCTGAAGGGGGTAGGAGAGTTTTCAGTGGGGGGAAATAAAGGGGATTAAATCTGGAGTATCTGAGAGAGTTAGAGCAAAGGAAGGAGTAGCAGTAATGTTAAATGATCAGTTATGGAAGGAGAAAAGAGAATATGAATGTGTAAATTCAAGAATTATGTGGATTCAAGTAAAGGTTGGATGCGAGAAGTGGGTCATAATAAGCGTGTATGCACCTGGAGAAGAGAGGAATGCAGAGGAGAGAGAAAGATTTTGGGAGATGTTAAGTGAATGTATAGGAGCCTTTGAACCAAGTGAGAGAGTAATTGTGGTAGGGGACCTGAATGCTAAAGTAGGAGAAACTTTTAGAGAGGGTGTTGGTAGGTAAGTTTGGGGTGCCAGGTGTAAATGATAATGTGAGCCCTTTGATTGAACTTTGTATAGAAAGGGGTTTAGTTATAGGTAAAAACATATTTTAAGAAAAAGAGGATAAATAAGTATACACGATATAATGTAGGCGAAATGACAGTAGTTTGTTGGATTATGTATTGGTAGATAAAAGACTGTTGAGTAGACTTCAGGATGTACATGTTTATAGAGGGGCCACAGATATATCAGATCACTTTCTAGTTGTAGCTACACTGAGAGTAAAAGGTAGATGGGATACAAGGAGAATAGAAGCATCAGGGAAGAGAGAGGTGAAGGTTTAAAAACTAAAAGAGGAGGCAGTTAGGGTAAGATATAAACAGCTATTGGAGGATAGATGGGCTAATGAGAGCATAGGCAATGGGGTCGAAGAGGTATGGGGTAGGTTTAAAAATGTAGTGTTAGAGTGTTCAGCAGAAGTTTGTGGTTACAGGAAAGTGGGTACGGGAGGGAAGAGGAGCAATTGGTGGAATGATAATGTAAGGGAGAAAAAGTTAGCATATGAGAATTTTTTTACAAAGTAGAAGTGATGCAAGGAGGGAAGAGTATATGGAGAAAAAGAGAGAGGTTAAGAGAGTGGTAAAGCAATGTAAAAAGAGAGCAAATGAGAGAGTGGGTGAGATGTTATCAACAAATTTTGTTGAAAATAAGAAAAAGTTTTGGAGTGAGATTAACAAGTTAAGAAAGCCTAGAGAACAAATGGATTTGTCAGTTAAAAATAGGAGAGGAGAGTTATTAAATGGAGAGTTAGAGGTATTGGGAAGATGGAGGGAATATTTTGAGGAATTGTTTTAAATTGTTGATGAAGATAGGGAAGCTGTGATTTCGTGTATAGACAAGGAGGAATAACATCTTGTAGGAGTGAGGAAGAGCCAGTTGTGAGTGTGGGGGAAGTTTGTGAGGCAGTAGGTAAAATGAAAGGGGGTAAGGCAGCCGGGATTGATGGGATAAAGATAGAAATGTTAAAAGCAGGTGGGGATATAGTTTTGGAGTGGTTGGTGCAATTATTTAATAAATGTATGGAAGAGGGTAAGGTACCTAGGGATTGGCAGAGAGCATGCATAGTTCCTTTGTATAAAGGCAAAGGGATAAAAGAGAGTGCAAAAATTATAGGGGGATAAGTCTGCTGAGTATACCTGGTAAAGTGTATGGTAGTAGGGTTTTTATTGAAAGAATTAAGAGTAAGACGGAGAATAGGATAGCAGATGAACAAGGAGGCTTTAGAAAAGGTAGGGGGTGTGTGGATCAGGTGTTTACAGTGAAACATATAAGTGAACAGTATTTAGATAAGGCTAAAGAGGTCTTTGTGGCATTTATGGGTTTGGAAAAGGCGTATGACAGGGTGGATAGGGGGGCAAAAGTGGCAGATGTTGCAAGTGTAGGTGTAGGAGGTAGGTTACTGAAAGCAGTGAAAGTTTTTACGAGGATAGTGAGGCTCATGTTAGAGTATGTAGGAAAGAGGGAAATTATTTCCCAGTAAAAGTAGGCCTTAGACAAGGATGTGTGATGTCACCGTGGTTGTTTAATATATTTATAGATGGGGTTGTAAGAGAAGTAAATGCGAGGGTCTTGACAAGAGGCGTGGAATTAAAAGATAAAGAATCACACACAAAGTGGGAGTTGTCACAGCTGCTCTTTGCTGATGACACTGTGCTCTTGGGAGATTCTGAAGAGAAGTTGCAGAGATTGGTGGATGAATTTGGTAGGGTGTGCAAAAGAAGAAAATTAAAGGTGAATACAGGAAAGAGTAAGGTTATGAGGATAACAAAAAGATTAGGTGATGAAAGATTGAATATCAGATTGGAGGGAGAGTGTATGGAGGAGGTGAATGTATTCAGATATTTGGGAGTGGACGTGTCAGCGGATGGGTCTATGAAAGATGAGGTGAATCATAGATTTGATGAGGGAAAAGAGTGAGTGGTGCACTTAGGAGTCTGTGGAGACAAAGAACTTTGTCCTTGGAGGCAAAGAGGGGAATGTATGAGAGTATAGTTTTACCAACGCTCTTATATGGGTGTGAAGCATGGGTGATGAATGTTGCAGCGAGGAGAAGGCTGGAGGCAGGGGAGATGTCATGTCTGAGGGCAATGTGTGGTGTGAATATAACGCAGAGAATTCGTAGTTTGGAAGTTAGGAGGAGGTGCGGGATTACCAAAACTGTTGTCCAGAGGGCTGAGGAAGGGTTGTTGAGGTGGTTCGGACATGTAGAGAGAATGGAGCGAAACAGAATGACTTCAAGAGTGTATCAGTCTGTAGTGGAAGGAAGGCGGGTAGGGGTCGGCCTAGGAAAGGTTGGAGAGAGGGGGTAAAGGAGGTTTTGGTGGCGAGGGTTTGGGACTTCCAGCAGGCATGCGTGAGCGTGTTTGATAGGAGTGAATGGAGACAAATGGTTTTTAATACTTGACGTGCTGTTGGAGTGTGAGCAAAGTAACATTTATGAAGGGGTTCAGGGAAACCGGCAGGCCGGACTTGAGTCCTGGAGATGGGAAGTACAGTGCCTGCACTCTGAAGGAGGAGTGTTAATGTTGCAGTTTAAAAACTGTAGTGTAAAGCACCCTTCTGGCAAGACAGTGATGGAGTGAATGATGGTGAAAGTTTTTCTTTTTCGGGCCACCCTGCCTTGGTGGGAATCGGCCAGTGTGATAATAAAAAAAATAATATATATATATATATATATATATATATATATATATATATAATATATATATATATATAAATATAAATGTTATTAATAGACAAAATACATTGAAAACACAAACATGAATACAATGGTACAATATATGAAAAAGGTTATGAATCTCATCCAGCTCCTCCGAAGCCGGATGGAAGCTTAGTATGCAGCAAGCATTTTCCCTCTGGATGGCCACGCTGAGGCGCTGGAACATGAAAGTGACTCTTGGGTTCCTGGTGGTGTCGATGAGTCTGGAACCCAGTTCTTTAAGGGAACGTGTGGCATTTTTCCCAATGATCCCAAGGTCTTTGATCCACTGGGACAAATTGATGCTGTTAGCTTATGTCCCTGTACTTACTAATCTGTGATGTATATAGGTGTCAGCCAGTGTGGACACACAGGTATAGTCCCATGCTAAGAGCTTGCCATTCTTCCAAGGATAGATGATGATCCCACGTGGTGGTTTGCTGGGTTGTGGGTATTGTTGGCTGCTAGTGATCGGGGCTCCCTTTCTGCTGGGCATCCAGCTGTAGCAAGGGTTCTCTTTGTGATGTCGTTGACCTCATTGTGTCTTGCATGCCAGCCCTTTGTTTTGGAACAGTTAAGACCGGTCGGCTTGCGCATCGCCGCAAATATACGTATATGGGGCAGCAAGGCGTAGAGCCACTGCAGTTCGGAGAGTCTTAGGGTAGAGGGTGCGTTCTCATTGCCGAAATGGGAACTGTTTGGAGGAAGTCCCCGGAGTGAGGTGCGCTCACAACTTGGAGATGGGCAGTCTCCCTGTCTGATGTTACAGCCCTGAGCATGTTGGCAAGCATCTTTTCAGCGATGGGGCCATCCCAGCTTGGCTGTTTGAAGGCCAGTGCTGCACTAGGGTTTGGTGATGGAACAACAAGTCTCCTATTCAGTGATGGCACTAGCATACTTAGGGTCCTGTATTCCTGCTGAGTCACTGAGGTTGTCTGGAAGAATTTGTCTTATTAACTCATTTGATGCTATGGAAGAGGATAGCAAAGCTGGTAGGGCAATCTGGGAGGATCTGGGTACTTCCAGCTCCCCAAGCTTGACTTAAGTGAGGCTTGCAACCACTGTCTCTTCGAGGGAAAGATTCAATAGACTTTCTAGTATGGTCTTAAGGAGAGTCATATTCCTTGAGTATCGGAATGCTGAAGGCTGGGGAGCATCTCAGAAAGTAGGTAAGTTTTGGGATTGACAGGCACTTGGTCAGTAGATAGAAGGCATCAAGTGTGTCGATGTCTTTCATTTCATCCTGCCTTCCATCGTCCGGAGGTCTGAGACTTTTTCTAGGATCAGATTGATGGCATTGGACCCAAGAGGAGTACCAAGGAGAGTGCTATTGGCTGGATTAATGGCTCGTGCTTCTGGTAAAACAGCGCTAATGTTCTGGATCATCTGTTGATTGGTTGAAACTATTTCACATTTGGTGGGGTATAAAGATAGGCCCAGGTATTCTCCCATGTCTTTAAATTTTTTGATGCCTCTAGGACAGATTCTGTAGTGCCAGCCGAGGTACCATTATCCAAGAACCAGATACTGAGCTCACTAGAGAGAACTTCTATGACTTCCTTGATGACCAAACAGAATAGAAAGGGGGCGAGAGGGTCTCCCTGTTGCACAACCTTACACCAGTCAATTTCTTGGTCCGCAAACAATAGTTTGGAAGTCACACTATAACACGATTCTATGAAGGTATAGAGGGAAGGGAAGAGTCTAGAAACTGCTTGGAGAGCAGCATCCCTTCTGACTAAGTTGAAAGCGTTGGCAAAGTATAATTTGATCAAGGCTCTTTCATCGGACATGTTGTTGATGTATACTCGTGCTGCGTGGGCAGCTGCTTCACAGCCTTCTTGAACACCAAAACCGAGCTGAGTTGGTTTCAGCATGCAGCAGCCTCTGACTCACCCTTCTTACTGCAGCCTTGGCGACTAGGCGCCGAAGGATGTTGTCCCCTGCAATGGGCCTGATTCCTCTATTTTTTTTTTTTTAATTTGGGCTCTGTTAGGTGTCCTGTTGTTGGCATCAGGCGGACAATTTTTTTTATCTTAATTCTACAATATAAATTACAGATCAATTAAATTTTATTTAATATATCTTTAAATCTATGATATATTTCTTCTCGTTATGCTCAGACTGATTTCCGCTGATTTATGGCAAAAACAAATTTCCGTTCTAATTCGATATGGAAAACCCTTGCCGAATAGACCAAACTCAGCGCTTCGGCTTATATATAACACACAACACACACAAAACAAATATATATATATATTATATATATATTTATTTATATATATATATATATATATAATATATATAAAAATATATTAAAGAGCAAGGTATTGCGGATAACAAAAAGATTTGGTAACGAAAGATTGGAGGGAGAGAGTATGGAGGAGGTGAATGTATTCAGATATTTGTGAGTGGAGTGTCAGCGGATGGTCTATGAAAGATGGGGGTGAATCATAGAATTGATGAGGGGAAAAGGGTGAGTGTGAAATTAGGAGTCTGTGGAGCCCAAAGAACTTGGTCCATGGAAGCAAAGAGGGGAATGTATGAGAGTATAATTATGCCAACACTCTTATATGGGTGTGAAGCATGGGTGATGAATGTTGCAGCGAGGAGAAGGCTGGAGGCAGTGGAGATGTCATTTCTGAGGGCAATGTGTGGTGTGAATATAATGCAGAGAATTCGTAGTTTGGAAATTAGGAGGAAATGCGTGATTACCAAAACTGTTGTCCAGAGGGCTGAGGAAGGGTTGTTGAGGTAGTTCGGACATGTTGAGAGAATGGAACGAAACAGAATGACTTCGACAGTGTATAAATCTGTAGTGGAAGGAGTGAATTATGATGATTTTTTTTTTCGGGTCACCCTGCCTTGGTGGGAATCGGCAGATGTGTTAAAAAATTTTATTTTATATTAATATTTATATTATATATATATATATATATATATATATAAATTTTATATATATTAAAATATTCCTTTCAATATGATAGCTAATTTTTTTCTTTTCTAATATAAAAGAAAATTATTTTTGACCAAAACTAACTTAAAAACCTCACCTAGTCCCCATTTAAATTAGCATAATTTTGTATAGCTTAATTTTGCTGTCTATAGCACAGGTTAGTTTAAATTCATTTAAAAATGCTGTGAATAATAAATATTTTTTCGTTATGTTCAGATTGATTTCCGATGATTTATGGCAAAGAACACCTTCATAAAATATGCCAAACTGGTCGATGCGGATGTCCTGGCTGTAAATAAAATATAGCTTGAAGCGGGTAGGAGAGTTTCATAGGGCAGAAATAAATGGGATTTGTTCAGGGACTTCTAAACGGGTTAGAGCTAAGGAAAGAATATCATTACTATTGAGTGGACAGTTCTGGCAGGAAAAGAGAGGAAAATAAATGTATAATTTCAAGGCTTATATGGAGTAAAATAAGTATCGGATATGTAAAGTTGTTTATAATAAGCGTTTATGCACCTAGAGAATTTTTTATTATTATAATCAAGGGGGAAGCGCTAAACCCGTAGGATTATACAGCGCCCAGGGGAGGGGGGATGTGGAAGGCATTCAGGCTTAATTCGGGGAACTGGAGCACAGATCCAATTCCCTAAATCAAGAGCCCCTCACCAACATCAAGGAACCTTCCATGAGGGGTGCACCTAGAGAAGAGAGAAGTGTATAGGGGAGAGAGAAAGTTATTGGGAGATGTTGAGTGAGTGTTTGTGAAGTTTTAACCAAGTGAGAGAGTGACTTTGGTGTAGGACTTAATAGCTAAATTGGGAGATTCTGTTGTAGAGGGCGTGGTAAGTGTGGGGTACCAGTAGTAAATATTAATGGTGGTAGGCCTTTAATTGTATTTTGTATAGAAAGAGATTTGTGAATAAGTAATGTATATTTTAATAAAAAGAGGATAAATAAGTATACCAGATATGATAAAGGAGAAATGAGGAAAGTTCCCAGGCCAGTTTAGAATGCCTAGCTCACTCTCTGAGAAGAATGTCACTATTTTTCTGGAAGTTTGGCTTGAAGCAAATCCTACTGAAAATGTTTTCTCCATCAGGAAAATCACTATCCACAATGGGAAAAAAATGAGTTACCATGAGTTACGGTCAGCGTACTATATATATATGTAGTGCCGAATAGATAAAAGTTGGTTAATTAGCAAGAACTCATTTACAATTAAGTCCTTTCTAAAATTTTCTCTTATACATTTAAAGATATATATTTTTTCATATATGTTAATGCAAATGATTAATAATTTTGCACCAAAAGAAAATTAGGAAACTTATCTAACCTTACTATAACAAGCGCAATTTCATTTAACATAATCCAACTCAATATATTTTAGATAAGCTTAAAGTAATTTAATAATAAAAAAACACAGAGAAAAATATTTTTTCTCGTTTGGTTCAGAATGAATTTTGCAAAATTATTGCATACACAAATTTTCGCTTGCCTTATTCGGAAGGGAAGAACATTGCTATTTAATCCAAAATTAGCTCTGGGGGCACCACACATCTTTATGTTTTCGGATAACGGTAAAACACTATTTTCTGTGGATGTGTTATCTTTGTAATGGGGGGGTCCTGTGGATTTGAGCGTCTGTATTTTCGTCATGCGAGGGCCCCCCCCAACGGAATGGGTTGAGTCCTGGTGTTCAGTGTTGTTATTGATTAAATACCACTCTTCGGGGTTTTGCAATATTAAAATATGCTTGTGAGGCTATACCCCAAACGGGAGTACAATGAAATTAAGCTTAGGCACTCAAACATGTATGTCCTAGGATGCATTCATCACGTGTGAGCATTCAGTGGAATGACTGACATCTGCTAGTGTGAAGAAGAGGATGCAGTTTGGAGGATGTGGAAACTAGTTTGAGATGAATTTGAGGTTGGAGGAGAACGTCAATTTTAGGTGACGTTTTGCTCCCAGAGGGGCATTCATGAAATATGGGAATCGAGTTTATGCAGTGATGGTGAAATGTCCCTTTTGGGCTTCGTGGTTAAAAATATTAATGAAGAGAGATAAAAGGGAGCATTGAAAATTTAAAATAAATTTAAAATGCAGGATATCATTTGAGATGTCGAATGAAATGCATAGAGGAACTGAAAAGAAATGATAGTTACGATGGGAAGTGAGGGGATGGAAATAATTGCCAGGGAAGAGAGTTTGAGGAGAAGGATGAAGGAAGTTGCTGCAATTAATTAGGGACGATCCGACCAAGGTACATTCATTAGAATGCGGAAAAGTGGATAACTGATGATGAGGTTGAAGGTTTCTGCTAAGGATTATAATGTGATGTTTTAGAAATAGTGAAGTGAATAGGAAATAAGAGAATCATGAAATCAAATGAACTAAAAGAATTAAAAACTGAGTAACACTTTGCTGCGAAAGAATAATTACATTAGGTAACTAATTTCGAAATAGTTCACGTTAGAAGGTAACTTGTTGGATTAAGGTTACTGTCGAGAATAATACAAAAAGTGGATGACAGTCAAAAATTAAAATGGTATTAAGTAAATTGTGAATCGGACGTTGACTTGCAGTCATGTAGAGGTAACTTGCCGTCAAGAAGTTGTACTTAGCAGTCATGTAGAGTCGTTACTTAGAGTTCAATGTGAGTCGTTACTTAGCCGTCAATGTAATTTGTTACTTAGCCAGTCATGTAGAGTGTACTTAAGCCAGGCAATGTAGGTCGTTACTTAGCCAGTCAATGTAGATGTGGTGCTACTTACCATGCTCAATGTAGAGTCGTTACATAGCCAGTTCATGTTAGATTGTTACTTAGCCAGTCAAGTTGTAGGTCTACCTAGCCAGTCTTAACTAAGAGTGTATTGACATTAGCCAGTCAATGTAAGTCGTTACTTAAGCAGTCAATGTAGTGTCGTTACTAGCCGTCAATTCGTGAGGTCGTTACTTAGCCAGTCAATGTAGAGTCGTTACTTAGCCAGTCAATGTATGCCGTTACTTAGCCAGTCAATGTAGAGTCGTTTACTTAGCAAGTCAATGTAGAGTCTTTTACTTAGCCAGTCAATGTAGAGTCGTTACTTAGCCAGTCAATGTAGGGGTCGTTACTTAGCCAGTCAATGTAGAGTCGTTACTTAGCCAGTCAATGTAGAGTCGTTACTTAGCCAGTCAATGTAGAGTCGTTACTTAGCCAGTAAAATGTAGGAGTCGTTACTTAGCCAGTCAATGTAGAGTCGTTACTTAGCCAGTCAATGTAGAGTCGTTACTTAGCCAGTCAATGTAGAGTCGTTACTTAGCCATTTCAATGTAGAGTCGTTACTAGCCTTTCAATGTAGAGTGTTACTTAGCCAGTCAATGTAGAGTCGTTACTTAGCCAGTCAATGTAGAGTCGTTACTTAGCCAGTCAATGTAGAGTCGTTACTTAGCCAGTCAATGTAGAGTCGTTACTTAGCCAGTCAATGTAGAGTTCGTTACTTAGCAGTCAATGTAGGAGTCGTTACTTAGCAGTCAATGTAGAGTCGTTACTTAGCCAGTCAATGTAGAGTCGTTACTTAGCCAGTCAATGTAGAGTCGTTACTTAGCCAGTCAATGTAGAGTCGTTACTTAGCCAGTCAATGTAGAGTCGTTACTTAGCCAGTCAATGTAGAGTCGTTACTTAGCCAGTCAATGTAGAGTCGTTACTTAGCCAGTCAATGTAGAGTCGTTACTTAGCCAATCAATGTAGAGTCGTTACTTAGTCAATGTAGAGTCGTTACTTAGCCAGTCAATGTAGAGTCGTTACTTAGCCAGTCAATGTAGAGTCGTTACTTAGCCAGTCAATGTAGAGTCGTTACTTAGCCAGTCAATGTAGAGTCGTTACTTAGCCAGTAAATTGTAGAGTCGTTACTTAGCAGTCAATGTAGAGTCGTTACTTAGCCAGTCAATGTAGAGTCGTTACTTAGCCAGTCAATGTAGAGTCGTTACTAGCCAGTCAATGTAGAGTCGTTACTTAGCCAGTCAATGTAGAGTCGTTGCTTAGCCAGTAATGTAGAGTCGTTACTTAGCCAGCCAATGTAGAGACGTTCTTAGCCAGTTCAATGTAGAGTCGTACTAAGCCAAGTCAAGTAGAGTCGTTACTTAGCCAGTCGATGTGGGAGTGCGTAGATGAGGTCAGGAGAGTCGACTAGAGTCAAGTAGAGGTGTTAAGAGCAATGAGTAGAGTGTTAGATAGCAAGTCAGAGAGTGTGAATAGAAGTCAGAGAGGGGTGTAAGAGGTTAGGAGGAGGAGATGTATGAGTGGAAGAGGGTAAGAGGAGGAAGAGGGGGAGGGGAAAGAGGGAGTGGTGGAGAGGAGAGGAGAAGTGAGAGAGGGTGGAGAGGAGGAAGTGGAGGAGAGGGATGAAGTGGAAAAGGTAGGAAGGAGAGGGTGAAGAGGAGGAAGCGGAGGAGAGGGTGGAGAGGAGGAAGTGGAGGAGAGGGTGGAGGAGGAGGAAGTGGAGGAGAGGGTGGAAGAGGAGGAAGTGGAGGAGAGGGTGGAAGAGGAGGAAGTGGAGGAGAGGGTGGAAGAGGAGGAAGTGGAGGAGAGGTGAAGAGAGGAAGTGGGGGAAAGAGGGTGGAAGAGGAGGAAGTGGAGGAGAGGGTGGAAGAGGAGGAAGTGGAGGAGAGGGTGAAGGGGAGGAAGTGGAGGAGAGGGTGGAAGAGGAGGAAGTGGAGGAGAGGTGAAGAGGAGGAAGTGGAGGAGAGGTGGAAGAGGAGGAAGTGGAGGAGAGGGTGGAAGAGGAGGGAAGTGGAGGAGAGGGTGGAAGAGGAGGAAGTGGAGAGAGGGTGGAAGAGGAGGAAGTGGAGGAGAGGGTGGAAGAGGAGGAAAGTGGAGGAGAGGGTGGAAGAGGGAAGTGGAGGAGAGGGTGGAAGGGGAGGAAGTGGGGAGGAGAGGTGGAAGGGGAGGAAGTGGAGGAGAGGGTGGAAGAGGAGGAAGTGGAGGAGAGGGTGGAGGAGGAGGAAGTGGAGGAGAGGGTGGGAAGAGGAGGAAGTGGAGGAGAGGGTGGAAAGGGGAAGGAAGTGGAGGAGAGGGTGGAGGAGGAGAAAGTGGAGAGGAGGGTGGAAGAGGGGGAAGTGGAGGAGAGGGTGGAAGGGGAAAGGAAGTGGAGGAGAGGGTGGAAGAGGAGGAAGTGGAGGAGAGGGTGGAGAGAGGAAGTGAGGGGGAGGGTGGAAGAGGAGGAAGTGGAGGAGAGGGTGGAAGAGGAGGAAGTGGAGGGAGGGTGGAAGAGAGGAAGTGGAGGAGAGGGTGGAAGAGGAGGAAGTGGATGAGAGGGTGGAAGAGGAGGAAGTGGAGGAGAGGGTGGAAGAGAAGGAAGTGGAGGATAGGGTGGAAGAGAAGGAAGTGGAGGAGAGGGTGGAAGAGAAGGAAGTGGAGGAGAGGATGGAAGAGGAGGAAGTGGAGGAGAGGGTGGAAGAGAAGGAAGAGCCAGAGGTTACTTGTAGAAAACATTCTGACAAACTGAACTGCGACACAAATTGTAGAATTTAATGCCATAAAAACTTAGACATTTATTCGACTGATTCACTAATATGTTGAATTATTATTGCACTAAATAAGACAGTGATAATTCAAGGAATAAGAACATAAAATAAAACTGCGAGATAATACAAGCAAATATACCCTTAAAAATATATAGTGGATTTGGACCCGTTAAATATTGCTGAGAAATTAAAGGCTACCGATTTATTAAAAAAATTATCTCCAAATTATAATTCTGTGTAATATATTTAAAAACTTGAGTGTTAATCTGAAGGTTATCAATTTAAACAACTGAAGTATTGTACTATACAGGTATAACAAAGCAGGAGATTCTTTCCTTGTCCTTCACTCCTTAAACCAGGTATCCCCAAACTCTTAAACCAGGTGTCCCCAAACTCTTAAACCAGGTGTCCCCAAACACTTAAACCAGGTGTCCCCAAACTCTTAAACCAGGTGTCCCCAAACACTTAAACCAGGTGTCCCCAAACTCTTAAACCAGGTGTCCCCAAACCCTTAAACCAGGTGTCCCCAAACACTTAAACCAGGTGTCCCCAAACTCTTAAACCAGGTATCCCCAAACTCTTAAACCAGGTGTCCCCAAACTCTTAAACCAGGTGTCCCCAAACACTTAAACCAGGTGTCCCCAAACTCTTAAACAAGGTGTCCCCAAACACTTAAACCAGGTGTCCCCAAACTCTTAAACCAGGTGTCCCCAAACACTTAAACCAGGTGTCTCCAAACTCTTAAACCAGGTGTCCCCAAACACTTTTAAAACCCGGTGTCCCCAAACTCTTAAACCAGGTGTCCCCAAACACTTAAACCAGGTGTCCCCAAACTCTTAAACCAGGTGTCCCCAAACACTTAAACCAGGTGTCCCCAAACACTTAAACCAGGTGTCCCCAAACTTTTAAACCAGGTGTCCCAAACTCTTAAACCAGGTGTCCCCAAACTCTTAAACCAGGTGTCCCCAAACTCTTAAACCAGGTGTCCCCAAACTCTTAAACCAGGTGTCCCCAAAGTCTTAAACCAGGTGTCCCCAAACTCTTAAACCAGGTGTCCCCAAACTCTTAAACCAGGTGTCCCCAAACACTTAAACCAGGTGTCCCCAAACACTTAAACCAGGTATCCCCAAGCTCTTAAACCAGGTGTCCCCAAACACTTGAACCAGGTGTCCCCAAACTCTTAAACCAGGTGTCCCCAAACACTTAAACCAGGTGTCCCCAAACTCTTAAACCAGGTGTCCCCAAACTCTTAAACCAGGTGTCCCCAAAGTCTTAAACCAGGTGTCCTCAAACACTTAAACCAGGTGTCCCCAAACTCTTAAACCAGGTGTCCCCAAACTCTTAAACCAGGTGTCCCCAAACTCTTAAACCAGGTGTCCTCAAACACTTAAACCAGGTGTCCCCAAACTCTTAAACCAGGTGTCCCCAAACTCTTAAACCAGGTGTCCCCAAACTCTTAAACCAGGTGTCCCCAAACTCTTAAACCAGGTGTCCCCAAACTCTTAAACCAGGTGTCCCCAAACACTTAAACCAGGTGTCCCCAAACACTTAAACCAAGTAACCCCAAGCTCTTAAACCAGGTGTCCCCAAACACTTAAACCAGGTGTCCCCAAACTCTTAAACCAGGTGTCCCCAAACACTTAAACCAGGTGTCCCCAAACTCTTAAACCAGGTGTCCCCAAACACTTAAACCAGGTGTCCCCAAACTCTTAAACCAGGTGTCCCCAAACTCTTAAACCAGGTGTCCCCAAACTCTTAAACCAGGTGTCCCCAAACTCTTAAACCAGGTGTCCCCAAACTCTTTAAACCAGGTGTCCCCAAAGTCTTAAACCAGGTGTCCCCAAACTCTTAAACCAGGTGTCCCCAAACACTTAAACCAGGTATCCCCAAGCTCTTAAACCAGGTGTCCCCAAACACTTAAACCAGGTGTCCCCAAACTCTTAAACCAGGTGTCCCCAAACACTTAAACCAGGTGTCCCCAAACTCTTAAACCAGGTGTCCCCAAACTCTTAAACCAGGTGTCCCCAAAGTCTTAAACCAGGTGTCCTCAAACACTTAAACCAGGTGTCCCCAAACTCTTAAACCAGGTGTCCCCAAACTCTTAAACCAGGTGTCCCCAAACTCTTAAACCAGGTGTCCTCAAACACTTAAACCAGGTGTCCCCAAACTCTTAAACCATTTGTCCCCAAACTCTTAAACCAGGTGTCCCCAAAGTCTTAAACCAAGTATCCCCAAACTCTTAAACCAGGTGTCCCCAAACTCTTTAAACCAGGTGTCCCAACACTTTAAACCAGGTGTCCCCAAACTCTTAAACCAGGTGTCCCAAAGTCTTAATCCAGGTGTCCTCAAACACTTAAACCAGGTGTCCCCAAAAATCTTAAACCAGGTGTCCCCAAAAATCTAAAACCAGGTGTCCCAAACTCTTAAACCAGGTGTCCCCAAACTCTTAAACCAGGTGTCCTCAAACACTTAAACCAGGTGTCCCCAAACTCTTAAACCAGGTGTCCCCAAACTCTAAAACCAGGTGTCCCCAAACTCTTAAACCAGGTGTCCCCAAACTCTTAAACCAGGTGTCCGCAAGCTCTTAAACCAGGTGTCCCCAAATCTTAAACCAGGTGTCCCCAAACTCTTAAACAGGTGTCCCCAAACTCTTAAACCAGGTGTCCCCAAACTCTTAAACCATTTGTCCCCAAACTCTTAAAACCAGGTGTCCCAAAAGTCTTAAACCAAGTATCCCCAAACTCTTAAACCAGGTGTCCCCAAACTCTTAAACCAGGTGTCCCCAAACACTTAAACCAGGTGTCCCCAAACTCTTAAACCAGGTGTCCCCAAAGTCTTAAACCAGGTGTCCTCAAACACTTAAACCAGGTGTCCCCAAACTCTTAAACCAGGTGTCCCCAAAACTCTAAAAACCAGGTGTCCCCAAACTCTTAAAACCAGGTGTCCCCAAACTCTTAAACCAGGTGTCCTCAAACACTTAAACCAGGTGTCCCCAAACTCTTAAACCAGGTGTCCCCAAACTCTTAAATCAGGTGTCCCCAAACTCTTAAACCAGGTGTCCCCAAACTCTTAAACCAGGTGTCCGCAAGCTCTTAAACCAGGTGTCCCCAAACTCTTAAACCAGGTGTCCCCAAACTCTAAAACCAGGTGTCCCCAAACTCTTAAACCAGGTGTCCCCAAACTCTTAAACCAGGTGTCCCCAAATCTTAAATCCCGGTGTCCCCAAACTCTTAAACCAGGTGTCCCCAAACTCTTAAACCAGGTGTCCCCAAGCTCTTAAACCAGGTGTCCTCAAACACTTAAACCAGGTGTCCCCAAACTCTTAAACCAGGTGTCCCCAAACTCTAAAACCAGGTATCCCCAAGCTCTTAAACCAGGTGTCCCCAAACACTTGAACCAGGTGTCCCCAAACTCTTAAACCAGGTGTCCCCAAACACTTAAACCAGGTGTCCCCAAACTCTTAAACCAGGTGTCCCCAAACTCTTAAACCAGGTGTCCCCAAACTCTTAAACCCGGTTGTCCCCAAACTCTTAAACCAGGTGTCCCCAAACTCTTAAACCAGGTGTCCCCAAACACTTAAACCAGGTGTCCCCAAACACTTAAACCAAGTATCCCCAAGCTCTTAAACCAGGTGTCCCAAACACTTAAACCAGGTGTCCCAAACTCTTAAACCAGGTGTCCCCAAACTCTTAAACCAGGTGTCCCCAAACTCTTAAACCAGGTGTCCCCAAACTCTTAAACCAGGTGTCCCCAAACACTTAAACCAGGTATCCCCAAGCTCTTAAACCAGGTGTCCCCAAACACTTAAACCAGGTGTCCCCAAACTCTTAAACCAGGTGTCCCCAAACACTTAAACCAGGTGTCCCCAAACTCTTAAACCAGGTGTCCCCAAACTCTTAAACCAGGTGTCCCCAAAGTCTTAAACCAGGTGTCCTCAAACACTTAAACCAGGTGTCCCCAAACTCTTAAACCAGGTGTCCCCAAACTCTTAAACCAGGTGTCCCCAAACTCTTAAACCAGGTGTCCTCAAACACTTAAACCAGGTGTCCCCAAACTCTTAAACCAGGTGTCCCCAAAGTCTTAAACCAGGTGTCCCCAAAGTCTTAAACCAGGTGTCCCCAAACTCTTAAACCAGGTGACCCCAAACTCTTAAACCAGGTGTCCCCAAACACTTAAACAGGTGTCCCCAAACTCTTAAAACCAGGTGTCCCCAAAGTCTTAAACCAGGTGTCCTCAAACACTTAAACCAGGTGTCCCCAAACTCTTAAACCAGGTGTCCCCAAACTCTAAAACCAGGTGTCCCCAAACTCTTAAACCAGGTGTCCCCAAACTCTTAAACCAGGTGTCCTCAAACACTTAAACCAGGTGTCCCCAAACTCTTAAACCAGGTGTCCCCAAACTCTTAAATCAGGTGTCCCCAAACTCTTAAACCAGGTGTCCCCAAACTCTTAAAACAGGTGTCCGCAACTCTCTTAAACCAGGTGTCCCATAACTCTTAAACAGGTGTCCCCAAACTCTAAAACCAGGTGTCCAAACTCTTAAACCAGGTGTCCCAAACCTTAAACCAGGGGGCCCCCAAACTCTTAATCAGGTTGTCCAAACTCTTAAACCAGGTGTCCCCAAACTCTTAAACCAGGTGTCCCCAAGCTCTTAAACCAGGTGTCCTCAAAACTTAAACAGGTGTCCCCAAACTCTTAAACCAGGTGTCCCCAACACTCTAAAACCAGGTGTCCCAAACTCTTAAACCAGTGTCCTCAAAACATTAACCGGTGTCCCAAACTCTTAACCAGGTGTCCCCAAACTCTTAAATCAGGTGTCCCCAAACTCTTAAACCAGGTGTCCCCAAACTCTTAAACCAGGTGTCCCCAAGCTCTTAAACCAGGTGTCCCCAAACTCTTAAACCAGGTGTCCCCAAACTCTTAAACAGGTTGTCCCAAACTCTTAAATCAGGTGTCCCCAAACTCTTAAACCAGGTGTCCCCAAGCTCTTAAACCAGGTGTCCCCAAACTCTTAAACCAGGTGTCCCCAAACTCTTCAACTGGTTGACTCTTCATTAAGTGTGAAATTGTTTATTGACCCACAAACATTTATTTTATAAAAACATATTAATAAGTAGTACTTTTAATATTATTTAAATATTATTGTGAATATTGTTCGTACTTCTTGGTGTTAGCAGCTGCCATAATGCATGTTACAATGTTGACTTGACAGTAAGTGCGCAGTAGTTTACTTTGGCACCACTCCTATTAAACCATGCCACGGGTGGGGTTAGAACCCGTTGGGCCTGGCTGGTCCAGTGGCTAACGCGTCGGTTTGGAGTTTTATGACTCTCTGATCGCGGATTCTAACCCCACCCGTCGTATGGTTTGTTTGCAGTCGTGTCATTACGATTTCGTGAGTCAATCACTCCTATTAACATGGCTTTTAAGAATGTATTAGCTTCGTCTGGCTCTCCAACAGAGTTTGAGTTGAGGGAGTAAGCTCAGTATGGGAAATAACAGGAATACTACACGTGCTTATATCTCCCCTAAAGACAAGAGAGATGAGAGACATGCGGAAGATCACAGGTAGGCAACACAAAACACGTCTCCAGACATTTATTGAGTCTCTTTTGACCCGAGGCATTTACCGACCCCTTCGATAATCCCCAAAGTAGTCAAAATCGACCCTTCGCCCTAAACAAACAATTCTGGCATGATTATAAGAATTACCAAACTGTCTACAAATATTTGAATGACACTTAATAGACAGAGATAACGCAGAGTTTAACCTTTACACTGTTACTGCTAATAAACCATACCCCCGGCCGGGATTGAACCCGCGGTCATAGAGTCTCAAAAATCCAGCCCGTCGCGGGTTCCAATCCGGCCGGGGGTATGGTTTATTTGCAATCGTGTCATTACGATTTCTTAAGTCAGTTACTGCTAATATTCTTACAACTACTACTATTACATTACTGTTACTACTATTATTATTACATTACTATTATTACTGCTGCTACTATTATTTCTACTACTGCTTCTATTTCTGCTACTGTTATTACATTACTATTACTACTGCTGGTACTACAATTATTCTACTACTGCTACTGTTCCTACTATTAATAACCCTACTGTTACTACTACTATTACTACTGCTATTCTTCCTATTATTAATAACACTACTGTTACTACTACTATTACTTCTACTACGGCTACTATTCTTACTATTAATAACACTTCTGTTACTACTACTTATTTATCCTTCTTCCGCTATTATTCCTTTATTAATAACACTACAGTTACTGCTTCCATTCCTACTATTGATAAAACTACTGTTACAACTGCTATTACTCCTACTGTTTCTACTATTAATAATACTACTGTTATTCATATGGAACTAATACCACTAACACCTGGAAGACGTACCAAGCGACCACAGCAATGAAACCCAGTTGGCAGAAAACAACTGCCTGGGAAGCTCCTACTGACAGTATTATCAACTGAATAATATGTTTTATTAATTCTGCTAGTTGAGGATAAGATATTTAAGTAAATACTTAAGACTTGGAGAAAAATGTTATGAAAAAGCGACACGATGGACGAAGACAAATGCTTTATAATGTGATAATTCATTGACGTCAGATATGTTTCTGAGGTGAAACGTTGTCAACAAAGAATCGCATTATACTTACAATATTTTCCCTACGATACGTGTCTGGCCTGTAGCTCGATCGCTAGCGCACTCAGCTCACACACTGAGGTCCAGAGTTCGAATCTCCTCCGGTACGGCTGGAAAACATTGAAGACGCTTTACCATAAGCCACCTGCTGTCCCTGTTCACCAATCAGTAAAATAAGTAACTGAGCTTTAGTCGACTGGTGTGGGTCGCATCCTGTGACAAAACTGACCAAATCTGACCGAAATGCTCTGCATAACAAGCGGCTTTGTATATAGTAGTATGCCATTGTTGTCAGGTGGACCTGTATACCTTGTACATGTACATTACTTGTAGTAGATAAAGATATTATTAGTGTTACCTCTCACTTAATGAACATGAGGTTAGGTTAGGTAATGTTTGTGAGGAAACAGGACAAGTGTTTCCTGATGTTGGTCTTAATCATGTGATGACCCACAGCTGGAGCTTTTGGTCATGAACAAAAAGGCACAATACCGTGACTGGAACAATACACAAATAACCCGCACATAGGACAGAGGAGATCACGACGACCTCTCGGTCCAAGTCGGACCGAGAGGTCCGGGTTATTTGTGAATTTTGGTCAACTGACCGAAGCCTTCCGCTGGCTTAACTGTCCACCTCTTTAAAAATTATGGTCATGACTACAACCCCCTTTTTCATGATGAATATGGGAAAGAAATTATTGGTATATATACGGAGCGAAACAGATGATTAAATTAACTGAAGTGAAGCGAGGAGTCACCTGGTGACTGTGTCCTGAGATGCGTGAGGTGAAGTGTGATCAAGAATCATGTTACAGTTTCCTTTATTATCAGTCACCGTGTCTGTCATCAGTCTCAAAGGGTCTTATAAATAACCCTTTGAGACTGATGACAGACACGGTGACTGATAATAAAGGAAACTGTAACATGATTCTTGATCACACTTCACCTCACGCATCTCAGGACACAGTCACCAGGTGACTCCTCGCTTCACTTCAGTTAATTTAATCATCTGTTTCGCTCCGTATATATACCAATAATTTCTTTCCCATATTCCCGTATTTTCTTTCCCATATTCCCGTATATATACCAATAATTTCTTTCCCATATTTCCGTATTTTCTTTCCCATATTCCCGTATATATATCAATAATTTCTTTCCCATATTTTCTGATTTAATGGTAACAAATAGGAGTTTGTCTCATTTATAGAAAGTTTGCTGCTTAATTAAAATAATTTGGTTTCCTTTGTTCAACGAGTAAAAATTGCATGTTTTTGACGTGACAATTACCATGAGTAAATGTAAACTAATTTCTGGCATTCCCAATATATTTTATCAAAGATTACAAAGAAAACGCTGTTAAAATGTTCCACACCACTAGACAAAAGCAGACTCCATACTGATATATTTTCTCCCATTACGGCAGATTTCGGAGAAAATTTAAAAGCTTCACGTGAAAAGTAATACCCATATAGCCTGCATTATTTTCAATATCATCAAATACCTAACAACACACCACAGTGAATCCGATGCTGGTATCTACACTAGTCCATGTAGACAATGTGTTAAATAATATTTTGGGGAAACATCTAGACACTTATAACGACACATCAATGGTCAAAAATAGGTTTGACAAAGGGCGACTCCACTAATGTTCTCACCTACACTACAACACTCACATTTATTTCATAATGTTACAAGAAGCCAAACATATTAGTAGATAGACCTAAGTCACAGACAATGTTTGGAAACTTCTATAATCTCTCAAAGCACGGGCGTTTTAAACTCGAAAATACTGGCCAAACAAATTCTAAGCTGAACATTGCCTTCACCTACTCTCAGCTAACAGCACCTGACTCCAGTCACTATACTTGGTGTTTCCTATTCTTTGTAATGTACTGATAATGCTCCTGGTTTCCTAGGTAGATGTCCAAATACCGTATACGTGTTTCACTTGTACACCTGTCGGTGTTCATTACTATTTATTATCACTGACAACGAGCATCTTCTGCACTAACATCAACACAGTCCTTTAATACTACTAACGACCAAACACCATCATCACCTCCCACAAACTTCCACTACCAAAACTAGAAACAATCACCATCGTATCACTATAAACAATCACCCCAACAACACTAGCTAACATTACTGACAATAATAACGACATCCATTAACATTACTTCCACAATCACAATTATTTAAGATTATCTGTCCCCACCTCCAGTCACAACGACGATCACTACCAGCATCACCACCATCCTTTAACACCACTATATCTACTACTAAGCACCACTTCCTACAACCACTACCACTACCACTACCATCACATCCACTACCACTACCATCACTACCACCATCACTGCTACCACTAACTACCACCACCACTACTAACTGCCACCACCACTACTTTCAGCAACAGCAACAACGTCCATTAACACTACAACCATCATCCACCACTATCACTATCCTAGCTAACAACGGCCACTATCATCATCACTATCACCATCACCACTATCAGCCTTCATCTACAACCACCAGTCATTACTACACGAAGTAAATCAATAACACAGATAGGGAAGGAGCAAACCTCCAATATTTCCACTCCCTTCTCCTTGTCCTCCTCCTACTCCTTCTCTTCCTCTCTCATCTCCTCTACCACCTTCCCCTTATGTGTTCAATCTACGAGCGTCCTCACAATAAAAAAAAATTATCACTGTTTTTCTCTCTACCTGCCCCTAACCCCTCCATCATCACCTTTCATGGCTCACTCTCATGTACACACATGCAGAAATCAACATGTCGTGTGAGCGAATATTGCTATGCATTACTTCTCTTGTCCTTCTGAGGGATCCCGCTTCACCTACAGGGAAAGCCTCTTCAACTGTTGCGAAAATGTCTTCACCAGATGGGGAAAGCCTCTTCTTTCACATTATTATTATTATTATAATCAAGGGGAAGCGCTAAACCCGGAGGATTATACAGCGTCTAGGGGGGGGATGTGGAAGGCATTCAGGCTTAATTCGGGGAACTGGAGCACAGATCCAATTCCCTAAATCAAGAGCCCCTCACCAACATCAAGGAACCTTCCTTGAGGGGTCTTCTTTCACAGCCATCAGAATGGATGTAATGATGCTGGGGAGAAAAATCTCTAGATCATATGAAATGGAGCGAAAATTATTTAATCAAATCCCCAGGTGCTGTATAACCTAAGTAGATTAAGATGATGATGATGATGATGATGATGATGATGATGATGATGATGATGATGATGATGATGATGATGATGATGATGATGATGATGATGATGATGATGATAATACATTTAGAAGGGCTCATTTTCCCTTATTTATTTATCTTTCCCTCTTGCCATTCCATTGCCTTATGCAAACATTCGTTGCTTTCTCCACTGCACTCCCAATTCTAACGTGATCATATATTCTCCCTTTCTACCCTTTTCACCCATTACACCAATCATAATCTGCTATTCTCCCTTTCCACCCTTTCTTCCCATTTCACCCATTCCACCAAGCATAATCATTCCTTATCTAAGTCCATCTTTTGTACACGTCATCTATGCTTAGATATGAAAGTACATTAATCTCCTCTTGCTTCATACTGTAGAGAATTGAACTGTAGTAAAAGTAATACGTTGGTTAATTGTTTTTAATGGCTATAGACAACACGAGCGTCAATATGGCTGTAAATAACCTTTTAACCACTGATCAAGAACGCTTTAATCCAAATAAAAGGGAATAAACTTTTTTTTTATTTTTCACTGAGAGATCTGTACTTCTCCGTGATCAATGCTCATATCAGATTCCTTTTTAATTTGTTGTCCAGTTAGTTCTGGTCCCCTTATTGCATAAGAGTCAGGCAAATTGGAAAAATAATGTAACTAATTTTAACAATAATGACTGAATCATATGAAAAAATAAATCGTTCATTCCGCAAAATACTAAACAAGCTGAATACTCAAGCAAGAATATATTTTTAAAATCAAATGTAATGCAATTACATGAAAAAATTGAATGAAATTTGGGTGCATGAGGTATAGTACGATTTTTTTTTATTTACTTTAGGAACACATCGGCCGTTTCCCACCAAGGCAGGGTGGCCCTGAAAAGAAAAACTTTCACCATCATTCACTCCATCACTGTCTTGCCAGAGGCGCGCTTACACTACAGTTACAAAACTGCAACATTAATGCCTCTCCTTCAGAGAGCACACACTGTACTTCCCATCTCAAGGACTCAAGTCTGGCTTGCCAGTTTCCATGAATCCCTTCATAAATGTTACCTTGCTGACACTCCAACAGCACGTCAAGTCGTAAAGAAGATTTGTCTCCATGTGCTCCTATCTAACACACTCACGCATGCTTGCTGGAAGTCTAATACATGTCCAAACCACATGAACAACCCCCTATCAGCCCTCTGGATAATAGTTTTCGTAATCCCACATAAACCTCCTTATTTCCAAACTACGAATTCTCTACATTATATTCACTGCATTATATTCACGCACCAACCACTCCAAAACTATATCCACATCTGCTTTTACCATTTATACCTTTATCCCATCAATCCCAGCTGCCTTACCACTTTTCATTCTATCCACTGCCTCAGAAACTTCCTCCACACTCACAACTGGCTCTTCCTCACTCCTACAAGATGTTATTCCTCCTTGCCCTATACAAGAAATCACAGCTTTCCTATCTTCATCAACATTTAACAACTCAAAATATTCCCTTAATCTTCCCGATGCCTCTAACTCTTCATTTAATAACTCTCCCATTTTTAACTGACAAATCCATTTGTTCTCTACGCTTCCTCAACTTGTTAATCTCACTCCAAAACTTTTTCTTATTTTCAACAAAATTTGTTGATAACATTTCACCCACTCTCTCATTATCTCTTTATAAGATAAAAAATCAGATTAAGAATCCCAGCAAAATGATGATTACTGTGACTATAAAGTTCCCAGTACAAAATGTAATAAAATTTTTTCTGGGCAAACTAAGATCATTACAACATGAATATAAAATATGGCATTAGAACTGAACAATGGTCCAACTATCTGTTTATTCTTGTTTGGGATTTTAATCACCCAAATGATATTAAGAAAACCAAAAACGTTGCATCAAGCAGATTCCACGATCAAACGAAAATTAATAGAATCGATCTTAAAAAAAGTGGTACTGATTGCAGTTTGAATATAAATTCAGGACTGTATAAATTAGATTGATTTATAATAAAAAGAATTCGTAAAGATTAAAATCCATGTTGACAAAATTCTCCTTTGCCTGAAATGTCACTCTTAAATTTTACCTGATATGTATCAAGACTGAAACTTTTCTCAGCAATACACAAATAAGACACATAGGAGACCGAAACTTACGACGACCTATCGGTCTGATTTAGGTCATTTAGTTAGTCACATAGAGAAGTACGAAGGGAAGACAGCCAGAATATATATAAGTTAGGGACAGGGGACGAGAGAGGTAGAATGAGTAGAAGAGGTAGTATTATTTAAGTAGTAGTAGTAGTAGTAGTGGTAGTGGTAGTAACTAATAGTAGTTAATAGAAGTAGTAGTAGTAGTAGTAGTTAATAACAGTAGTAGTAGTTAATAGTAGTAGTAGAAGTGTTAATATTAATATTATTAATGGTAGTAATTGTAGAAGAAGTAGTAGTAGTAGTAGTAGCAATAGTTGTAGAAGTAGCAGTAATACAAGCAGTAATAGACATGGCAATAAGAAGGTAGTAACTGTAGTGAAAGAACAGGGAAAAGAGAGGTGTGCCATCGAAGAAATAATAGTAGCAGTAGTGGTAATAGTAGACGTAGTCTATAGAAACAAGAAAACAGAATAGCACTGCCGAAGAGCTAATTGCAAACGGGGGTAAGATAAATATTCAAGAGGGACAAAACCCACATAGGATAGAACCCACCTTGGCAGGAGACAGGAAAGGCAAAGTAAACTTAAGAAAGGTAAAGAGTTAAGGAGACCAGGTAATAAAGATCAGGTGAAGGTATCTTGATATAGTCTCTACTGAGATTCAAATTACGAATGTTATGTGTAAGGAATGCTTCAACATGACGGCGTCTGTGAAGACTAGAAGAAGGATTAGCAATTTTCGAAAAGGACCAGTTTGTAGAATGACTGTAATTTTTTTTTTACACAGGGTTTTACATGGTTAGGTTAAGGATTCCTAACTTTATTTACAAGCTAAGAGCTGTTACCTATATTAGCTCTTCTAAAAGCCTTTATATTGTTATGATGTATACAGGTAGGGAACAAGATGCAGTTGGAGCCATCTATGGGCCAGCAATTTCATTTGATCAACTGGCTTTTTTTCGTTGACATTATTATGCTGTACGAACATGTTCCGGACTCGAGTCATCATGGGAATAAATGATCTCAGAAGAAGTGATGTTCTGGAGATGGGTACAGTCACAGTGAAGTTGCTGTTAGCTGCCCGTCTTGTTTGTACAAGCTCAACTCTCGCTGTCCTCGGAGTGGAGCCAAGTGTGGTACATTGACAATATTGGCCTTGTACATAACCGTAAGGCTACCCACATCCCTCCTGTGTTGTAGGCTCTGCTGAAATGCTGTGTGAGCGTACTTGTGCATCGTACAGAATCTTGTAACCTCTCCTGTACAGCAGATGTGAGATACGTCGAAGTGCTGGAAGCTTCCTGGCCGCCTTATTTGCAAGATTTACATTTTGGTTCTTCATGTCAGTTGGAGTCAAATTTCATTCCCGGGGTACCAACACTCTCCCATTCATACTTAATACTGATACGACATTACCATCATGATGCCTAGAGACCATGATCATTTGTGTTTTCTCGGAAATAAATGTTACCTGCCATTGTTTACCCCAGGCTCAAATAGCTCTTAGCTGGTGATTGATGTAGCTTAGAGCAGCTGGCATTTCCTCTCTTTGATAAGTAAATGTCAGAGTGCAGTTGTCTGCATATGCATAGGATTCTGGGATGAGATGAGGAAGGTCATTAGGACTGTCAGAAAGTGAGTGGCTAGTTTCTTCAAAGTATTTGAGAGGACAAAAAGAGTAGAAAATTGCGGAAACTTGGGAATCATCTGTGGCAGGAGGTAAGGTACGAACAAGATTGCTATGACTAAAATTAATTTGATGAAAAGTATGTTAAATGTTAAAAGAATAAAGAATATCGTTAAGATTTAGGAGACTGGAAATACAGGGAAGGCAAAGTATAGGAAATTTCACTGGAGAAGGGAATCTGGGAGAGAAGAAAGTTGGTTTAACATGTAAGCAGCAGAGTTTATGAAATCAGAAAGGTAGCCTAGGCAAGAGAAAGAAATGTAAAGACAGAAAATTTCTCAGGAAAGACACTAATGGTCACAGATATACAAGGCATGGTCAAAGAGAGAAACAAAAACACTTTCAATGACAAATAAAACACGGAAAGAAAAATAGACAATGTGTAGTTGGGGAAGAAAGTTTCGAAACTCATTTTGCAGTGGAGAAGAGAAGACTGTGAGGCACAATCTATATAATAATCTTTCAAAGAATATTGAGAATTTTAATATTATATAATTTGAAATAATACTGTACTAGTCAACGTGATCTGTAAAATAAGCTACGACAACGCTACAGCTCCTTAATTTGCTATTACTCAACATATAAATACAAAAGTTTAGTGTGTGTTCTCACATTCCCTGTTCTGCCACTTGCCTTGAAACTAGTCATATATATATATATATATATATATATATATATATATATATATATATATATATATATATATATATATATATATATATATATATATATATATGTGTGTGTGTGTGTGTGTAGGTTGGTAGACAGCAACCACCCAGGGAGGTACTACTGTCCTGCCAAGTGAGTGTAAAACGAAAGCCTGTAATTGTTTTACATGATGATAGGATTGCTGGTGTCCTTTTTTCTGTCTCATAAACATGCAAGGTTTCACGTACGTCTTGCTATTTCTACTTACACTTAGGTCACACTACACATACATGTACAAGCATATATATACACACCCCTCTGGGTTTTCTTCTGTTTTCTTTCTAGTTATTGTTCTTGTTTATTTCCTCTCATCTCCATGGGGAAGTGGAACAGAATTCTTCCTCCGTAAGCCATGCGTGTTGTAAGAGGCGACTAAAATGCCAGGAGCAAGGGGCTAGTAACCCTTTCTCCCCTATAAATTACTAAATTTAAAAAGAGAAACTTTCGTTTTTCTTTTTGGGCCACCCTGCCTTGGTGGGATACGGCCGGTTTGTGTTGAATATATATATATATATATATATATATATATATATATATATATATATATATATATATATATTGCAGTAATGGATACCACACGACTCTTCAGAATGTTCTCGATAAGCTTTCCTAATCATATGATGCTTTACTTTCAAAGTTCCTTGATAATGTGAGTAGTCACGAAAGCGCTTGGAATTTCTCTATTCTTTCAGAGTGGTTGTTTTGCATATATTATATATATATATATATATAATATATATATATATATATATATATATATATATATATATATATATATATATATATATATATATATATTATATAATATAGGGAGGTACCACCTCTAGAACTGTCCTAGGGACCCTCATCCTCAGAGAAAAGAATAAACTTGCTTCAGGGAAAACTCAAGGTTCTCCCTGAAGCTGTTTGAGAATTTTCTCCTACCACCCCCTATATTTCAAGTATGTTTTATTTAAAGACAAAATACATTGGCCAAACATTCACAAAAATACAACAGAAAGTAAAACAACATAGGTAACTCAGAGCTACATCTCGAATACTTCGTCCAGCTCCCCTGCGGTGGGCCGCGTGATCAGAATGCTGCAGGCATTTCTTCTCTGGATCGCACCACTGAGTTTCTGAAAGAGGAAGCTGGTCGCCCTGTGGTTCTTGGTTTCTATTATGAGCTTTTCACCCAGCTCTTTGAGGAACCCAACATTAGAGCACACTTGCCCCATGCTCCAAGGGTCTCCGACCCTATTGGAATGAAGTTATAGCAAGGGGGAAGGTCTTCATATTTTCGGATCTTCTGGGTCTCCCTGTGGCTGACAGCTCCCCCCCCCCCTTCCACTACGGAGTATGGCAAGTAGGTGTCTGCCAATGTGGCAGCACAGGTGTAGTTCCAGGCAATCTGCTTTCCATCCTTCCAGGGTAGCATAGTGGCTCCATCAGGACGCTTTTGACTTCCATCAGACCTCTGTACTTGGGGTTTTCGTTGAGCTGGGCAACGGGCTGTGGCGAGGCTTCTCTTTATGATGTCATTGACCTCCTCATGTCTGGCATTCTTCCCTTCTGCTGTGTGACACACGAGACCATGAAGTCCGAATTGATCAGCTGTCGCCCTGCCGCAAATACACCTATGTTCGGTGAGGATGGGGGCGGCTAGGCGAAGAGCAACACCAATCCGAATGGCCTGTGGGTCGAGACGGGTGCCCAGGGAGGAATTGGGAACAGCTAACAGGAAATCTCCTGAGTGTGGTGCCTTCACTGCCAGGAGACTAGCTTTGTTCTTTCCTGAAGCATAGGAGAGCATTGTGTTGGCGATTTTTTTCCATGATCGGTTTGTCCCAGTGGGACTGTTTGTGCTGTTTGGGAGGAGCTGGTCTACTGTAAGGGTGTCCCACCGAATCGCTGCTTCAGTAAACCTGGCGTCTTGAGTTCCTACCACGTCTCTCAAGCGTTCGTGAACTATCTTCTTGACTAATGCACTGGAAGCCAAACACGAAGACAGAAAAGCAGGTAAAGCAACATGCGTTGCTTTACGCACCCCTATACCTCCCAGTCGCACTGGGAGGGTTGCTTGATCCCATTGCTCATCCTCTAGTGACAGGTTCAGTGCCTTCTTAAAAGTTGATCTCAGGTGTGCGTCATATTCATCGAGTGTTGGGTTGTCAAAAGAGGGTGCACACCTCAAGAAGTAAGTGAGTCTTGGCATAGTAAGACACCTTGTGAGGAGATACATAGCATCATGGGCATCAAAATCGCTTATTCTCTCCTCCATTCTCATCAGGTCTCTCAATTTGTCCCTGTTGGACGGAGTGGTAGTTGAGACTTCCGGGAGGATTCTTCGCACAGCATTGATTATTTCTTGGTTCGCTGTGATTTCACACTTGGAGGGACTCAGGGACTTGGAGGGACTCAGGTACTCTTCAGTACCTGCCAGAGTACCGTCATCCAGGTACCAGATATTGAGCTCATTGCGTAGGCTGGAAGTTAGTTCTCTTACTGCCAAGCAGAAGAGAAGTGGAGCGAGCGGGTCACCCTGCTGAACACCCTCTGATGACGAGTGGTTGTTACATATATTTATATATATATATATATATATATATATATATATATATATATATATATATATATATATATATATATTATTATATATTATATTATATATATATATATATATATATATATATATATATATATATATATATATATGTGTGTGTGTGTGTATGTCTTGCCGAATAGGTAAAATTGCTAAATTATCAAGAACTCATGCAAAATTCAGCCATTTCTAAAATTTTCTCTTATACGTTTAAAGATATATATTTTTCATTTATGTTAATGTAAAAATTAATAATTTTGTACCAAAAGAACCTTAGAAAACTTACCTAACCTTATTATAACAAGCCGAATTTTATTTAGCCTAATCCAATTAAATATATATTTTAGATAAGTTTACAGTCATTTAATAATAAACAAACACAATGAAATATATTGTTTTCCTTAGCTTCAGAATGCTTTTTGCGAAATTATTGCATACACAAATTTTCGCTTGCCATATTCGGCAAGAAGAGCGTTGCTATTTAAGCCAAAATCACAAGTTTTACTTATTCGGCACGACATATATATGCAATAAGATGGCAGTATACAGGTGATATCACAATATGCAAAGTAACCACTGTGAAAAAATAGGAAACTTCCAGTCGCTTTCGTGATTTTCTCACATAGTCAAGGAACTGTAGACAAAAACAGAAACAACAAAATCCTTATAAGGACAAGCTAACGCCTCATGGTCAACATCAAACACCTCACCTCACCCATATCCTTTTCTTGGTTTAGCTATATAAGGAGAAGATGCGCCCCACTCTGCCTTATTGTCACCACTGACAACTTTGACACAGTCCTTGTGGCTAGCCTCGGAGGGTCCCTTTATGGATGAGGAATTGTATCATGGCAGCAAAGTGTTCGGCAAAGAATTCAGCTTTCTCCTGACTGGTAGTAGAGATGGTCCCATCTTGTCGATTTAGAGGCGGAACAATTGCATCAGGTGAATAACTTTGTCGGTCCTTAACTAAGGACCATCAGGTTTTGGAGTCCACTCTACTTGACGCCAACTTTCTTTTTTGTTAGGTAAAAGGACACAAGTGTAACTAATGTGACATTTTATTGTGGCAACGTTTCGCTCTCCAGGAACTTTGTCAAACCGTTACCGAAGCTCCTGGAGAGCGAAAGCCGAACCAAAACTGATCTGAATGCTTCGACACATACTGCCGGTGAGGTATGTGTTCTTATTGGGATTAAGTATGTGATCACTTTGCTGTCGGCAACACCATAAAGAAGAGAATTCCAATCCAAGGCGATGAGCTCAGAGCAAAGGGCCGGCCAGTTTCCTCTTTCCCACAGCATTTTTGTACGTGTAGATTCTTCACCTCGCTCTGTTGGAATCCTCAATATCGTAAAGACAACCTTGTGGTCAAATGATCCAACATAGCAAATGGGTTGGCAAGTGACTATGTCTTCCGATAGATCACTCACTACTGGGTCGAGGGAGGAGACAGAAATGTGAATAGGAAAATTAAGAAAATTTCTCATGTCAAAAACTGCGAGAAGGTCATGAAAATCCCTCTGTAAAAGTTGTTGGTTTAGGTCACCAACAGTTATAATATGTTGACATTTGTGTTGAAGCAGAAGGAAGTCAACATTTTTCATTAGGAAGTTGATGGAATCTGCAGGTTGCCGCTGAGGTTTTCGCTTTCTAGTACAGAGGTACCAGTGTTTATGGGAAGATTGAAGAATATCATTTCTAGGTGAGTAGGGATGCAACACCAATGGGCTGTATATGCACACTTTTAGAAAAGCACACCGCAACGCCTCCTTGCCCTTGCCTGTCTCTTTTCATTCATGAGGTATAGCCAGCAATTCATGCAAAATTTTCCGGAGTCCTGTCGTCCAGAAATGTCTCAACAAGAATGATAATATCTGGGCGTTGAGTGTTCACGAAATTGCATGAGTTCACCAACACTGGTAATGAAGCCTTTAATGTTGGCAAACAGGATTCTGATAGACTGGCTCCACATGACTTTTCAGTTTCACATGAGTGTATTCAACTCTTTCTCTCTCTCCCTCCCTCTCTCTCTCTCTCTCTCTCTCTCTCTCTCTCTCTCTCTCTCTCTCTCTCTCTCTCTCTCTCTCTCTCTCTCTCTCTCTCTCTCTCTCTTTACACAGGGTTTGACAAGGTTAAGGATCCCTAGCTTTATTGACAAGCTATTTACAGGTTAAGGATTCCTAACTTTATTGGCAAGCTAAGAGCTGTTACCTACATCAGCTGATTTGAAAGCATTTATATTGTTATGACACATACAAGTAGGGAACAGGATGAAGTTGGAGCCATCTGTGGGCCAGCATTTTCATGTGTTCAACTGACTTTATCTCGTTGACATCATAATGCTGTACGAATGTATTCCATACACGAGTCATCCTGGGTATATATGATCTCAGATGGAGTGATGTTCTGGAGAAGGATACAGCCAGAGTGAAGTTGCTGCTTTCTGCCCATCTTGTGGCATAAAAGCTTGTTTCACGCTGTCCTCGAAGTGGATCCAAGTGTGGTATTTTGACAATATTGGCCTTGTACATAACAGTAAGGCCACCCACATCCCTCCTGTGTTAAAGGCTCTATTGAAATGACAGATCTATCCAGGATGGGTCCAGGCGAGAGATGAGACGTCTTGCTCCGTTCTCTACTCTGTCAAGCAGTCGCAGATGAGAGGGGGGGCAGGCAAACCAAGAAAGTGGAGCATACTCAAGGTCTGAGCGTACTTGTGCCTCGTACAGAATCTTGCTACCCCTACTCTCTCTCTCTCTCTCTCTCTCTCCTCTCTCTCTCTCTCTCTCTCTCTCTCTCTCTCCCAAGCATGTTTTCTATTAGTGATATTTTGTTTTTCATTGCCTTGGCTATCCTCCAAATCTGCAGCACCAGTAGCAATTTCCATAGTGATTAACGTCGCCTCTTGCCAGGACATCAGCAATATCACAATATCCATGCTAATGAGGTGTAATTATGGAATCTTGATACTTTTTTTATCGATAATCTAAATCATGCTTGATAGCAAAAGATGAACGAGAATATTGTGAATACAAGTTGTAGATGGAACGTTATAATTCGTGTGGAATTAAACAAAATTAGATCATTAAGTCATTATGTCAGCATAGCCACTCATTTACCTGACATTCCTCTATTTAATGGCACCTCTTGTGCTCGCTTCATTGAGGTCACGTGACAGCTTATTCCATACATAGAAATCTATTTTGCCTAGCCAATACTTTCCTACTGATTGAAAAAAATTATCCTTTTTGTATCCATTGCTGAAGATCAAGATTAAATCAATTATTTTTAGTAATAAGTAGTCGCTTAACTTCTTCAAGGGCTTATTTACATAGTTAAAGCACAGCCTCAAGTGCACTGTCTTACTAATCATCACCGAATCTTCGTATGAAAAGGCAAGTGAAAATTTGGTAAGCCATAATTTTGCAAAAAATTAATTTGAACCTGACGAAAAAAAAAAATATATTTCATCGTCATTGTTTATTATTAAATAATTCTAAACTTATCTAAAAAATATTTAATTGGACTAGGCTAAATTAAATTGCGTTTGATATAATATGATTTTTGGTACCAAATTATTATTTTTTGTATTAACATACATGAAAAAATACATGCCTAAATGAATAAGAGAAAATTTTAGAAAAACCTTAATTTTAAACAAGTTCTTGCCAACTGACCAGTTTTACCTAATCGACATAGGGATGGCCTTATTCGTGCACACAGTGGGTGTGCGGGATCACATAGGCCCCCAACAGAGAGTAGCCCATAGCCTCCACAGACAGAGACCAATTCCAATGGCAACCTCCTCGCTTGCGATAACCTTCTGCTGGCATTCAAATCCACTGCTAGCAGTACCCTATCTCACATTCCTAAAGCGGCTCGCCCATACGCAGCAGGGAAATTCACAGACCTTCTTAAGCAGGTGAATGGAGGTTCCACCAACTTAGAAGCCCGAGGCACCAGTAAAGCATGGCACAACCTACTACTGTTTAGCAATGTCTGTCTTGCAGTTCCTGAAAGACGAGGCAAACTGCTAACCACATCAGTCATCAAGGCAGTGCGCAACTACCCATGAACGGATAATTGTGTCCCTCTGCCCCATCATCGCAGGAATCACAGAGGTAGACCCAAGAAAAATTTCACTGAAAACGAGAAAATCTGCGCACAGGTTAGAAAAAAAATCGAAGAAGGTAACACAGTGGGATCAATCAGGATAATCACAAGTGACAACACTGTAGCTCCCAAAGATGAAACCACAGCCCAAGTACAATCGCCTATAAGGCGATTGTGTCATTCCAGCAGGATCTGCAAGAGGTTACACTGGAATTCGACCACACCTCAAAGAGATGGTAAATCCAGTACTCGGCGCATCTGCATCAATTCTTCTCACCGAGTTAACAACTTTCGTCAACAACTGCCTGGCTGGGTGAATCCCAGAAGAAATTAAACCATTCTTTTTTGGAGCCTCACTATGCACTTTAAAGAAGAAGAATGGGGGAATCAGACCCATTGCAGTCGGTAGCACTCTTCGCCGTCTCGTTGCCAAAGCAGCAGTTAGAAGCATTCGCCTAGAAGCTGCCGGTTTACTCCAGCCACACCAACTAGGCTTTGGGGTTTCTCAAGAAAGTGAAGCCGCAGCTCATTCGGCAAGGGCCTACATCAGGAACCTACGAGAAGACAAGGCCGTAGTCAAACTGGATTTTAGAAATGCCTTTAATATGGTGAAGAGAGATGTGGTCTTGCTGGCCATTCGGGCTCGGTTCCCCAGTCTTTTTCCCTTCATTTCAGCCGGCTACAGCAAACTCTCAATTTTTTTGTTTGGAGAACATGAATTTCTCTCATCAGAGGGTGTTCAGTGGGGTGACCCACTTGCTCCACTTTAACTTTAAGCCTATGCAGCGAGCTCAACATCTGATACCTGGATGATGGCACTCTGGCAGGCACTAAAGGGTCCCTGTTAGAAGATCTTCAACTGGTGAAGACACAGGGAGAAGACTTGGGACTCATCCTCAATCCCTCCAAGTGTGAAATCATCACAACAAACCAGGAAATAATGCTGTGCGAAGAATCCTCCCAGAAGTCTCAACTACCACTCCGTCCAACAGTACCTTCTAGGGAGCACCGCTGGGTCACCAGGCCATCGACACTGTCCTCAAGGACAAATTGAATGATCTGGAGAGAATGGAAGAGAGAAAAAGCGTTTTTGATGCCTATGATGCTCTGAATCTCCTCACAAGGTGTCTTACTATGCCAAGACTCACTTCCTGAAGTGGGAGGTGCAAGTCAAAGCAGCAGAGGCTAGGATACAGAGTTTAGAAGAGGAACTGAAAAATCTGAAACATCCTAAAGAACTAAAGAACATCTTGGGATTGACAACAGAGACTGCTACCTCAGTCACAAATAAGGGGACTGTTTGGAAAGAAGGAGCAAAACTGCATGTAGAAGCTCTATCAGAGGAGACTGTAGTAAATGAAAAGGCTAAGCTATATGTGGAGGCCCTAACAGACCACAGCAGAGTCCAGGGAAAACTGAGAAGGGAAAATGACAGGCCACTGAGCCCAAGTACACTAGCCAGTGAAACTGAAGAAAGGAAAACTGCAATGGAGGAAATCAAATTGAATGAGGGGATACACAGGGATACGCAGTGGGAGAAAGAAAGGGTGAGGTCAGTCTTTGTGTATGGGCTCCAGGAAGTTGAAGGGGAAACATATGAAGCAAGAAAACAAGGGAAAAAAAAGCAATTGAAAGCATCATGAAAGCAATAGGAGAAGACGACATGACCCAGCTGGAAATTTTTTGGAGAATAGGGGGGTTTGTAAAAAAAAGAACCCGGCCAGTGAAAGTGACCTTCAAGGCAGAATCGACTCGGAACAGGATCATGCAGGAGAAAGCACGATTAAGGGACATGCTGGCATACAGGAAGGTGTATCTCGACCGTGACAGAACACAAGAAGAAAGGCAGAAACTGAGAGAGATGGTACAAAGCCGAAAGGAGGAAAGAGAAGGGATGGAGAAGACAGACAGGAGATCCCAGACCCAGGAAGAAGATCAAATACACCCTCTCTCACAACTTCCTATAGAAGCCTCTCAACCAGGTCAACCCCAGTGTAAACAAGCACTCTAAACCAAAGCACCCATGCCACATCCAATGCCCCCACCCACTGCATTACAAACTCCACTCCCACAGCAACCACCCATAGTTCCTTATCAGGTCTTCCACTTCCCCAACCCCAATACACCTCCCAGACCACAGTCTTAGAAAAGAAGTTGAAGGTGTGGTATACAAATGCAGATGGAATAACAAATAAGTATGAGGAGTGGCACGAAAGAGTCAAGGAGACATCCCCAGACATAATAGCACTCACAGAAACAAAACTCACCAGAATAATAGCAGATTCAATCTTTCCATCCAGATATCAAATCCTCAGGAAAGACAAAGGGAGGAGAGGGGGAGGAAGAGTTGCACTGCTCATTAAAAACCAGTGGGTTTTTGAGAAAATGGAAGGAATGGATGGCACGGGCAAAAGGGACTACTTAGTAGGAACAATCCAGTCTGAGGAACATAAGGTGATAATTGCGGTAATGTACAACCCACCACAGAACTGCAGGAGGCCAAGAGAAGAATACGATGAGAGCAACAGAGCAATGGTCGACACACTAGCCGAGGTGGCCAGGAGAGCACACATGGGGGGAGCAAAATTACTAGTTATGGGTCATTTCAATCACAAGGAGATTGACTGGGAAAACCTGGAGCCCCATGGGGGTCCCGAAACATGGAGAGCCAAGATGATGGATGTGGTGCTGGAAAACCTCATGCATCAACATGTTAGAGACACTACCAGAGAGAGAGGAGAGGATGAACCAGCAAGACTGGACCTTGTATTCACCTTGAGTAGTTCGGACATCGAGGATATCATGTATGAAAGGCCCCTGGGAGCTATTGATCATGTGGTTCTGTGCTTCGACTACACAGTTGAGCTCCAAGTGGAGAGAGTAGCAGGAATAGGCTGGGAAAAACCAAACTACAAAAGGGGGAACTACTCAGGCATGAGGAACTTCCTTCAAGACATTCAGTGGGAGAGGGAACTGACTGGAAAACCAGTACAAGGAATGATGAACTATGTGGCAACAAAATGCAAGGAGGCAGAGGAGAGGTTTCTTCCCAAGGGAAACAGAAATAATTGGAAAAACAGAACGAGTCCTTGGTTCACCCAAAGGTGTAGGGAGGCAAAAACTAGGTGTACTAGAGAATGGAAAAGGTACAGAAGACAGAGAACTCAGGAAAATAAAGAGATTAGCCGAAAAGCCAGAGATGAATATGCACAGATAAGAAGGGAGGCTCAGCGACAATATGGAAATGACATAGCATCGAAAGTCAAGACTGACCCAAAGCTGTTGTACAGCCACATCAGGAGGAAAACAACAGTCAAGGACCAGGTAATCAGACTGAGGAAGGGTGATGTGGAATTCACAAGAAACGACCAAGAGGTATGTCAGGAGCTCAACACGAGATTTAAAGAAGTATTTACAGTGGAAACCAGTAGGACTCCAGGAAATCAGAACAGGGGACGACACCAGCAAGTGCTGGATGAGGTACATATAAACAAGGAGGTGGTGAAGAAGCTGCTATGCGAACTTGACACCTCAAAGGCGGTGGGACCAGACAACATCTCTCTGTGGGTCCTTATAGAGGGAGCAGAGATATTGTGTGTACCATTAACAAAGATCTTCAACACATCATTTGAAACTGGGCAACTCCCTGAGGTACGGAGCATGGCAAATGTAGTCCCAATTTTTAAAAAGGGAGACAGACATGAGGCACTAAACTACAGACCTGTATCACTAACGTATATAGTATGCAAGGCCATGGAGAAGATCATCAGGAGGAGAGTGGTGGAGCACCTGGAAAGAAACAAGTGTATAATTGACAACCAGCACGGTTTCAGGGAAGGAAAATCCTGTGTCACAAACCTACTAGAGTTTTATGACAGGGTGACAGAAGTAAGACAAGAGGGAGACGGGTGGGTCGACTGCATTTTTTTGGACTGCAAGAAGGCCTTCGACACAGTTCCTCACAAGAGGTTACTGCAAAAGCTAGAGGATCAGGCACACATAACAGGAAAGGCACTGCAATGGATCAGAGAATACCTGACAGGGAGGCAACAACGAGTCATGGTACGTGACGAGGTGTCAGAGTGGGCGCCTGTGACAAGCGGGGTTCCACAGAGGTCAGTCCTAGGACCTGTGCTGTTTTTTGGTATAAGTGAACGACATAACGGAAGGGATAGACTCAGAAGTGTCCTTGTTTGCAGATGATGTGAAGTTAATGAGAAGAATCAAATCGGATGAGGATCAGGCAGGACTACAAAGAGACCTGGACAGGCTACAAGCCTGGTCCAGCAACTGGCTCCTTGAGTTTAACCCTGCCAAATGCAAAGTTATGAAGATTGGGGAAGGGCAGAGAAGACCGCAGACACAATACAGTTTAGATGGCCAAAGACTGCAAACCTCACTCAAGGAAAAAGATCTGGGGGTGAGAATAACACCGAGCATATCTCCTGAGGGGCACATCAATCAGATAACTGCTGCAGCATACGGGCGCCTGGCAAACCTTCGGATAGCGTTCCGATACCTCAGTAAGGACTCGTTCAAGACTCTGTATACCATTTACGTCAGGCCCATACTGGAGTATGCAGCGCCAGTTTAGAATCCACACCTGGTCAAGCACGTCAAGAAATCAGAGAAAGTGCAAAGGTTTGCAACAAGACTAGTTCCAGAGCTACGGGGATTGTCCTACGAAGAAAGGTTGAGAGAAATCGGCCTGATGACACTGGGGGACAGGAGGGTCAGGGGAGACATGATAACGACATATAAAATACTGCGCGGAATAGACAAGGTGGACAAAGACGGGATGTTCCAGAGAAGGGACACAGACACAAGAGGTCACAATTGGAAGTTGAAGACTCAGATGAATCAAAGGGATGTTAGGAAGTATTTCTTCAGTCATAGAGTAGTCAGGCCGTGGAATAGCTTAGAAAGTGACGTAGTGGAGGCGGGAACCATACATAGTCGGCCGTCTCCCACCGAGGCAGGGTGACCCAAAAAAGAAATAAAATCCCCAAAAAGAAAATACTTTCATCATTCAAAACTTTCACCACACTCACACATTATCACTGTTTTTGCAGAGGTGCTCAGAATACAACAGTTTAGAAGCATATACATATAAGGATACACAACATATCCCTCCAAACTGCCAATATCCCAAACCCCTCCTTTAAAGTGCAGGCATTGTACTTCCCATTTCCAGGACTCAAGTCCGACTGTATGAAAATAACCGGTTTTCCTGAATCCCTTCACTAAATATTACCCTGCTCACACTCCAACAGATCGTCAGGTCCCAATTACCATTCGTCTCCATTCACTCCTATCTAACACGCTCACGCACGCTTGCTGGAAGTCCAAGCCCCTTGCCCACAAAACCTCCTTTACCCCCTCTCTCCAACCCTTTCGAGGACGACCCCTACCCCGCCTTCCTTCCCCTATAGATTTATATGCTTTCCATGTCATTCTACTTTGATCCATTCTCTCTAAATGACCAAACCACCTCAACAACCCCTCTTTTGCCCTCTGACTAATACTTTTATTAACTCCACACCTTTTCCTAATTTTCACATTCCGAATTTTCTGCATAATATTTACACCACACATTGCCCTTAAACAGGACATCTCCACTGCCTCCAACCGTCTCCTCGCTGCTGCATTTACCACCCAAGCTTCACACGCATATAAGAGTGTTGGTACTACTATTCTTTCATACATTCCCTTCTTTGCCTCCATAGATAACGTTTTTTGACTCCACATATACCTCAACGCACCACGCATCTTTTTTCCCTCATCAATTCTATGATTAACCTCATCCTTCATAAATCCATCCGCCGACACGTCAACTCCCAAGTATCTGAAAACATTCACTTCTTCCATATTCCTCCTCCCCAATTTGATATCCAATTTTTCTTTATCTAAATCATTTGATACCCTCATCACCTTACTCTTTTCTATGTTCACTTCAACTTTCTACCTTTACACACATTTCCAAACTCATTCACTAACCTTTGCAATTTTTCTTTAGAATCTCCCATAAGCACAGTATCATCAGCAAAAAGTAACTGTGTCAATTCCCATTTTGAATTTGATTCCCCTAAATTTAATCCCACCCCTCTCCCGAACACCCTAGCATTTACTTCCTTTACAACCCCATCTATAAATATATTAAATAACCATGGTGACATTACATATCCCTGTCTAAGACCTACTTTTACCGGGAAGTAGTCTCCCTCTCTTCTACACACCCTAACCTGAGCCTCACTATCCTCATAAAAACTCTTTACAGCATTTAATAACTTACCACCTATTCCATATACTTGCAACATCTGCCACATTGCTCCTCTATCCACTCTATCATATGCATATTATATATATATATATATATATATATATATATATATATATATAATATATATATATATATATATATATATATATATATATATATATATTGTAACCACGAACGAGTGGTATTGATCAATAACAACACTGCGACTAACCAAGGACTTGGAGCCATGATGTTTTGGCCCGCCTCATGGTGAACAAAAATCACATGACACTCTAACCCACAGGACCACCAAATCCTACAAAGAACCAAATACGCAGCCAAGCTAGGTGTGTTACCCTTGGTCCGAGGACATACTGTGGTGTGGGTGCCTCCGAACTAATTTCATTCTACTCCTTGTTTGGTGTACTAGCCCAACAAGCAGTATTTTATATTATTGTAACCACGAACGAATGGTATTTGTCTATAACAACACTGCGACTAGCCAAGGACTCGAACCCATGATGTTTTGGCCTCGTCTTTCTGTCAACTGTTTCCCCCCCCCCCCCACACACACACACACTCATTCCACTTTCTTCAATCAGTTTAAAGTCCTAGACAACTCAGCAACGATTCTGTGGACAGAGTAGGCTAACGCTACCACTTCTGCCCAAGAAATATGTACCTCATCCCTTACATACGTATCAAATTTTCTATAACAATTGTCCCAGATGTTAATGAGATTGCAAGTTTTGCGCAGTACCTGCTTAGCCAGCAATTTACACCAGTTGCCCTAAACATCTATACATTGTACACTCTTCTTCTAGTCAAACGGATACATATGATCAGGACTGCTACCTTAGACCTAATTAAATCTATAATTGTCCTGTACTAGTCTAGCAGCTACTATCTCCTGCCCTTCACAATACCGTTTTCATCCGCAGTGAGGCAGATAATGGGTTTGTTCCAGGTGCCTGACATGGTATTAGCCAATCTGTTGACAGTGTCACAACTCCAGTTCCTGGATCATCTTCCTATCTCTGTTAGAGAAAGTATGCTCAATATATTTATCCTGTGAGACACCTACTACAATGATATTCCTGCATTTATTAGCATAGGAGCAATACGCTGCTAATGTATGACCGATACATTGTAGAAAACCATCACAGTTCTACTTTAAGGATAATTAGGTCGTTGTTGCAGGCAGGGAGCAATGATAAGGCTTCGGAGGTTTCTTACTTTATTTGCGATATCGTGGGTACACAGGCAGTGTTTAAGTTGCCCAGCCCCACAAGGAGCCCATGCCTGCGGAGGAGAGACAAGTAGGTCTTGTTGACTCTAGGATGCCTGGAAGCTAAGTGAGGGTGAGGCAGGGTTATGCTATTTGAAGTGGTATGCCCACCAGCCTTGCCCTATGGTGGAAACTATTAAAACTAGGCATGTAGGCTTACAGTCTACATTTTGCTCAGCCACCTACAACATGGTCGTCCTCGATCATAATTGGCTGTATAAAAAAATCGGTCTTTTTCTCGCAGGAACAGGGTACAGAACACAGAATAAAAACTGAATAGAAACAGAATAAAAACAGCTCCCTACTCGAACAAGTATGTAAATGTATTTTTGTAAGTTCTTTTGTAAGTGTATTTTTGGGGGTCTGAAACGAACTAATCTAATTTACATTTTTCCTTATAGGAACAAATTCGATCGGTATCGGCACTCGAACAGCCTTCTAAAACGAATTAAGTTCATAACTCGAGGTACCACTGTATACAAATGTAGACATAGAAAAAAAAACTTCCTATAGGGAGGGAAGAAAAAAAAGTTGGGGTGTGCTAAAAAAACATCTTGGTCCAAGGCAGTGAGCGTCGATGGGCATCACTGCACGCCTTCCTGCGTCTGGACAGAATCTGCAACACAAGAGACATCGCTGCGGCTGAGCTGTGACGTAACAGGGTACGGTCTCCTCTGGAACGGTGAAGTAGTCATCCTAGTAGTCGATGCAGGGTTCACTCACCCTGGGGCACAACCTGCTGGTGCCCTCGAGTGAGGCGTTGTCAGTACTTGGCAGGAATGTTCTGGCAAGCGACTTAGAAGGACATTTCTCGGCAAAATATCTGGGAGTCGTAACAGCATACATTTTGAGATCACCCCCAGTGTGCTGCTAAACTATTTTGCATAAAATTTAAATTGTGGTTATAGTTGTAGTGTATGTGTTGCTACACTGTAGTTTGAGAGAATAAACATAGTATGCTGCTACACTGTACTACATGATTGTTGCATTTTGGAATAACGTGCAATATACTGCTACGCTATTCTATAGGTTAGCTTCAGTACGGGAAAACCCGCAGTGTGCTACTAAACTTATTTTATTATTATACTTTATTGTGTGAATATACCCAGTTTACTACTACAGAAGCCTATGTGAGAATGCGACCATACACAAGGAACTACTGCAATATTCTTTTTAATAGCTACGATGATAGAACTCCCACAGGGGGGGTTGCTATGCTATTCTATGATGCATACATGGTAGAACACATGCAGTGTGCTGTTACACTATAAGGTTGGCAACATTTTGGGAACACCCGTAGTTTGCTGCTATGCTGCTGTTTATGTTAGTTACATTTTAGAAACACTTGGAGTGCGCTGCTTCACAATTCAGTGGTGCAGTGTGCTGCTGCACTATTCTGTACCATAGGGACATTGATGGAACACTCATAGTATGCTGCTAAACTATCCTGAGTGATAGATACATTGTCGGTTCCCCTATTGTGAGTTGCTCCCATACTCTATATGATGGTTACAATGTGGGAACACCCTCAGTGTGTTTCTGTACTGTCCTACATAGTAGTTCACATTATGAAAACACAAATATTGTCTTGCTACCTACTTTCAATTTGATAGTTACACAGTGGGTACATCACAGTGGGTATACCACAGTGGGAACACTCTCAGAATGCTATATATGACAGTTACATTATGTTAAAATCCTCAGTGTGGTATTTATTTATTTTATATAATAGTTACATTGTAAGTACTTCTGCACTATTGAAATAGTGAACAATTGTTGGATCTGAGAGGAAGGTGACCTGTCAGTGATTACATTCTTTCTTCTACTACTCTACACCTCTCCTGCCGACAGTATACAAGTCTCCACACTGTCTCTTGATCTTCACATTGTTTCAGACTATGGAACAGAACTCTTCTCCAGGCTGAGGGACTGACAACCTCAAATCTACGTCTTCAGGGGTGATGGACTGATTACATCGTCTTCACATCTCTTCTGCTCCTGCCTACTTTCTGTACTTGACTGAAGAAGCCTACTGTGTAGGCGAAACGTTTCGGAATAAAGATGCCTAACTGTAGCCTGTGTCTTACCAACCCACTTCTAAACTATTCTATATGATATTTGCAGTATATGAATACTCACAGCGTGTTAGTTCATTATTCTTTATCAGAGTTACATTGAGGGAAGAACTGCAGTGTACTGCAACCTTAATGGGTATGATATTTACGTAATGGTAATACCAATACCGTGCTGATACTATATTTTATATGATAGTTTCCTATATTAAACACCCAAACTGTGCTTGTATTGTTCTTTATAATAAATTTGTGGGAATTCTCACAGTGGACTACCACACAATTCCATACGAAAGTTAATAAATTAGACACTTGTACTGCACTTCGGTATCTTTGGAAATAAATGATATAAAATACCGACACAATGTAAATATAAACACTTAAGCACTATAATGTGATCCTTTATTGGCAACGTTTCGCCCACACAGTGGGCTTTATCATTTCACAAAGAGATCTGTTTATGACTTGATAAAGCCCACTGTGTGGGCGAAACGTTGCAAGTAAAGGATTACATTACACTGCTTAAGTGTTTATATTTACACTTCGGCATCTTTATTGTGGAAACGTTTCGCCACACAGTGGCTTCCTCAGTCCAGTACAGAGAAGAAGTTGAAGATTGTAAGGAGTTTGAGATAATTAGTCCCTCAGCCTAAAGTCGATGTATTCAGTCAATCAGACTGTATTGAACTGAGGAATCCACTTTGTGGCGTAATGTTTCCACAGTAAAGATGCCAGAGTACTGCAGATGTGTCTAATTTATCAACTTGTCACTTCTCTGAACCATTTAAATATCTTCATATGAAAGCCTACATTGTGGGAACAAATATAATTGGGACGTTCTGGGAATACCCGCAGTTTGCAGGTATTCTATATAAAACTTCCATTTTGGGAATAACAAAAAAGGCACAATACCGTGACTGGAACGATACACAAATAACCCGCACATAAAAGAGAGAAGCTTACGACGACGTTTCGGTCCGACTTGGACTATTGACAAAGTCACACTAACAGAGGTGGAGCAGGACGGCTATATATAGGCAGGAAGAGGTTGTTGTAGTAGAAGTAGTAGTAGTAGTACAAGAGTACTACTACTACTACTACTACTACTACTACTACTACTACTACTACCACCACCTCTTCCTGCCTATATATAGCCGTCCTGCTCCACCTCTGTTAGTGTGACTTTGTCAATGGTCCAAGTCGGACCGAAACGTCGTCGTAAGCTTCTCTCTTTTATGTGCGGGTTATTTGTGTTTCATTTTGGGAACCCCTGGAGTGCGTTACTATGCTATTTTATGTGAATGTTACATTTTAGGAATACCCACAGTATGCTGAGTCACTAACCTGTATAATATTTACATAATAACACACACTGTAAGAGGCCAGTATATCTGAAATACGAAGGGAGGCATTAGGCAGAGAACTAGCAAATATCGAACTTAAGCTTAAAGAATCATACAGGACACAAGAACCTCGGGAAGAACTAAAAGCCTTAAACGAAATTGAAAGAAACCCAAAATATTTCTTTTTGTTTTATGCCAAATCTAAGGCGAAAACAACTTCCAGTATTGGAACGTTACTTAGCCGAGATGGGACCTACACAGATGGCAGCAAAGAAATGAGGGAGTTACTAATGGTCCAGTATGACTCGGTGTTTAGTGAGCCGCTAACGAGACTAAGAGTCGACCTAAATTATTTTTTAATGACCGAGATTCAAAATTTGGTCAATTCAAACATCTCTTATATTATCCTAACATCACATTACTTAGAAAAGGCAATAAATGACATGCCCATGCACTCTGCCCCATGCCCAAACTCGTGGAACTCCATGTCCATCAAGAACTGCAAGAAACCCCTATCACGTGCCCTTAGCATTCTGTGGAGAGGAAGCATGTACACATGGATCATAGCATTCACTAAAAACACCAGACATATCCCCATTTCAGAAAGGTGGCAGCAAAGCAATAGCGAAGAATTACAGACCGACAGCGCTAACGTCCCATATCATAAAAATCCTTGAAAAGGTTTTAAGAAGCAAGATCGCCACCCATCTAGATACCCCTTAGTTACACAACCCAGGGGCAACATGGGCTTATAGCAGGTCGCTCCTGCCTGTCCCAAATTACTGGACTAATATGACAAGGTCCTGGATGATCTAGAGGACGAACAAAATATATATAGTTCACACAGACTTTGGAAAAGCCTTCGAGAAGTGCGACCATTGTATAATAGCACACAAAATACGTGATAAAAGAATAACAGGAAAAGCTGGTAGATGGATCTATAACTTCCTAACAAATAAAACACAAAGAGTAATAGTAAAAAGTTCTGTTCCACAAGGCACAGTACTCACCTCTATCCTGTTCCTCATCCTCATATCTAACATAGACAGAGATGTAAGCCACAGCACCGTGTCTTTCTTTGCGGATGTCACCCGAATTTGCATGACAGTGTCCTCTATCGAAGACACTGCAAGACTCCAAATGGACATCAACCAAATCTTTAAATGGGTTGCAGAAAGCAATATGAAGTTCAATGAAGAGAAATTTCAATTACTCCCATACAGAAAACTTTAGGAAATTAATACTACATCGGAGTATAAAAGAAATCCCAACCACACAATAAAGCATAAGACCAATGTGAAGGACCTGGGAGTGATAATGTCATTAGATTTCACTTTCAAAGATCCCAGCAATGTAGTTACCACAGTTACTAGAAAAATGATAGAATGGATAATGAGAACCTTCAAAACTAGGGAAACCAAGCCCATGATGATTCTCTTCAAATTGCTTCTTTCTAGGCTGAAATATTACTGTACATTAACAGCGCCTTTCAAGGCTTGTGCAATTACTGACTTGGAGAATGTACAGAGAACCTTGACAGCACATATAAGTATGATAAAACACCTAAATTACTTGGAACGGTTGAAGTTCCTTGACTTATATTCCGTGCAACTCAAGCGAGAAAGATACATGATAATATACACTTGAAAAATCACACGAAAATCACACCCTACGAAACGAAAAGACTCGACAGGCGGTGCAACATCCCCCCAATGAAAAGCAGGGGCGCCATGAGTACGCTAAAAGATAACACAACAAGTGTTAGGGGCCCACGACTGTTCAACTGCCTCCTAGCATACATAAAGGGGATTACCAATAGACCTCTAGTTGTTTTCAAGAAGGCGCTGGACAGGCACGTAAAGTCTGTGCCTGATGAGCCGAGTTGTCATTAGTACGTTTGTTTGCGTGCAGTTAAATGTACCAGCCTGGTTGATCAGGCTATGAGACACCGCGAGGAATGGTCACAGACCGGGCCACGGGGGCGTTGCCCCCTGTTTCGATATTCTACTTGATATTTTCATATTACGAACACCGGTATACTGCACTGCGACATTATTTTGTAAAATACAGTATAGAAACGCCCACAAAAATTTGAATTCACTAATCTGTATGGTAAATACATTGTGAAAACATCCGCAGTGTGCTGTTACAAGCTTCTTTTATGAGAAATTTATTTTGTGAACTGCTGTGCTCTGATGCACTCATCTGTTTCACTGTGAAACACCTGCAGAGCGTTAAACCTGTATGACAGTTACATCTGTGTGGCAGTTACATCTGTATGACAGTTACATCTGTATGACAGTTACATCTGTATGACAGTTACATCTATATGACAGTTACATCTATATGACAGTTACATCTATATGACAGTTACATCTGTATGACAGTTACATCTATATGACAGTTACATCTATATGACAGTTACATCTATATGACAGTTACATCTATATGACAGTTACATCTGTATGACAGTTACATCTGTATGACAGTTACATCTATATGACAGTTACATCTGTGTGACAGTTACATCTACATGACAGTTACATCTGTGTGACAGTTACATCTATATGACAGTTACATCTAAAATGACAGTTACATCTATATGACAGTTCCCATCTGTGTGACAGTTACATCTACATGACAGTTACATCTGTGTGACAGTTACATCTATATGACAGTTACATCTGTGTGACAGTTACATCTACATGACAGTTACATCTGTGTGACAGTTACATCTATATGACAGTTACATCTATATGACAGTTACATCTATATGACAGTTACATCTGTATGACAGTTACATCTACATGACAGTTACATCTGTGTGACAGTTACATCTACATGACAGTTACATCTATATGACAGTTACATCTGTGTGACAGTTACATCTACATGACAGTTACATCTATATGACAGTTACATCTATATGACAGTTACATCTGTATGACAGTTACATCTATATGACAGTTACATCTATATGACAGTTACATCTATATGACAGTTACATCTATATGACAGTTACATCTGTATGACAGTTACATCTGTATGACAGTTACATCTATATGACAGTTACATCTGTGTGACAGTTACATCTACATGACAGTTACATCTGTATGACAGTTACATCTATATGACAGTTACATCTGTATGACAGTTACATCTGTGTGACAGTTACATCTGTATGACAGTTACATCTACATGACAGTTACATCTATATGACAGTTACATCTGTTGTGACAGTTTACATACTAATGACAGTTACATCTATATGACAGTTACATCTGTGTGACAGTTACATCTACATGACAGTTACATCTATATGACAGTTACATCTATATGACAGTTACATCTATATGACAGTTACATCTGTGTGACAGTTACATCTACATGACAGTTACATCTACATGACAGTTACATCTATATGACAGTTACATCTGTGTGACAGTTACATCTACATGACAGTTACATCTATATGACAGTTACATCTACATGACAGTTACATCTATATGACAGTTACATCTGTGTGACAGTTACATCTACATGACAGTTACATCTACATGACAGTTACATCTATATGACAGTTACATCTGTGTGACAGTTACATCTACATGACAGTTACATCTACATGACAGTTACATCTATATGACAGTTACATCTGTGTGACAGTTACATCTACATGACTAGTCATTACATCTGTGTGACAGTTACATCTATATGACAGTTACATCTGTGTGACAGTTACACTCACATGACAGTTACATCTAATATGTACAGTTAATCATCTATATGACAGTTACATCTATATGACAGTTACATCTATATGACAGTTACATCTGTATGACAGTAATCTGTGTGACAGTTACATCTGTGGACAAGTTACATCTATATGACAGTTACATCTACATGACAGTTACATCTATATGACAGTTACATCTATATGACAGTTACATCTATATGACAGTTACATCTATATGACAGTTACATCTGTATGACAGTTACATCTGTGTGACAGTTACATCTACATGACAGTTACATCTGTGTGACAGTTACATCTATATGACAGTTACATCTACATGACAGTTACATCTACATGACAGTTACATCTACATGACAGTTACATCTACATGACAGTTACATCTACATGACAGTTACATCTATATGACAGTTACATCTATATGACAGTTACATCTATATGACAGTTACATCTATATGACAGTTACATCTGTATGACAGTTACATCTACATGACAGTTACATCTGTGTGACAGTTACATCTACATGACAGTTACATCTGTGTGACAGTTACATCTATATGACAGTTACATCTACATGACAGTTACATCTACATGACAGTTACATCTATATGACAGTTACATCTGTGTGACAGTTACATCTACATGACAGTTACATCTACATGACAGTTACATCTGTGTGACAGTTACATCTATATGACAGTTACATCTATATGACAGTTACATCTATATGACAGTTACATCTGTGTGACAGTTACATCTACATGACAGTTACATCTATATGACAGTTACATCTGTGTGACAGTTACATCTACATGACAGTTACATCTACATGACAGTTACATCTATATGACAGTTACATCTGTGTGACAGTTACATCTACATGACAGTTACATCTACATGACAGTTACATCTGTGTGACAGTTACATCTATATGACAGTTACATCTATATGACAGTTACATCTATATGACAGTTACATCTGTGTGACAGTTACATCTACATGACAGTTACACTGAGCTAACTCCTCTATACATTTAGAGAACTCCGCTATATTATTCAACTTGATATTTACTTAGTGAATGCAGCCTCAGTGTGCTGCTGCACAGACTCAGTGTACTGCTGCACAGTCTCAGTGTACTGCTGCACCCTTTTATATAACAACTACACTGTGAAAACAGACTCAGTATACTGCTGCACAGACTCAGTGTACTGCTGCACAGTCTCAGTGTACTGCTGCACCCTTTTATATAACAACTACACTGTGAAAACAGACTCAGTGTACTGCTGCACAGACTCAGTGTACTGCTGCACAGACTCAGTGTACTGCTGCACCCTTTTATATAACAACTACACTGTGAAAACAGACTCAGTATACTGCTGCACAGACTCAGTGTACTGCTGCACAGTCTCAGTGTACTGCTGCACAGTCTCAGTGTACTGCTGCACAGTCTCAGTGTACTGCTGCACAGTCTCAGTGTACTGCTGCACAAACTCAGTGTACTGCTGCACAGTCTTAGTGTACTGCTGCACAGTCTCAGTGTACTGCTGCACAGACTCAGTGTACTGCTGCACAGTCTTAGTGTACTGCTGCACAGTCTTAGTGTACTGCTGCACAGTCTTAGTGTACTGCTGCACAGTCTCAGTGTACTGCTGCACAGTCTCAGTGTACTGCTGCACAGTCTCAGTGTACTGCTGCACAGTCTCAGTGTACTGCTGCACAGTCTCAGTGTACTGCTGCACAGTCTCAGTGTACTGGCTCTGCACAGTCTCAGTGTACTGCTGCACAGTCTTAGTGTACTGCTGCACAGTCTCAGTGTACTGCTGCACAGTCTTAGTGTACTGCTGCACAGTCTCAGTGTACTGCCGCACAGTCTTAGTGTACTGCTGCACAGTCTCTTAGTGTACTGCTGCACAGTCTTAGTGTACTGCTGCACAGTCTCAGTGTACTGCTGCACAGACTCAGTGTACTGCTGCACAGTCTCAGTGTACTGCTGCACAGTCTCAGTGTACTGCTGCACAGTCTTAGTGTACTGCTGCACAGTCTTAGTGTACTGCTGCACAGTCTCAGTGTACTGCTGCACAGTCTCAGTGTACTGCTGCACAGTCTCAGTGTACTGCTGCACAGTCTTAGTGTACTGCTGCACAGTCTCAGTGTACTGCTGCACAGTCTCAGTGTACTGCTGCACAGTCTCAGTGTACTGCTGCACAGTCTCAGTGTACTGCTGCACAGTCTCAGTGTACTGCTGCACAGTCTCAGTGTACTGCTGCACAGTCTCAGTGTACTGCTGCACAGTCTCAGTGTACTGCTGCACTATTGTCTTTGATAGTTACAGAACAGACACACCCATAGTTTGATTTAACACTATTCGCTGTATCAAATACATGATGGTATTACCTCCAGTTTGATGCTACAGTGTTCTGTATGATAGTCACGTTAAGGTAACATTTACAACGTGGTCTTAGACTATTGTAAACGTGAGTTAATAATACAAGTATTTTAAATGAAAGTAAGGTAATCTAATTAAATTAGAATATATTTCCAGTGAATGATATTTTCCCAGATGAAAATTATGCTTTTCTCAATGATTTTTTATCAATTAATTATAACGTGATTTTTTTTGGCCAACAGAAATATTTTTAGCTAATTAACTCTGAAACAAATGAAATTTTTGTTTTACTAAAGGAGATTTTTTTCAAAATGAAATTTGTTTAGATACCAAGCCCGTGATGGTTCTCTTCAAATTGCTTGTTCTCTCTAGCCTGGAATATTGTTGTACACTAACAGCGCCTTACAAGGCATGTGCAATTGCTGACCTGGACAATATACAGAGAACTTTCACGGTGGCCATAAGTAAGATAAAACACCTAAATTACTGGGAACTGTTGAAGACCTTTCATTTGTATTCCCTGGAATGCAGGCGAGAAAGATACATGATAATGTGGACTGGGAAAATCCTAGAGGTACTAGTTCCAAATTTGCACACCCAAATCACTCCGTACAAAATCAAAAGACTCACCAGGAGATGCAACATCTTCCCCAATGAAAAGAGTGGCGACACGAGTACGCTAAAAAAACACAGTAAGTGTCAAGGGCCCATGACTCTTCAACTGCTTCTCAGCATACATAAGGGGGATTACCAATAGACCCTGATTGTCTTCAAGAAGGCGCTGGACAGGCACCTAAAACCAGTACCTGACCAGCCAGGCTGTGAATCTTACTTTGGTTTGCGTGTGGCTAGCAGTAACAGCATGGTTGATCAGGCCCTGATGCACCACGAGGCCTGGACACAGACCGGGCCGCGGGGGCGTTGACCCCCGAAATTCTCTCCAGGTACGAAACTTTTTCTCAAATTATTTCTTTTACCAGATATTTTTTTAAATTAATATTTAATCAAATATTTTCATACCAAATATAATCGATGTTTTTCCATGTGAAATTTTTGTTAACAAATTAAATTTGTGCTTGGAATGGAGATTTTGTTTACCAAATTAACTTTTGTTAACAAATTAATTTAGATTTTTTTTAACATAGATTTGTGTTTGCAATGAAGATTTTGTTTATCAAATTAATTTTTTTACCAAATTAAATAATTGTTTACTAATATTATTTTCTTAAGTAAATGACGAATATAATGCTAGAAAAAACATTAATAAAACGAAGCAAAGAATATATCAGAAGTTTTTTTTTTTGAAGTCATCATGAAGTTAATGTTTCTTAAGACTAATACATATATTTAAATTTAGATTTGTATTTAATACATATATTTATATATTTATAATACATATATTTTTTTTTTTTTTATTATCACACCGGCCGATTCCCACCAAGGCAGGGCGGCCCGAAAAAGAAAAACTTTCACCATCATTCACTCCATCACTGTCTTGCCAGAAGGGTGCTTTACACTACAGTTTTTAAACTGCAACATTAACACCCCTCCTTCAGAGTGCAGGCACTGTACTTCCCATCTCCAGGACTCAAGTCCGGCCTGCCGGTTTCCCTGAATCCCTTCATAAATGTTACTTTGCTCACACTCCAACAGCACGTCAAGTATTAAAAACCATTTGTCTCCATTCACTCCTATCAAACACGCTCACGCATGCCTGCTGGAAGTCCAAGCCCCTCGCACACAAAACCTCCTTTACCCCCTCCCTCCAACCCTTCCTAGGCCGACCCCTACCCCGCCTTCCTTCCACTACAGACTGATACACTCTTGAAGTCATTCTGTTTCGCTCCATTCTCTCTACATGTCCGAACCACCTCAACAACCCTTCCTCAGCCCTCTGGACAACAGTTTTGGTAATCCCGCACCTCCTCCTAACTTCCAAACTACGAATTCTCTGCATTATATTCACACCACACATTGCCCTCAGACATGACATCTCCACTGCCTCCAGCCTTCTCCTCGCTGCAACATTCATCACCCACGCTTCACACCCATATAGAAGCGTTGGTAAAACTATACTCTCATACATTCCCCTCTTTGCCTCCAAGGACAAAGTTCTTTGTCTCCACAGACTCCTAAGTGCACCACTCACTCTTTTTTCCCTCATCAATTCTATGATTCACCTCATCTTTCATAGACCCATCCGCTGACACGTCCACTCCCAAATATCTGAATACGTTCACCTCCTCCATACTCTCTCCCTCCAATCTGATATTCAATCTTTCATCACCTAATCTTTTTGTTATCCTCATAACCTTACTCTTTCCTGTATTCACCTTTAATTTTCTTCTTTTGCACACCCTACCAAATTCATCCACCAATCTCTGCAACTTCTCTTCAGAATCTCCCAAGAGCACAGTGTCATCAGCAAAGAGCAGCTGTGACAACTCCCACTTTGTGTGTGATTCTTTATCTTTTAACTCCACGCCTCTTGCCCAAGACCCTCGCATTTACTTCTCTTACAACCCCATCTATAAATATATTAAACAACCACGGTGACATCACACATCCTTGTCTAAGGCCTACTTTTACTGGGAAAAAATTTCCCTCTTTCCTACATACTCTAACTTGGGCCTCACTATCCTCGTAAAAACTCTTCACTGCTTTCAGTAACCTACCTCCTACACCATACACTTGCAACATCTGCCACATTGCCCCCCTATCCACCCTGTCATACGCCTTTTCCAAATCCATAAATGCCACAAAGACCTCTTTAGGCCTTATCTAAATACTGTTCACTTATATGTTTCACTGTAAACACCTGGTCCACACACCCCCTACCTTTCCTAAAGCCTCCTTGTTCATCTGCTATCCTATTCTCCGTCTTACTCTTAATTTCTTTCAATTATAACATCTACCATACACTTTACCAGGTACACTCAACAGACTTATCCCCCTATAATTTTTGCACTCTCTTTTATCCCCTTTGCCTTTATACAAAGGAACTATGCATGCTCTCTGCCAATCCCTAGGTACCTTACCCTCTTCCATACATTTATTAAATAATTTCAACCAACCACTCCAAAACTATATCCCCACCTGCTTTTAACATTTCTATCTTTATCCCATCAATCCCGGCTGCCTTACCCCCTTTCATTTTACCTACTGCCTCACGAACTTCCCCCACACTCACAACTGGCTCTTCCTCACTCCTACAAGATGTTATTCCTCCTTGCCCTATACACGAAATCACAGCTTCCCTATCTTCATCAACATTTAACAATTCCTCAAAATATTCCTTCCATCTTCCCAATACCTCTAACTCTCCATTTAATAACTCTCCTCTCCTATTTTTAACTGACAAATCCATTTGTTCTCTAGGCTTTCTTAACTTGTTAATCTCACTCCAAAAACTTTTTCTTATTTTCAACAAAATTTGTTGATAACATCTCACCCACTCTCTCATTTGCTCTCTTTTTACATTGCTTCACCACTCTCTTAACTTCTCTCTTTTTCTCCATATACTCTTCCCTCCTTGCATCACTTCTACTTTGTAAAAACTTCTCATATGCTAACTTTTTCTCCCTTACTACTCTCTTACATCATCATTCCACCAATCGCTCCTCTTCCCTCCTGCACCCACTTTCCTGTAACCACAAACTTCTGCTGAACACTCTAACACTACATTTTTAAACCTACCCCATACCTCTTCGACCCCATTGCCTATGCTCTCATTAGCCCATCTATCCTCCAATAGCTGTTTATATCTTACCCTAACTGCCTCCTCTTTTAGTTTATAAACCTTCACCTCTCTCTTCCCTGATGCTTCTATTCTCCTTGTATCCCATCTACCTTTTACTCTCATGTAGCTACAACTAGAAAGTGATCTGATATATCTGTGGCCCCTCTATAAACATGTACATCCTAAAGTCTACTCAACAGTCTTTTATCTACCAATACATAATCCAACAAACTACTGTCATTTCGCCCTACATCATATCGTGTATACTTATTTATCCTCTTTTTCTTAAAATATGTATTACCTATAACTAAACCCCTTTCTATACAAAGTTCAATCAAAGGGCTCCCATTATCATTTACACCTGGCACCCCAAACTTACCTACCACACCCTCTCTAAAAGTTTCTCCTACTTTAGCATTCAAGTCCCCTACCACAATTACTCTCTCACTTGGTTCAAAGGCTCCTATACATTCACTTAACATCTCCCAAAATCTCTCTCTCTCCTCTGCATTCCTCCCCTTCTCCAGGTGCATACACGCTTATTATGACCCACTTCTCGCATCCAACCTTTACTTTAATCCACATAATTCTTGAATTTACACATTCATATTCTCTTTTCTCCTTCCATAACTGATCATTTAACATTACTGCTACCCCTTCCTTGCTCTAACTCTCTCAGATACTCCAGATTTAATCCCATTTATTTCCCCCCACTGAAACTCTCCTACCCCCCCTTCAGCTTTGTTTCGCTTAGGGCCAGGACATCCAACTTCTTTTCATTCATAACATCAGCAATCATCTGTTTCTTGTCATCCGCACTACATCCACGCACATTTAAGCAACCCAGTTTTATAAAGTTTTTCTTCTTCTCTTTTTTAGTAATTGTATACAGGAGAAGGGGTTACTAGCCCATTGCTCCCGGCATTTTAGTCGCCTCATACGACACGCATGGCTTACGGAGGAAAGATTCTTTTCCACTTCCCCATGGACAATAGAAGAAATAAAAAAGAACAAGAGCTATTTAGAAAAAGGAGAAAAACCTAGATGTATGTATATATATATATGCATGTGCGTGTCTGTGAAGTGTGACCAAAGTGTAAGTAGGAGTAGCAAGATATCCCTGTTATCTTAGCGTGTTTATGAGACAGAAAAAGAAACCAGCAATCCTACCATCATGCAAAACAGTTACAGGTTTTTGTTTCACAGTCATCTGGCAGGACGGTAGTACTTCCCTGGGTGGTTGCTGTCTACCAACCTACTACCTACATATATTTATATATTATAATACATATATTTATATATTTATAATACATATATTTATATATTTATAATACATATATTTATATATTATAATACATATATTTATATATTTATAATACATATATTTATATATTTATAATACATATATATTTATATATTTATAGTACATATATTTATATATTTATAATACATATATTTATATATTTAAAATACATATATTTATAATACATATATTATATATTTATAATACATATATTTATATATTTAAAATACATATATTTATAATACATATATTATATATTTATAATACATATATTTATATATTTATAATACATATATTTATATATTTATAATACATATATTTATATATTTAAAATACATATATTTATATATTTATAATACATATATTTATATATTTATAATACATATATTTATATATTTATAATATATATTTATAATACATATATTATATATTTATAATACATATATTTATATATTATAATACATATATTTATATATTTATAATACATATATTTATATATTTATAATACATATATTTATACATATATTTATATTTATATATAATACATATTTTTAAAGGTTAACATAGAATTACTGAAAGTTTTATTTGAGTTATGAGGAATTATGAGTGAGAAGATGAGCGAGTTAACATGTTAATGAATTACTACATGTTATAATGAATAAGATGCAGAAAAGAGAGTAAAGATGGTATTTAACAACAAGAGGAAATAAATGGGAATAACTTGTGGGTATAAATTTCGGTATATAAATTCGAAGATCAATTTTGGTTTTTGGATAGTGGAGACTAGGCTATGGGTAATGGACTCATCAAACATTAATGTCGTTTTAGCATTATTTTCATTCATAACTTACGAAAATATCATTAGTAAACAATTATTTAATTTGGTAAAAAAATTAATTTGATAAACAAAATCTTCATTGCAAATATAAATCTAATTTGTTTAAAAAATCTAAATTAATTTGTTGGCATTTTCTCGGAGCTCAAAGAAGCGATCAAAATTATGGTGAGAATTTTTTATTGTAAATTAAGGAAAGCATAAATTTCCATGACAATTTTACGCTATATGGAAACACAAAATCGTTTTGTGTACAGAACAATTTTGCTATTTCATAAATACTTTTGAATCCCACTGAAATAACTACTGTTTCTATGGTCATTATGTTAGTAAAAACTCAGACCTCAATGGAAATAAGTCACTTATAATTTTTTGGATTATCCCAGGTTCTCTACACATATGCTGCTATGTATGATAATCTATGTAACTGTATTTGTGTATACCTTAATAAACTTACTTTTTGAATAAAATTGAAAAAATTATCTTTAGAGAAAGAAATTTTGCATAGCATATAGAATTAAATTATTTTTTCTACGAACAGTCCCTAGAATTTTTTCCACCGATTTTCTTTTTGGAAAAAAACACCTTATTTAGTGACGTCATATACCGTTTCAAAAACTTGAATTACCTTTTAGATATTTCTGAAAATAATAATGCGCTAATGATTTGTATTAATAAACTTTCAGTAAAGCTTATCATATGGATAACTTGTATTAACACGTTTTTGATGGTCTTATAAGCAGAACGAAACACTATAGGAATAAATATAGAGGGAAAAAAAGGACGAAAAGGGGGAAACGAATAGTTTAGGTACTTATTGTCGTTTTTGTTAAAATCTGCACTGAATATGAATGTCCCTGGAGGTAGATGATAGTTTCTGAACCTTAGGAGACGACAGACCATTGGCCTGGTGGCTAACGCTCTCGCATCACACACCGAGGGTCTGGGCTCGATTCCCAGCCAGAGTAGAAACATTGAGCGTGTTTCTTTCCACCTGTTGTCTATGTTCCCCATCAGTAAAATGGGTACCTGGGTGTTAGTGGACTGGTGTGGGTCGCATCCTGGGACACTGACCTAATTCGCCCGAAATGCTGAACATAACAAGGGGCTTTCTATATAGTAGTATGTCATTGATGTCAGCTAGGACTGTCTACCATGTACATGTACTTGTAGTAAATAAAGATGATAAGGATGAATTTCCTCTAGATGTAAATTTAAATCTCCAAGAAATAAAACTTGCAATGTTAATCCAGGGAAACCAAATAGTTTAAGAACATGTAAAGAAGGAAAAAGAGAAAATGAGAGGGAGAAAGGGAAAAGTGTAAAGGAGAATGAAGGGACATGTGGATGGAGGAAGAGGGTATTAGAGGATGAAGAAAGGAAGGAGGAGAATGATAGATGATGGCAGAATGATGACCAAAAGGAGTAGGAAAATAAAAAGTGGGGAGGAAGAGGAGACGATGGAGGTGGAAGGATGAAGAAAGGAAGAATGAGACGGAAGTTGGAAGGAAAGGAGGAGGAAACAGTGAGGGGCAGGATGAGAAGAAAGAGGAAGGTAAAAGAGGTCAAGAGAAGCTAAGGAAGGAGGAGGAAGACTAGAAAGATTGAGAAAGGGGGAAAGGATCTAAGAAGGAAGGAACAGGAAAGAAGGAAGGAACAGGATGGAAGGTGGAAAAGGGACTGTGAGATTGTAAACGGACACTTCAAAAGATTACGCGACAGGAAATCAATGTCTCTTGACACACTGCTAATTACCTAAGGTGAAGGCGTGGGTGTGTGGGACAGGTGTGGCTGTGTAGGATCGATGGCAGATGTAGAGGAAAGGAAGATAACTGATGGTGGTACTGGTTGGTGATGTATTACTGTTAGAATTACCAACCTCTATGGGGAAGTGGAACAGAATTCTTCCTCCGTAAGCCATGTGTGTCGTAGGTGACTAGAATGCTGGGAGCAAGGGGCTAGTAACCCCTTCTCCTGTATACATTATTAATGTTAAAAAGAGAAAGTTTAGTTTTTCTTTCTGGGTCACCTTGCTTCGGTGGGATACTGCCGATTTGTTGAAAGAAACAAGAATTACCTACAATATAATAGGTAAAAGGCACAAGTGCAGCTAATGTAACATTTATTGTATTCCCAAATTATCACTATAGTAGAAAGGGCAATTAGGAAATACACAGAACTAAAGTAACTCAAATCTTCCATTTAGAAAAACCATCTCTAATACCAAACTCTTAACATTGAGAGACAAATCTCCTAAAACACTAGCCTCCACAAGCAGTACATATAGTATTTTAACCACGAACGAGTGGTATTTACATAAGAACATAAGAAAGAAGGAACTCTGCAACAGGTCTACTGACCCATGCGAAGCAGGTCCATGCCACCTCCCCTAGAACAATGACCATCTAGTCAGGTCACTTCCACTTAAGGAAGGAGCACGGCAACAGACCTGGTAGCCGAAGCTAGTCAGGTCCAACTCACACCCACCCACACCCACTCATGTATTTATCCAACCTATTTTTAAAACTACACAAGGTCTTAGCTTCTATGACGGTACTCGAGAGTTTGTTCCACTCATCCACAACTCTATTACTAAACCAGTGCTTTCCTATGTCCTTCCTGAATCTAAACTTTTCCAACTTGAAACTATTGCTGCGAGTCCTGTCTTGGCTTGGATATTTCACCACGCTATTTACATCACCTTTATTTATTCCTGTCTTCCATTTATACACCTCAGTCATATCCCCCCTAATTCTAAGCCTTTCTAGAGAGTGCAGATTCAGGGTCCTCAGTCTATCCTCATAGGGAAGATTTCTGATACATGGGATCAGCTTTGTCATCCTCCTCTGTACGTTTTCCAGTGCATTTATATCCATTCTGTAATACGGTGACCAGAACTGAGCAGCATAGTCTAAATGAGACCTAACCAAGGATATATAGAGTTGAAGAACAACCTGAGGACTTCTATTATTTATACTTCTTAATATGGAGCCAAGGATTCTGTTAGCTTTATTGCGAACACTAATGCACTGTTGTCTTGATTTCAGATTACTGCTAACCAGAACTCCTAAATCTTTTTCGCAATCAGTAGTATTAAGATCTACACTGTAATAAAGTTGGTAGAATTACCGACAATATGTAAAGTAAAAGGACACAAGTGCAACTAATGTGACATTTATTGTGGCAACGTTTCGCTCTCCAGGAGCTTTACCAAGCCATTACAAACAATACACGGACACAGAGGGTATATAAAGGCTCAGAGTGAGGTGCAATACTAGTGAGGTACTATTTAGATGTTCACTAGTGGTGGTGGTAGTAGTAGTAGTAGTAGTGGTAGTGACAAAAGTAATACAATATGGTAGAGCAATTAATTCGTACATGAGTAAAAGGATATAAAAGCTATTACTTGGGTAACATAAAAATAGGTTGGACAAATATATAGAGTGGAAAGAGGCAGCTTGTTTCAGTGTTCACTCTCTGTAATGTGCTTTGTGTAGTATAACAGGAGAGACTATGTGATGGCAGGGTTTACTGTTTTCAGGAGGATTCTTGCTAAGACTTCGGAGATGGTGAAGCTGCCGTTGTTTTGTTTAATTGTATTTGAAACAGCGATCAGTGCTGATTCGAGGCACTTGCGTCTGCGGAAATTAGTTTCATTGATCACTAATTGGGCGTCTCTGAATTTCATGAGATGATTGGTAGAATTTCGGTGTTGTACACAGGCGTTGTTCAAGTTATCGTTCCTACATGCGTAAATGTGTTCATTGAGGCGGGTGTCGAGGTTTCTTGCTGTTTCACCTACGTAAATCTTGTCACAGCCTCCACAGGGTATAGTGTAAACTCCTGCATTGACTGGTTCGTGGTGCTTGGATTTTGTCCTGGTTAGATCCTTTATTGAAGTGCAAGAAGCGATGGCGACTCTGGTGTTAGCTTGTGAAAGTACTTTTGAGACGTTCAATGCAACCTGGCTGTTGGGAAGAATTATAACTTTGTTAGGAGTGGTGTTGATGCGTGGAGAATTAATGATCTGAAGAGCTCTTTTCTTGCAGTCTTTGATGAAAAAAGAAGGAAAATGTAACTCAGTGAATGTTTGGTGAATGTATGTACATTCCTCGTCAAGAAACTCAGGACTACAAATTCGGTATGCTCTTAGGAAAAACCCGATGATGATGCCTCTTTTGGTCTTGGTATCTTGACTGGAATAGAAGTGTGTGAGATCATTTTTATTGGTGGGTTTCCGATAAACTTGAAATCTTAGGTTGTTGTCTACTTTGTGAATGAGGACGTCGAGGAAAGGTAGCTTGTCATTGGACTCTTCTTCTAGTGTAAACTGGATCGCCGGTTCAACTGCGTTGAGCCTTGCCTGAAGATCCCGTACATCAAAACGTTTTGGAGTTATTACGAGGACATCGTCCACGTAACGTAACCAAGTGACGCTTGAAGGGATGATGTTGGCGAAGTGTTCGGACTCTAGGTGTTCCATGTATAAGTTGGCTAGGACGGCACTTATGGGGGACCCCATTCCCATGCCGTAGGTTTGTTTGTAGAGCTTGTTATACACTATACCCTGTGGAGGCTGTGAGAAGATTTACGTAGATGAAACAGCAAGAAACCTCGACACCCGCCTCAATGAACACATTTACGCATGTAGGAACGATAACTTGAACAACGCCTGTGTACAACACCGAAATTCCACCAATCATCTCATGAAATTCAGAGACGCCCAATTAGTGATCAATGAAACTAATTTCCGCAGACGCAAGCGCCTCGAATCAGCACTGATCGCTGTTTCAAATACAATTAAACAAAACAACGGCAGCTTCACCATCTCCGAAGTCTTAGCAAGAATCCTCCTGAAAACAGTAAACCCTGCCATCACATAGTCTCTCCTGTTATACTACACAAAGCACATTACAGAGAGTGAACACTGAAACAAGCTGCCTCTTTCCACTCTATATATTTGTCCAACCTATTTTTATGTTACCCAAGTAATAGCTTTTATATCCTTTTACTCATGTACGAATTAATTGCTCTACCATATTGTATTACTTTTGTCACTACTACCACTACTACTACTACTACTACCACTAGTGAACATCTAAATGGTACCTCACTAGTATTGCACCTCACTCTGAGCCTTTATATATCCTCTGTGTCCGTGTATTGTTTGTAATGGCTTGATAAAGCTCCTGGAGAGCGAAACGTTGCCACAATAAATGTCACATTAGTTGCACTTGTGTCCTTTTACTTTACATAAGATCTACACTATTCAGTTTATAAGTGACATGGTTATTGTCCTGTCCAACATGTAGAACTTTGCATTTATTATATTAAACTGCATCTGCCGCTAACAACACTGTGACTAGCCAGGGGATCGAACCCGTGTTGTTTTACCCCGCCTCATGGTGAGCTAAAATTCACGATGCTGTAACCCACTGGACCACCCAATCCTACAAAGATCATGCACCCAGCAGAGCTAGTTGTTATACCGTGATCCGAGGACATACGATGGTGTGGTGTGAAGCAACTCAGAAGTTGCATTATCATGTTATCAGTGCTGAAGGGTGAAGACAATTCAATGGTACATTCAGAAATTATTGCATTAAATGCTGTATAATCCTTGTGGCTTAGCGCTTCTTTTTTTGATTATAATAATAATAATAATAATAATTGCATTAAAGCTAATGATTCAAGTTTATCAGTATCTATAACAAAAATGAGGAAATTGAAACCAAAAGAAGCCAAACTAAATCTAAACTTTTCTCTAAGTTAGATTTAAGGAAGTCTCCATGTAAACAAATACGTATACGGTGTATACAAGATTCCATGCGCTTTTTGCTTTCTTTCATACCTTGCACAAACTGGTAAACCACTGGAAGCCGGATTAGCCTAAAATCACTGCTCAGCCAGGGTGGGCCAGGAGTCTCATGCTATCTGCGACCATGTCAGTAATTGCGATCACCCACCGGGATGAGCAGCTGCTCAGATCGTTGTACCTAGCATTTTTGTCATGGAATGAAATATAAGAGAATCCTCGCTTCTGTAACATGATTGGAATGCTTTGAATAATTGAAATTATGGGATGTGCAAACTTGATAGCTATTTAATTGAGTCCATTGTGCACAACATTAAGTAACAGTGCTATGCAAAATCGCAAGATTGCTCATTATGCCATGGGAGCTGATGAGAATTTGGTGACGTTAGACCTGCATTCTCAGCACCTATCCTGCACGTTTCGCCATCTGGGGAACGGGTTCTCCGCGTTGGTATAGTATATAACCAACAGTAGTTTTTTAGGTACAGCTTCATAAGAAAACCGGATGGGTACGGGTACATAAGGTGATTATAACCCAAAAGAGTTAGGCGACTAGGAGGTGATAAAACATAATCGGAAAATTCATGTATAGTCAGGATATTAGGTCATAAACTGTAATGAGAATATTAAGGAAGATTCGTGAATAATCAAGAAACAGTCATAATAACTGATATTGAGGATATCTGAAGTAAACACTTAAGATTGTATGAAGAGATTCTTTTGAACACTACCCAGACACTTCCAGCAACCTCATAGATGTAATGTAGTTTAAGTTGACAATGAGCGCCTGTAATTCTCTTATCAATTAAAAGGTTTACCTATAGTTTCAGTGTTTTGCACTTGTATTATCCACAAAGCAACATTATCTCTTATGTCACATGACTTGTTGATGGTAAAGCTTAGGGCTGGCTAATATTTTTTATATTAATCTGTTTCGCAATTTTTGTAAGTCTGGGATGTCGCCTCCACATACTCTGCCCCACATGGAGGGTTGAATGACGGATGGTGCCTCCCGTGACTATATCTGTGAGAAACTGGTTGGTGTCACCACCCTACCTGAGAAAGTTTCCTCTCATTCCATCTGCTGCTGCCCTTGCAACATTGCATAGCTCCTGATGACGCACCGAGACGTTTGAAAGACCTGAGCTGAAGATTTCCATACCCCATGGCCTGTCTTGTATAAATATATGTCCTATTAAGGTGTCCAACTCTACACAGACTAACATGTTTTCAGGTGTGAAACTTCCTTCGACAGTCCAATATTTAGTGAAAACTACGCAGTCTTGAGATCTTTCTTTAAGAGGTGACTGTATGTGTCCCTGGATAATTACCAATGGGATAAAGCAACACTTACAAGTAGGAATGAGAAATATAGGAGTGCGCATATACTGTATATATAGTTTTGATTTGTTGCTCCTTATATTATATTGTCTCTGGCCAAGAGAATATATACGGATGCAAGGTGTAATTTTTTTTTTGTGGTGCACTATAGTTATTTATCCCATTTCTACCTTGGTTTACTGTACTTTGGTACCTAGCAGGATCTCACTTATTAAATAAATATTGCTGTCGTTTGTAAATAGTATGCTAAATGTATATGTACAAATACCTATGTTAATGACGAGTACATTTACACTGATACATGTCAGAGTAATCAGTTCATGTTATGTTATTTTATCTATTTTATCTTGTTTCCTCTCGTTAGAGTGATTATCTTCAAATTTAATTAATTTCCTTGGTATTTATGTTATTCGTAGTAAATTCGTGCTGATCTAAAGTAGTGAACGAATTATGGTATCATTTACTAATGCAGTGATTGTTCGATTATATATTTGTACAGTTTTTTTCATTTCATAATTTTCTAATCATGTTATTACTTATGCTATTAATATCATCTCTGAGCTCCGAGATCTCTGATGAAAACCCTTTTCCAATAGAAACAACGTATAATGTCCAACAGATGTTTATCGTATGTTGTATATAAATGGTATACAACACCAATAGCAACTCCGAGGCTGAGGGACTGATTACCTCATCTTTTGTGTATCAGTCTTCACATTATGTCCTTGTAGTGTAATGATAAAGCCACTGGTTGGCGAAACGTCTACAAATAAAGATACCCAGATGTTGCACATGTGTCTAATTCTTAATCGTAATTAGTTATTTTTTTCAGTTTTAAAATTGAGAGTTACTGAGCAGCTAATTGCGCTGACGTTCCCTATAATTGGTTTCTGCCTACTGGCAGTGATGAAATAGACAGACAAAAATGGGGTGTCTATGTTATGCGGGATGTATCTGTCATCATGCGTTTTTTTATGAGTCAGATAGAAAACGCCAGCAATCCTTCCTGGAAAAGAGAACGTCTCTGGGGAGATTTTCGGAGCGTTGCTGGGAAAGCTAATTAAGTTTTCTCATTATCTCTGACCAACAAACTCCAGCAGACGTGATCAAGACTTGTCAAGAGGAGAGCTCCAGCATCCATGTTAACCAGCCACTACGTATCCTAACTCCAACCGCTGGTCTCTAATGAAGGGTTTTGGGGGCGATGGTTGTGGATGGAGTGATTGTAGTGGTGGAGGTGGTGATAGTTGAGGTAATGGTAGTGATTATGAGTTGTGTGGTGGTGATAGAGAAAAAGGTGGACGGTTGGTAGAGGCGGTGGTGGTGGTGGTGGTGGTGATGGTGGTGGTGGTGGTGGTGGTGATGGTGGTGGTGGTGGTGGTGGTGATGGTGGTGATGGTGGTGGTGGTGGTGGTGGTGGTGGTGGTGGTGGTGGTGGTGGTGGTGGTGGTGGTGATGGTGGTGATGGTGGTGGTGGTGGTGGTGGTGGTGGTATGGGTGTTTTGATGGTAGTAGATGTGATGGAGTGATAATGTTGGAGTGGCAATGGTTTTGTAGTGCTGGAATGGTAGTAGTAGCAGTAGTGGTGGAGGCAAGCTACTTCAGCCTTTGTGACGTCTCTTCAGCCCACCTGGCTGAGTGGCAGACTTCTCTCTGACTTCTCTAATCATCAACTATTTATATTATGTAAATACTGATGACGGATTACATAGGAAAATAAATCTACCCCTGCTGTGTTTGCCTTGCCCTTGCTCTGACATGTTGATTACTCAGTTATGATCAGGATCTACAGGCTTTCAGACTACCACCTGTATTCGTAATAGCTACTGAGTGGGGGGATGGGGCCTATCGGACTGGATGACTCAGGCGGAGAATCGTCAGTATATTCAGAGACCATACTAATCTCTGTGTAAGGGTGCACCGTATAGTCACACATCAGACGCCAAGACTGTCAAGTGTCGGTGGACAGTTGAATACATCAGGGTGTGACCTTTTACCTTAAGGAATGTACATATTATGTTGATCTAGATACAGAGCATACTGTGGAACAATACAAAAGTAATAGCACATCCTCAACAAGCTAAATCATGGAGAGGAAATACGAACTACACATTTGTGAGATAACGCTAATAATTTTGTACATAATTATCGTGGTTTCTACGATGTTTATCCTTTGTAAAATGGACACTAAGGTACTTGAGGACGTATGTAGATACAGGAAAATGAAACACATTATGAACTGAACAACACTAAACGCTTCCACATTTCCTCTCTAATTTTCAGCAAATTACGGTAAAACAATATAAATTACTCACCAGAAATAGCAATGTAGCACTCGTATACAACATAGACGATTATGGTAACAGTGCAGATAGTGAAGAACTTGCGTGGTGGAGCATCGTCGGTGTGATGTGGCGTGTGACATAGTAGGCTGGTTTAGGGCAGAGCACTTCCACGACCACAGGTCGGTGTAGAGATCCTGACAAACTAAAAGTAATGTAAAAATTAGCTGAACAGCCAAGGATAGGGGGTGAGGATACAAGGTAGTGTGTGTGTGGGTGTTTGAGGCCAGGAGCGAGCGCTCAGGAAAGGGTACTGAGAAGCCCGGGTTTGGGAGCTTCGGCTGCACCTGACGGCAGAGAACGTAGGAACCAATAAAAAAGAATACACTAAAACTTTACTTCTGGCTATTGTAGATCGAAGAATCGTAGAAAACTCCAGGTGAAACATGGGTTGGTGTAGGGCGATACACGTGCTGCGAAGTGTGATCGTTTATGGGTTTGGTCGTTCACTGGGCTCCCTCAGTAGCTGTGAATGGCTTAGACATTCAGAAAAGACACACCACAAGTGACGATCACAGGTAGCCGTTGAATACACTGTTTTGGCCAGAAGCTCAAGGGAATTCACAGAGACAACCTGGAAAAAGTTAGAGGTTCATGACACAGGATTTGTTGGTGAGGCAAGGCAAGACTGCATAACAAAGGACTACGACCACTAATTCACGGGCTTTACCAGTGACACCATTGCAATACATAAGTTTTGAAAGCGTTGGTAGCTTACAGTGTTCTAATAACATTGGTATGGTAGTATGGTTCATATAATAAAAGGCTTGGAGGCGAGTCTTAGGTTTATTGGAATGATGGGTACACAGAGAGTTTGGTTCCTAACTTCGCGCCGAGGCTAACATCCTAGCGAGAGAGTAAGAGATTCGACTTGTCCTTCATCTGTCCAGTTAGTGAGGATGTAACTTGTCGGTTCTCTGAGCCAATTGTCTACATTCCTGTCAGACACAACAGCTGCTTAGTATCTTAATACAGGGAATTCTTCACTTGCCTAACCTATAGGCATGACCTACTTCCACACTGGATTTGTCAAATGTGATGCCACCTACTACTGCTGCATCTCATTTGTCTACAGTATGTAAGCCACTTCTTCGCACATATGCTGTTTTCTTTTCAAGACTGATGGACTGATTACATCGACTCAAGGCTGGGACTGATACCTCAAACTCCTCCTGTTCTTCACCATTTTTCCTTTCTATGGACTGATGAAGCCTCTGTGTGGCGAAACGTTACCTCATTAAATATACCCATGTGTTATCAACTTGTCGGTTCTCTGAACCATTTGTATATTTAACTAAGTCAACTAGATGGGATGGCAGCACACTTGCCATGTGGCAAGGCGCGAAATACGAAACCGGTGGTGATGGAGGTGGTGTTGGTGGTGGTCGGCAGGCTGGTGGTAGTGGTGGTAGAAGTGGTAGTGGTGGCAGTGGATGTGGTGGAGGTGTTGGTGGTGGGTGGTAGTGGTGGTGATGGAGATTATTATTATTGACTTCAGTTTTTGAAGACACTTCTCTCAAGACAGATCTCAGGGATTTACGAAGTTAATGCGAATTTCTCTCTCCTTCATTTACGGGATCTTCTTTTGCTTAATTTACATATACATTCGCTCTGAAATCTCTCTTTGTCGACCATTCATAATTTGAAGACAGAATCAATTTTCATTTCGTTTATGTTTTCTGTTTCTTAAGAAAAGATTATTACCATATTTTTAAGAAACGTATTATTAGCAATATTATTCTCAGGTTATTACTTAAAATGAGGAACTTACCTGGAGAGCAGTTTACCTGGAGAGAGTTCCGGGGGTCAACGCCCCCGCGGCCCGGTCTGTGACCAGGCCTCCTTAGGGAACTTAGTCTTAGGAACTTAGTCTTAACCAAGAAAATGAAATCTTCAAAACCGTCACTTGTGTTTTGATTGTATGTTGAACAGAGATGGATCGCCTCACACGCACTTTGATCCGTATATATTCCTGGCTGATGTTTACCTGGAGACCTGGAGAGAGTTCCGGGGGTCAACGCCCCCGCGGCCCGGTCTGAGACCAGGCGGATCTCGTAGCACCTAATGTCCCTCTTAATTGTTATTGTTGTGTTTCTCTTTCTTCTTCTTCTTCTTCTTCTTCTTCTTCTTCTTCTTCTTCTTCTTCTTCTTCTTCTTCTTCTTCTTCTTCTTCTTCTGTTGAGAAAGATCATTCCTTGACATCATTACTCGCTTCAGTTTGTTATCTCCAACTTTACCACTAAAAGTTTCCTCATCAACACAACTCATCTCCCCAACATTCCAGACATCTCCAGCAAACTACCATACAACAAGCAGATGATCTCCTTCCCACCATGGTAACCTGCGGCTCAAATTACCATACAAAGATCGGATGAATTATTTCTCATTATGGTGACCAGCGGTTTAATAGTGGAGAATGTGATAAAGAACCAAAAGATCCAGAGTTCGATTCCTGACGTTAATAGAAGCAAGGAAAATTCTTCCTCAGATGGAGTTGATTTTGAGTAATTTATGTATATGGAATCTAAGAAGTTATTGGGCCATAATCAAACAATTTGAAGGGGGGGAGGATGAATAACTAATGGTTTTGGAATAAATCAATTTATTGGGCGATAGTCAAAAAAATTAAAGGGAAGGATGTAATCAAACAGTTCATGGGAAATGAGTATACCAACTTATTGTGTAGAGCCAGTCGGTTTTCCATGATGGAGACAGCCAGTTTACTGTAAAGAAACAGTCAGTCTACCATGATGGAGTCAAGTAATTTACTGTGAAGATCCAGTCAGTTTATGAAAAAGAAGTCGACCAGTTTATGAGACTGGAAAGAAGAATTTATGGGGT
>NC_069401.1:102863074-102880574 GCF_026875155.1 Cherax quadricarinatus | reverse complement strand
CCAATAGCAGTGATGACAGGTAGTTAGTGTGGGGACCACCAATAGCAGTGAAGACAGGTAGCCAGTGTGGGGACCACCAATAGCAGTGATGACAGGTAGCTAGTGTGGGGACCACCAATATAAGACAAACGTGCACACGCAAGTACCCACGTCCACACACTCTCACTCACTCCATCTCTCTCATTCACTCTCTCTCTCTCTCCCTCTCTTTCTCTCCCTCTCTTTCTCTCCCTCTCTTTCTCTCTCTTTCTCTCTCTTTCTCTCTCTTTCTCTCTCTTCTTCTCTTCTCTCTCTCTCTCTCTCTCTCTCTCTCTCTCTCTCTCTCTCTCTCTCTCTCTCTCTCTCTCTCCTCTTCTCTCTCTCCTTCTCTCTTTCTCTCTCTTTTTCTATTTCTCTCCATCTCTATCTCTCTCTCTCTATCTCTCTCTCTCTATCTCTCTCTCTCTCTATCCATTTCACTCTTTCTCCATCTCTCTCTTTTTTTTTACACATGGTTTGACAAGGTTAGGTTAAGGATTCCTAACTTTATTGGTAAGCTAAGAGCTGTTACCTACATCAGCTCATTTGAAAGCATTTTTATTGTTAAGAGACATACAAGTAGGGAACAGGATGAAGTTGGAGCCATCTGTGGGCCAGCATTTTCATTTGATCAACTGACTTTATTTCGTTGACATCATAATGCTGTACGAATGTGTTTCATAATCGAGTTATCCTGGGGATAAATGATCTCAGATGAAGTGATGTTCTGGAGAAGGGTACAGCCAGAGTGAAGTTGCTGCTTTCTGCCCGTCTTGTGGTATAGAAGCTTGCTTCACGCTGTCCTCGAAGTGGAGGCAAGTGAGGTACTTTGACAATATTGGCCTTGTACATAACAGTAAGGCCTGGGACCTGGGAGTAGTAATGTCTGAGGATCTAATTTTCAAGGATCACAACAGTGCTACGATCACAAGTGCAAAGAAAGTGGTAGGATGGATAATGAGAACGTTCAAAACGAGAGATGCCAAGCCAATGATGATCCTTTTCAAATCACTTGTTCTCTCTAGGCTGGAATACTGCTGTACATTAACATCTCCGTTCGAAGCAGGTGAAATTGCAGATCTAGAGAATGTACAGAGAAACTTTACTGCACGTATAAGTTCTGTCAAGCACCTTAACTACTGGGAACGCTTGGAAGCACTTGACTTGTACTCGTTGGAATGCAGGAGAGAGAGATATATATCATAATCTACACTTGGAAAATCCTAGAAGGAATGGTCCCAAATCTTCACACAGAAATCACTCCCTACGAAAGTAAAAGACTGGGCTGCCTTCAAGAGGGAGCTGGACAGATATCTAAAGTCAGTGCCGGATCAGTCGGGCTGTGGTTCGTACGTTGGGCTACGTGCGGCCAGCAGTAACAGCCTGGTTGATCAGGCCCTGATCCACCGGGAGGCCTGGTCGGGGACCGGGCCGCGGGGGTGTTCATCCCCTGAATAACCTTCAGTTAGACTCCAGGTAGGCCCAAATCCCTCCTGTGCTGAAATGACAGATCTATCCAGGATTGGTCCAGGCGAGAGATGAGACGTCCTGCTCTGTTCTCTACTCTGTCAAGCAGTTGCAGATGAGAAGGGGGTCAGGCGAGCCAAGAGAGTGGAGCATACTCAAGGTGTGAGCATACTTGTGCCTCATACAAAATATTGTAACCCCTGTTTTCAAGCAGATGCGAGATACGGCGAAGTGCTGTAAGCTTCCTGGCTGCCTTTTTTGCAAGATTTATAACGTCGTTTATCATGGTCAGTTTGGAGTCAAATTTCATGCCCAGGATATCAACTTCTTCCCATGTGCCAACACCCTCCCATTCATCCTTACTACTGCACCGGCATTATCATCATTTGTGTTTTCTCGGGTGCAAATGTTACTTGCCATCTATTTCCCCAAGCTGATATAACTCTTAGCTGGTGATTGATGAAGCTTATTGCAGCTGGCATTTCTTCTCTTGGATAAGTGAATGTCAGTGTACAGTCGTCTGCATATGCATGCGATTCTGGGATGAGATGAAGAAGGTCACTGAAGTAGACATTCCATAACAATGGTCCCAGAACGATTCCTTGTGGAACACTTGCCCCAATAAGATGTCTTGCTGATTAGGTTCCATTGAGAACTACCCTTAGATATCTACCATGAAGGTAATCACTGAAGAGACATAGCAAAGAGTCTTCAATTCCCAGAGCTTGCAGTTTTGCTAAGAGGTTCTGGTTCCACACTCGGTCGAAAGCACCAGCAATGTCCAGTGCTACCACACAGCTGACTTTGGATTCATTCAGTAACTGGTGCCACTTAGTGGAGAGGTTTAACAGCAGATCAGCAGCAGAATAACCTTTCCTGAAGCCATATTGATGGTCACAAAGTAGTGGCTGGTAGTCAAAAAACTGTCATTTGTCTTGAGATTTTTGTCTCAAGGAGCTTGCCAGTGATTGACAGGAGTGACACTGGTCTGTAGTTGCTGATTTCTGCTCTTCTTTTTGTGAACAGGAACTACATTTGCCTCTTTCCACAGAGAGGGCCATATACACTGTGCAAGGCAGTGATGAAAGATGCGAGTTAGAGGTGCTGCTAGGAAATACCCCTCTTCGTGCCTTATTGTAACCACTGACAGTATTGACACAGTTCTTGTAGCTAGCCAAGGAGGGTCCCTTGCTGGATCAGGAACTTGCATTTTGGTAGCAAAGTATTAGGCAAAGAGGTCCGCTTTCTCTTGACTTCTAGTAGAGGTGGTCTCATCCTGTCGATTTAGAGGTGGAATGAGTTCATCAGGCAGATAACCTTGTCTGTCCTTGATCAGGGACCACCAGGTTTTGGAGCCTACCCTACCTGATGCTAGCTTTCTTTTTGTGTCCACTTCCCCTTTAGCGATGGCCCACTTTTGAACGTCACCCATTTCCCTACAGGCTTGCCTGTGCAAGTTCCTGTTATAGGTGGTAGGATGCCTCTTATACCTTCGCCATGCCTTGTACTTAGCAGTAGCAGCCTCTCTACAACGAAAGCCAAACCAAGGCTGATCTGTAGACTTCGTCACATATTGCCGGTGAGGAATGTGTTCTTGTTGTAGATTAAGGATGTGTCCAGTGAAGGCTTTTTTTTTTTTTACACATGGTTTGACAAGGTTAAGGATCCCTAGTTTTATTGACAAGCTATTTACACAGGTTAAGGATTCCTAACTTTATTGGTAAGCTAAGAGCTGTTACCTACATCAGCTCATTTGGAAGCATTTTTATTATGAGACCTACAAGTAGGGAACAGGATGAAGTTAGAGCCATCTGTGGGCCAGCATTTTCATTTTATCAACTGACGTTATCTCGTTGACATCATTATGCTGTACGAATGTGTTCCATACTCGAGTCATCCTGGGTATATATGATCTCAGATGGAGTGATGTTCTGGAGAAGGGTACAGCCAGAGTGAAGTTGCTGCTTTCTGCCCGTCTTGTGGCATAAAAGCTTGTTTCACGCTGTCCTCGAAGTGGATCCAAGTCTTTCACTTGGTTGTCAACATCCCTTTGAAGAAGAGCATTCCAATTCGTGGTGGCGAGCTCAGAGCAAAGAGCTCGGCAATTACCTCTTTCCCATAGCCAGGTTGTGCGTGTGGAGTCCTCACCTCGTTCTGTTGGGATCTTAAGTGTCGTAGTAACAGCCTTGTGGTCAGATGATCCAACGTAGCCGACGGGTTGACAAGTGACTGTACCTTCTGCTAGATCACTCACTATTGGGTCAAGGAAGGAGCCAGAGATGTGAGTAGGGAAATCAACAAAGTTTCTCATTTCAAATACTGCAAGAAGGTCATCAAAGTCCCTCTGTATAAGGTGTTGGTTGAGGTCACCAACAATTACGACATGTTGACAGGTGTGTTGTAGCAGAAGGAAGTACACATTTTCCATTAGGAAGTTTATGGGGTCTGCATGTTGCCACTGAGGTCTGTACACTGCAATTGCTAATAGAGAGGTACTAGTGTTTATGCATAGCTTGAAGAACATCATTTCAAGATGAGTAGGGGTGGCAACATCAATGTGCTGGGCATGAACACTTTTAGAGAAGCACACAGCAACACCTCCTCCTTGCCCTTGCCTATCTCTTCTCATCTATGAGGTGTACCCAGCAACTCTTGCAAATTTTTCTGGAGTCCTGTCGTCCAAAAATTTTTCAACAACAATTGTCATGTTGGGACGTCGAGTGTTCACCAAACTGTGTGAGCTCTCCAACATTAGTAATGAAACCTCTAATGTTAGCCGACAGGATGCTGATAGACTGGTTCCTCATGATGTGATCAGCTTGAGGTGGTGTGTGTGTAAGGCATGTAAGGTGTCTGTCCTTGAGATTGGTAGGGCACTGAGGCAGCTACAGGGATGTAGGTCTTTGATCTTGTATAAGACACAATACCACCTGCTGGGCTGAGATAGGAGTAGCTGAGTGGGTGTGAGAGTGTTCTCCGGTGACAGCGAGAGCACTGCCTAGGTGCTTGGGAGGGTGGACTATTATTTGTTGCACCTGTGTTTTGCTGATTTGTCTGCAGGTTCTGCCGCTGGGACTGTGTTGTTGGAAGGTGAGACGGCTGTAGACGTCTTCCTCCTCCACGTACTCTTCCACGTCCTCTACCACGCCCCTGTGCAGTTCTGACAGATGTGTCCCTGCTGCTCGTACTTTGGCGCAGTAGGTGCTCAGGTGCAGTGATAGAGACCTGATTATTAACTGCACCAATCTCTGGTGGAGAAAATCCTGACTCAACTTGCCGTTGAAGAACTGCTGCCGGCTGTTGGAGTAGTGTCGGCAGATGTGCTGACAGGTGTAGGATTAGAGATGGTATTGCACTGTCTAGTGTACTGGCAGGTGCTGAAGCAGAGATGTCAGGTGTAGGACAATTAACAGATCCAAGGCTTGCTTAGTTGCTGGGAAGAAGATCTGTTCCCTCTGTAGTGGTCAAAGGAATTGTGCCAGAATTCCCAAAGGTAGTGTTTTGAACTCTGTCAATCTGTGGAGCCTTAGTGATGACAGAATTCCACCAGTTTTTTACCCCTGAGTTGAGTTCAGTGTGGAACTTCCAGTCATTGTCAATAGTGTCACCATGAGCTGAGCAGCTTACGTCACTTGATGTAGGCTTGCACTGGCCTTCTACAATAGCTTGGAGGTTATATAATTATTTGAGGAGCTCATGAAGTGCTTCCCTCTGATGGATTATCTTAGTTGCGACTTTACAACACAGCCCATGAGGGCAGTCTTGAACTTTGTAGAGGAGTCCCTTAGATACTTCTGAACCTTCCTCCTGTAGCACCAGGTTTGTATCCACATATACCACAGGATTATGGATATCCCTCAATTTTCTGAGATTTTCAACCTGGCTGCAGCAGAATTCTTCTTTTGGAATGCAATCTGTGTGGGTAGTTGGAACAAGTAGGCTCCTTACATCTAAGAAACATTTTGTCCTTTGCAGTATACTCACAAACTCTGCAGCAACTACTGGGACAATAGCCAGATAGCGAAGATATTCTTGCTATTTTGCGACGTGAAGTCATCACAGAGGAGGCGTTGTAGGTTTACAATGAAGTTCACAGGAGAGAGAGGTTGGGTGGTGGTACCGTGGGGGTATTTGTAATGGGTGGGTAGTGAGGGAAGGTCAGGGCAGGCTGTGGGCCGGCAAGCTGGAAGTGTTGCCTTCTCACTATCACTTAATAAACACTGTTTATGTTATCCACTTTTTCACTGCAGGAAGATGTTACACAAATCACTCTGTTGCATTGTACGAGTCACTTTGTTATAAAGCACCAGATGCTACTAGTACATAGCACAAAAGAGATATAATATTACATGCTCAATGTGAAGGCAAAAGTGGCGTCACTCCTAGGCCTGTCACTGTCCCCTCACTCTCACCACATTGTTCACCAAAACACTCTTAACTGTTACTGATTTCGTTAATATTCACTTCTATGGAGGAGGTGGCTTACTTGTACTAATGTGTTGTAGGTAGTACTAGGTCCCTGAACAGTTTTTTCCTCACCAACCCTCGTAGTTAAGTAATATTAAGAAAGTTTGTGGAGCACACTGTGACACGTCCTCTCTCTCTCTCTCTCTCTCTCTCTCTCTCTCTCTCTCTCTCTCTCTCTCTCTCTCTCTCTCTCGTTCTCTCTCTTTACCCTCTCTCTTTTTATCCCTCCCTCCCCCCTCCCCCCTCCCCCCCTTTTTCCCTCTCTTTTCCTTCCTCCCTTCCCCCCCTTTTCCTCTAGCCTCCTTCCCACTCTTTCTCCACTACCCATCACTTTCCCTGACCCTCTCCCCCCTCTCCAAATCTCTCTCCCATTTATAAGCCCTCACCCCCACACATGCACACACACACACACACACACACACACACACACACACACACCAAAGGGTAACAGAAATAACGAGGAGGCCAGGGTGAGCCTTTGGTTCACCCAGAGGTGTAGAGAGGCCAAAACCAAGCGTACTAGAGAATGGAAGAAGTACAGAAGGCAAAGAACCCAGGAGAATAAGGAAAGTAGTTGTAGAGCCGGTAAAGAATATGCACAGGTAAGAAGGAAGGCCCAATGGCAATATGAAAAAAACACACCAGCGATAGCTAAATCTGACTCAAAGCTATTGTACAGCCGCATCAGGAGGAAAATGACAGTCAAGGACCAGGTAGTCAGACTGAGAAAGAAAGGAGGGGAGATCACAAGAAACGACCGAGAAGAATGTGAGGAGCTGAACATGAGATTCAAAGAAGTGTTCACAGAGGAGACAGAAAGGACTCCAGGAAGCTGCAGAGGTGGGGTTCACCATCAAGTGTTGGACACAATGCATACAACCGAGGAAGAAGTGAAGAGGCTCTGGCGATGGGGCCAGACAACATCTCTCCATGGGTCCTGAGTGAGGGAGCAGAGGCGCAATGTGTACCCCTAACAACAATCTTCAGCACATCTATTGAAACAAGGCAATTACCTGAGGTATGGAACACAGCAAATGTAGTCCCAATTTTTAAAAAAAGGATACTGTCATAAAGCATTAAACTACATACCAGTGTCACTGACGTATATAGTATGCAAAGTCAAGATTTTCTGGGGAAGAGTGGTGGAGCTCCTAGTAAGGAATGAGCTTGTCAACGACAGTCAGCACGGTTTCAGGGATGGGAAATCCTGTGTCACAAACCAACTGGAGTTCTACGACAGGGTGACAGCAGTAAGACAAGAGAGAGAGGGGTGGGTAGATTGCATTTTCTTGGATTGTAGAAGGCGTTTGACACAGTTCCACAAAAGAGATTAGTGCAAAAGCAGGGATAACAGGGAAGGCACTACAGTGAATCAAGGAATACCTGGTTGGTAGGTAAGACACATAGGCAACATTTAGGTAACTTTATTCCGAGACGCTTCGCCTACACAGTAGGCTTCTTCAGTCGAGTATAGAAGCATTAACCACTGGTTTTGCAAGTGAGAATTGTTTGATCTGAGAGGGACGTGACCGCTCAGTGGCAACATTCTCACTACTACTACTCTGCACCTCTCCTTCGGACAGTATTTAAGTCTAAACACTGTTGCTTGATCTTCAGTTAGTTCCAGACTTTGGAACAGAGGGACTGACAACCTCAAATCTACGACTTCAAGGGTGATGGACTGATTACATCGTCTTCACATCTCTACTGCTCCTGCCTACTTTTTGTACTCGACTGAAGAAGCCTACTGTGTAGGCGAAACGTTTCGGAATAAAGTTGCCTAAATGTTGCCCCATGTGTCTTACCTACCAACCTGTCGGTATTGTATACCATTTTGATATTCAGAGGGATTACCTATCGAGAAGACAACAGGGAGTCATGATACGTAACGAGGTATCAGGGTGGGTGCCTGTGACAAGTGGGGTTCCACAGGGGTCAGTCCTAGGACCGGTGCTGTTTCTGGTATATGTGAACGACATGACGGAAGGAATATTCTCAGAAGTGTCCCTGTTTGCAGATGATGTGAAGTTGATGAGAAGAATTCAACAGAACTGCAAATAGATTTGGACAGACTGCAGGCCTGGTCCATAAACTGTCTCATAAGAACATAAGACCATAAGAATGGAGGAACACTGCAATAGGCCTGTTGGCCCATACTAGGCAGGTCCTTCACAAATCCTACCCACTAACACAATAAACGCTGAGGAAATAGTATGGTGATACTGACAAAATTTAGAAAATAACACTTATGTGCAGTTCAAGACATTTATTAAAGGAAACGTTTTGCCACGATTGGCTTCTTCAGTTCTGGAGTTCAACCCTACCAAGTGCAAAGTCATGAAGATTGGGGGAGGGGTAAGAAAACCGCAGACGGAGTACAGTCTAGGGGGCCATAGACTACAAACCTCACTGAAGAAAAAGGACCTTGGGGTGAGTATAACACCAGGCACATTTCCTGAGGCACACATCAACCAATTAACTGCTGCAGGATATTGGCGCCTAGCAAACCTAAGAATAGCATTCCCGACATCTCAATAAAGAATCGTTCACAACTCTGTACACCGTGTACGTTAGACCTATATTGGAGTATGCAGCACCAGTTTGGAACCCACACCTAGCCAAGCACGTAAAAAAAATTAGGGAAAGTGCAAAGGTTAGCAACAAGACTAGTTCTAGAGCTAAGGAGAATGCCCTACGAAGAAAGGTTAAAGGAAATCGGCCTGACGACACTGGAGGACAGGAGAAATAGGGGGGATATGATAACGACATACAAAATATTGAGAGGAATCGACAAGGTAGACGGAGACAGGATGTTCCATAGATGAGACAGAACCACAGGGGGTCACAGTCAGTTGGAAGCTGACGACTCAAATGAATCACAGGGATGTTAGGAAGTATTTCTTCAGTCACAGAGTTGTCAGGAAGTGGAGTAGTCTGGGAAATGTTGTAGTGGAGGCAGGATTCATACACAGCTTTAAGAAGAGATATGATAAGCCTCATGGAACAGGAAGAGTGACTTAGTAGTGGCTAGTGAAGAGCTGGGGCCAGGAGCTGTGACTCGACCCCTACAACCACAGCTAGGTGAGTATAACTAAGTGAGTACACACACACACAAACTCACACACACATATTTTCGAAATATACTGGGGCAGGAAAAAACAATTTTAAGAAATCTCTCCAGCTGCACGTCACACATTTCTTCAACAATAACTTTGCACTCAGGAATTCTTCAAACTCTTCGCTTGGCCATGCTTCCGGGCGGCAATATTAAATGCCTGGCATTCCTGGCTTTAACAGTGCCACCCCAGGCACTCCGCTGGGTGTGTTGTTTATTCTGCCGTGTCTGTTTAGTGTTTGGTTGTATATCAGAAAGTGCGAGTGAGTTTTACATCACATCATCAGAAATTCCGTAACAATGACTCGTACAGTAGAAGATAAAAATATATGATAAAGCTTAAGCCTTGTTTATTTTTTATCGACGTATTGCTTAAGAAAAGAGTTATTAAGTTATACAGAAAACATATTAACTAATTTTTAAGAACATTAGAACATAAGGAAGAAGGAACACTGCAACAGGCCTACTGACCCATGCGGAGCATGTCGTCGTTGACGTGTCGTTGACGTGTACTTAGCTCTGTGAAGACCTGTTTGCGCGCTCTGTACGAATTGAAGCAAGATGCCCTCCATCGAGCAACTTTACCAACAGCTTAAGGAAGAATTGAGGATGGCGAAATTGGAGATTCGGCGACTGATCGAGGAAAACAAGAAGATTCGTAGTAGTCCTCCTGTTTTGAGTCCTCAGGTCAAGAAGGGAAACTGGTCAGTGGCTAGACAGCAGGGAACGAAGTTGACGATCAAGAACACGAATGGAAAGGTAGAAACGATGAAGAAGAAAGAGACTGCCGTGGAAACTGTTGTGGAAACATCTAATACATTCTCGGTGCTACCCGACGAATGTGAGTCGACTACTGGGAACGTCACGACGAACGACACCAAGGAAGGTAAGAATATTGTTGTTGTTGGGGATAGCCAAGTTAGGTATATGGATAGGGCGTTCTGCTTGAAGGACAGGAGTAGGAGACAGAGAGTTTGCTTTCCTGGGGCTGGGATGGAGGATATTGTTAGCCGTCTGGATGACATCATGAGAGGTAATGGGAGCAATCCTATTATCTGTCTCAGTGCTGGAGGCAACGATGTTGGCAGACGTAGGAGTGAAGACCTGATTAGAAGGTATAGGTCAGCAATAGAAATAATTAGATGTAAGGGTGGGAACCCTGTCATATGGGGTATTTTCCCCAAGGAGAGGAGTTGGAAATGAATGGTTGTCCAGGGCAATTGGTGTCAATTGCTGGCTGGATAAATACTGTAAAGAAAATGCGGTAACATTCATTGACAACTGGGACTTCTTCTATGGCAGAAATGACATGTATGCCAGGGATGGGGTTCACTTATCTAGGTCTGGGGTGGTAGCACTGGAAACTGCAGGGGAAAGGGAGCTGTTAGGACTTTAAACTAGGAATAGTTAGTGGTAATGGGTTTGGCAGGAAAACAGTGAAGTCACCAGTGTAGTAATATTACGAGTTCTAGGGAAACTAGTAATAAGCAGAACGAGGTAGATATTGAAAAGCCAGGGACTTTGGGTGATAAGGACAGTAATAGGTTTAGTAGAAAAACAGAAATGAGTAGGAAGGGTAAAGAGAAAGGCGAGTCTTTCAATGTTTATTATGCTAATTGCCGTAGTTAGGAATAAGATGGACGAGTTGAGATTAGTTGCTAGTGCAGGTAACATTGATGTATTTGCCTTAACTGAGACGTGGTTTAATTCAAAAAGTCGGGACATGCCTGCGGAATGTCATATTCAGGGTTTTAAATTGTTCCAAGTAGATAGAAGTATCGGGAAGGGGGGTGGGGTGGCATTGAATGTCCGAGATCGCTTGAACTGTTGCATAAAAACGGGTATTAGGTCTGAAGTAACACATACAGAGTCTGTTTGGATAGAATTTTCAGAGGGGCATGAAAAACTGATTTTAGGAGTGATATACCGTCCCCCAACTTAGATATGGACCAAGGGAGACACTATGGGAGGAAATTGTTAAGGCCACAAGGCACGATAATGTAGTAATTCTAGGAGACTTTAACTTTAGTCATATTGATTGGAATTTCTTGACTGGGAATTTAGAATCATACGACTTCTTAGAAGTAGTTCAGGATTGTTTTTTGAAGCAGTTTGTGACAGAACCTACAAGGGGAAATAACCTGCTTGACTTAGTTCTAGCAAACAATGAATCCCTTGTTAATAATTTAGAAATTTCAGAGGAACTGGGAGCTAGCGACCACAAATCAATTACATTTAGCATTGAATGGAAGTACGATAGCAGCGATAACTCAGTAACAGTCCCAGATTTTCGCTTAGCAGATTACGATGGGCTTAGAGAACACTTATCATCTGTTGACTGGGGTAACGAAGTGAGCTAATCAATATGACAGTTTTCTGAACACTATACATGCTGCTCAAAGAACGTTTATCCCATATAAAGAAATTAAATCAAATAGAAATGACCCAAAATGGATGAATAATAGGCTCAAATATCTACTAGGGCATAAGAAAGGAATTTATAGGCGTATCAAAAGAGGTGAGGGTCATCTTATGAATCAGTAAAATTGATATTAAGAGGGACATTAAAAGGGGATAAGAAAAGCTAAAAGGGACTATGAAATTAAAGTTGCTAGGGATTCTAAAACTAACCCAAAAAGTTTTTTCCAGGTCTATAGAACAAAAGTTAGAGATAAGATAGGTCCCCTTAAAAATAACTATGGGCACCTTACTGACAAAGAGAATGAAATGTGCTCGATTTTTAATAATTATTTTCTCTCAGTTTTTACACAGGAAGACACTAACAATATTCCAGTAATTAATTTTTATAGTGGGCTAGAAGAAGATAAATTATGTAACATCACAGTCACTAGTGAAATGGTTGTGAAGCAGATAGACAGACTGAAGCAAAATAAGTCGCCGGGTCCTGATGAGGTTTTTTCAAGGGTTCTTAAGGAATGCAAAATGGAACCCTGTGAACCATTAACTAATATTTTTTATTTATCTCTTCAAACAGGTGTAGTGTCTGATATGTGGAAGATGGCTAATGTAATTCCTATTTTTAAAACAGGGGACAAGTCGTTACCGTCAAATTACCGCCCAATAAGCCTGACCTCAATTGTAGGCAAATTACTAGAGTGAATTATAGCTGAGCTTATAAGAAGCCATCTCGATAAGCATAGCTTGATTAATGATACTCAGCATGGATTCACAAGAGGCCGGTCTTGTCTAACTAATTTATTAACTTTCTTCAGTAAAGCTTTTGAGGCTGTTGACCACGATAAGGAATTTGATATTATTTACTTAAATTTAAATAAGGCTTTTGATAGAGTTCCGCACCATAGACTGTTAAAGAAAGTGGCAGCTCATGGCATTGGGGGAAAAGTACTCTCGTGGATGGAGTCATGGCTCACTGACAGGAAGCAGAGAGTGTCTATAAATGGGGTTAAATCCGAGTGGGGATCAGTAACGAGTGGCGTTCCACAGGGATCAGTCTTGGGCCCGTTGTTGTTTATAATATATATCAATGATCTTGATGAGGGAATTACTAGTGATATGAGCAAATTCGCCGATGACACAAAGATAGGTAGGATAATTGATTCAAACGTAGATGTTATGGAACTTCAGGAGGATTTAAACAAACTCTATTCTTGGTCAGAAAAGTGACAGATGCAGTTCAATGTAGATAAATGCAAGGTTCTGAAGCTTGGGAGTGCCCATAACCCTAGTACTTATAAGTTAAATGATGTAGAACTTAGCCATACAGATTGCGAAAAGGACTTGGGGGTTATGGTGAGCAGCAACCTTAAACCAAGACAGCAATGCCTAAGCGTACGTTATAAGGCAAATAGATTACTGGGATTTATATCAAGAAGTGTAAGCAACAGAAGTCCAGAGGTCATACTGCAGCTTTATGCATCATTAGTAAGGCCTCACCTAGATTATGCAGCTCAGTTCTGGTCTCCATATTACAGAATGGACAAAAATTCGTTAGAAAACATTCAGCGTAGGATGACTAAATTAATACATAGCATTAGAAATCTTCCTTATGAAGAAACATTGAAGACTCTTAAGTTACATTCACTTGCTAGACGAAGAATGAGGGGAGACCTGATCGAAGTGTATAAGTGGAAGATAGGTATTAATAAAGGGGATATTAATAAGGTCTTGAGGATATCTCTCCAAGAGAGAACCCGCAGTAATGGATTTAAATTAGATAAGTTTAGATTTAGGAAGGACATAGGAAAGTATTGGTTTGGAAATAGGGTAGTTGATGAGTGGAATAGTCTACCTAGTTGGGTTATTGAGGCTGGGACTTTGGGTAGTTTCAAATTTAGGTTGGATAAGTACATGAGTGGGAGGGGTTGGATTTGAGTGGGACTTTCACATCAGAGCTTATTTCTTGGGTGGCATTGAAAATTGGGTTGGGCAAATGTTTTGTTAGTGGGATGAATTGTAAAGGACCTGCCTAGTATGGGCCAACAGGCCTCCTGCAATGTTCCTCCTTTCTTACGTTCTTATGTCCCCCCTGGATTAGACCAATGACCCCCCCCCGAATTAGCCCAATGACCCTCCCAATCTGGTCACCTCCACTCATGGATGGAGCACTGCACCAGACCCAGCAGCACAAGCTAGTCAGGTCCAACTCACACCCACCCACTCCCACTCATGTAATTATCTAACCTATTTTTAAAACTACACAACGTTTTAGCCTCAATAACTGTACTCGGGAGTTTGTTCCACTCATCCACAGCTCTATTACCAAACCAGTGCTTTCCTATATCCTTCCTGAATCTGAATTTTTCCAACTTGAAACCATTGCTGCGAGTCCTGTCATGGCTGGAAATTTTCAGCACTCTATTTACATCCCCTTTATTTATTCCTGTTTTCCATTTATACACCTCGATCATATCCCCCCTAATTCTACGCCTTTCGAGAGAGTGCAGATTCAGGGCCCTCAGTCTATCTTCATAGGGAAGATTTCTGATACATGGGATCATCTTTGTCATCCTCCTCTGTACGTTTTCCAGAGCATTTATATCCATTCTGTAATACGGTAACCAAGGATATATAGAGTTGAAGAACAACCTGAGGACTTCTATTATTTATACTTCTAGATATGAAGCCAAGAATTCTGTTAGCTTTGTTGCAAACACTAATGCACTGTTGTCTTGGTTTTAGATTACTGCTAACCAGAACTCCTAAATCCTTTTCACAATCAGTAGTATTAAGATCTACATTACTTAGTTTATATGTGGCATGGTTATTTAACTGTCCAGCATTTAGAACTTTGCATTTGTCAATATTAAACTGCATCTACCACTTCTCCGGCCATTGCATCAGTCTATTCAAATCATCCTGGAGTGCTCTAGTTTCCTCATTAGAATGAATTGGACGGCCTATTTTGGTGTCATCAGCAAATTTGCTTTTGTCGCTATTTATTCCCTCATCTATGTCGTTTATGTAAATTGTAAACAACAACGGGCTCAACACTGACCCCTGCGGAACACCGCTTGTGACGTGCCCCCATTCTGATTTCTCCCCATTTATGCAAACTCTCTGCTGTCTATTTGTCAACCATGCCTCTACCCAGGAAAAAAAATTCTCCTTCTATTCCGTGTGCCTTAAGTTTCCTCAATAGCCTCTGGTGTGGAACTCTATCGAAAGTCTTACTGAAGTCCATATACACAATATCATATTCATTACCATGATCTACCTCCTCAAACACCTTAGTGAAAAAAGTTAGTAAATTCGTAAGCCAGGAAAGCCCCTTTGTAAAACAGTGTTGAGATTCATTAATCAATCTGTGCCTGTCAAGATGGCTAAGAATTGCTTCGGCAATTCCATAAATTTTCCCACTATGGAGGTAAGGCTTATTGGTCTATAGTTCGAAGCCAAGGACCTGTCACCTGCCTTGTAAATAAGTATTATATTTGCCATTTTCCACTTATCAGGCACTATGGCAGTTTGTAGTGATATGTTAAAAAGATTAGCCAAAGGTATGCTAAGTTCTTCTTTACATTCCTTTAACACCCTTGCAAACAGTTCATCAGGACCTGGGGATTGTTAGGTTTTTAGCTTCTCTATTTGTCTGAGGACCATGTCACTAGTTACCTCAATCGTACATAGTTTATTATCCTGTTCTACATAATCTATTATTTCAGGAATATCACTAGTATTTTCCTGGGTGAAAACTGAGAGGAAGTAGGTATTCAGAATTTCACAAATATCCTTGTCACTGTCAGTGATCTGACCAGAGTTACTCTTAAGTTGGCCAAACTTGTCCCTAATTTTACTTCTGTATACCTGAAAGAACCCTTTTGGGTTAGTCTTTGAATCCCTTGCGACCTTAGCCTCATAATCTCTTTTTGCTTTTCTTATTCCTTTCTTTATTTCTCTCTTTAATTGAATATATTGATTTCTTAACTGCCCATCCACTCTTTTGATACGCCTATATAAGCCTCTCTTCTGACCAATGAGATGTTTTAATCTATTGTTCATCCATGTGGGATCCTTTTTATTAAATCTAATTACCCTACATGGAACAAAAGTTGTCTGGGCAGCTAGAACTATGCTCCGAAAAACGTCATATTGGCAACCAAGATCACCTACCTGACGCATAGTCAGGACATCCCAATTTAGCCCACCCAGGTAATTTTTCAGTCCCATGAAGGCGGCCAAGCGAAAATCTGGGACAGATATTTAATTGCAGTTATCTGGGTAATTCCATGATATATTGAAACTAAGTGATTTGTGAACACTTTCCCCAAGCTCATCATTAACCTCAAGATTATTAATTAGTGAATCTTTGTTGGCAAGAACCAAGTCAAGCAGATTGTTTCCTCTAGTTGGTTCTGTCACAACCTGTTCTAAAAAGCAATCCTGAGCCGTATCAAGAAAGTCACTAGACTCAAGATTTCCTGTCATATTGTTCCAATCAATTTGTCTAAAGCTAAAATCTCCCATTATCACAACATTTTCATATCTAAATGCCTTATGAATTTCGTCCCATAACAGCTTACTGCACTCCCTATCAAGGTTTGGGGGCCTATAAATCACACCCAAAATGAATTTGGCACGTCCCTCGAGAAACTGTAGCCAAGCCGATTCTGTGTTCGATGTTTCTAATCTTATATCATGTCTAAGACAACAATTTAAATTTTCTCTGACAAACATCGCCACTCCACCACCCTTCCTGTTCACCCTATCAGTGTGGAATAGTTTATAACCCTGTATGTTGCATTCAGAAGGCATTTCTCTATCTTTCAGGTTGAACCAGGTCTCTGTTATACCAATAATATCTATATTACCTACACTTGCAAGTAATCTTAGCTCATCTATCTTATTTCTTAGACTCCTACTATTTGTATAGTAAACCTTAAGGGAGCTAGTCACTCGTTGCCCTCTACTATCTCTCTTTGTTTTTTGATCAATTGATTTGCCCTTACTAGCAACTTTATTTTGAATATTGTCTTTTAAACATATTCCTGAGGTATCCCGGTAATAACTGCTGTTTTTAACCCTAATGCTGCAGCCTGATTGTTTCCCACAAACACCCATACCTTTATAATCTATCAGTTTAAATTCCTAGACAAATCATCAATTACCCTCTCAATTGAATTGGCTAATGCAACCACTCCATCCCAAGAGAGATGAACCCCATCCCTTGCATACATATCTCGTTTGCCAAAGAATAGGTCCCAGTTATCAATGAATGGGATTGCAAGTTCTTTGCAGTACCTGTCTAGCCAGCAATTTATACCAATTGCCCTAGACATCCATTCATTGCCCACTCCCTTTCTAGGCAAGATGCTACATATGACTGGGATCCCTCCCTTAGACTTTACTTCTATGGCTAACCTGTACTTATCCAGCAGCTCCTCTCTCCTGCCCTTTCCAATGTCATTACCCCCAGCACTAAGACAGATAATGGGCTTGTTCCCATTACCTGCCATAATATTATCCAACCTGCTGACTATGTCACTAACACCAGCTCCAGGAAGGCACACTCTCTGTCCGACCTTTCTGTCTCTGTTACAAAATGCACAGTCCATATATCTTACCTGAGAATCAGTGGTACCTTCAACCTCACTAACCACTGAAGTACACTCGTCTTGGAGAACAGAGAATCGATTTCCTACCTTCACATCTTCTCTATTAACTCTCCTCATCTTCCTTCTTCCTGAACTGTGAACCACTTGCCACTTAAAGCGGCTGCCACTATCACTGCTGGTGACGATTTCAACCCTTACCAGCTAAATCCTTCTCACACTCACTCCCAAACTCATCTATGCGAAGCTTCAGCCTCTTATTTTCCTCCTGAAGAAGTAGAATCTCCTTCTTCAACACTGAACCTGAGATTCTAAAACTCCACAAGTCCATGGTGCTTGTAACAGCCCAGCTAACTCCCAAGGCTTAGCAGGTATGACCGCAGGTGCCACGACCTCCTACGTC
>NC_069401.1:102834748-102862574 GCF_026875155.1 Cherax quadricarinatus | reverse complement strand
AAAAGCACCCCCAAAACCCACCCCATACTCTCCCAAACACTCCAACACCCATCATGTAGTTTTAAATTTAACACTCCAGCACTCATTATATACTCTCCCAGAACACTCCAAAACCAATCCTGTACTTTCCCAGAGCACTCCGACAACCATCATGTAATCTCTCGGAACACTCCAACGACAATCCTGTACATTACAGAACACGCCAATACCCATCCTGTACTCTCCCAAAACACCCCAACCCCAATCCTATGCTCTGGCAGAGCACTCTAACACCTCTCTTGTACTCTACGAAAGCAATCCGACACCCATCCTGTACTCTCCCAGCACACTAAAGCACCCATACTGCACTCTTCCAAAGCACTCCAACACCCAACCAGTACTCTCCCGGAACACTGCAACAGCCAACCTCTACTCTGGCAGAGCACTCCAACACCCAACATTTACTCTCTGAGAACCCTCAGTCACCCGTCCTGCATTCTTCCTGAACGTTCCAACACTCATCCTGTAATTTGCCAGAGTTCTATAACACCCAACCAGTACTCTCCCAGAACATTCCAACACCCATCCTGTACTCTCTCACAACGCTTCAACACCAATCATGTTCTCTCCCAGAATACTCCAACTTGCCCACTCCCTTTCTAGGCAAGATGCTACATATGACTGGGATCCCTCCCTTAGACTTTACTTCTATGGCTAACCTGTACTTATCCAGCAGCTCCTCTCTCCTGCCCTTTCCAATGTCATTACCCCCAGCACTAAGACAGATAATGGGCTTGTTCCCATTACCTGCCATAATATTATCCAACCTGCTGACTATGTCACTAACACCAGCTCCAGGAAGGCACACTCTCTGTCCGACCTTTCTGTCTCTGTTACAAAATGCACAGTCCATATATCTTACCTGAGAATCAGTGGTACCTTCAACCTCACTAACCACTGAAGTACACTCGTCTTGGAGAACAGAGAATCGATTTCCTACCTTCACATCTTCTCTATTAACTCTCCTCATCTTCCTTCTTCCTGAACTGTGAACCACTTGCCACTTAAAGCGGCTGCCACTATCACTGCTGGTGACGATTTCAACCCTTACCAGCTAAATCCTTCTCACACTCACTCCCAAACTCATCTATGCGAAGCTTCAGCCTCTTATTTTCCTCCTGAAGAAGTAGAATCTCCTTCTTCAACACTTGAACCTGAGATTCTAAAACTCTACAACAAGTCATGGTGCTTGGTAACAGCCCATGCTAACTCCCAAGAGCTTAGGCAGGTATGACCGCAGGTGACCACTGACCTCAGCGTACTGTTGGTCATTCGGTCAATTGAAAAGCTGAGTCACAATGTACCTTCGCTTCAGTGTACATAAGATCAGATGAGGGCTGGTGTTGTAGGAGAGAACAGGATAGTTCTTTGGTGAACTTCAAAGACCATTAATTTACGCACATTGTTTTGACTATCTTCTCATATAGCATGAGTTGGGTTTTATCTGTGTATGATCTTGACTGGGGTAATCTAGCTAATGATATTATTCCATAATGAAGGAATCTGCATTTATTGCTATTTTCTTAATAAAATACAAAGTGCACAGAGTATATTCCCCAGAGAGAAATTAGGTCAAATAATAACAATCCCAAATAGATGAATAGGATACTAAATCACCTAACAGGAAAGAAGAAAGGAATCTGTAGGCTTATTAAAAGAGGAGAGTTTGTTTTTAACGTTTAGTTAAAAGAAAAGTAAAAAGGGGGAATTACAAAGGCTAAAGGTGACTATAAAATTAAGGTTACTAAAGAATCTAAGATTAATCCAAAAGGATTCTTTCAAGTGTATAGGACGAAGATGAGGGAAAAAGTAGGACTGTTGAAAACAGGGGTAGACAGCTGACTGATAATAAACAGGAAATGTTTTGTCTATTTAACAGTTATTTCTTGTCGGTTTTTACTTAAGGAAACGTAGATGATATCCCAGATATTATCAGTTATTAAGTTCCTGTGGAAAACAAACTTATATTGCTGTCATCAGGGAAATGATTATCAATACAGGTAGATAAACTGAAACAAAATAAGTCCCAGGGCCATGGCGAATAATTTTCAAAGGTAATTAAAGAATTCAAGTTGGAACTTAGTCAGCCGCTAATGATCATGTTTAATGCTTCCATCCGAGCTGTTGTTGTGCCAGAGATGTGGAAGATGGCTAATGTAATTCTTAAATTATCAAATTATCGTCCAATGAGCCTCACGTCTATAGTAGGCTAATTATTAGAAAAATTATAGCTGATATTATTAGAAGTCACCTGACGAGCATAATTTGATTAATGAGTCTCACGATGTATTCACGAGAGGTCGTTCCTGCCTGACACATTTACTCATTTTTTTTTTCAATGAAGACTGGAGGTATTAGACAACGATAAATTATATGACGTTTTTTTATTTGGATTTCAGTAACTTTCGATAAAGTCCCCTCACAAAAGACTATTAAGAAAAGAGGCAGCTCGTTTTGCACGGGGTAATGTTCTAACAACGATCGACGCATGGTACATCAAGGTCTGAGCGGGAATCGGTCACTAGTAGTGTTCCACAAGGATCGGTTTTGGGCCCATTGTTGTTCATTATTTGCATTAATGATCCTGATGAAGGAATTGTAGGTGACATGAGTAAATTTACTAATAGTACAAAAATAGGCCGAATGATTGATGGGAAGGAGGAGACCAGTGAGCTCCAAAAGGATTTGGACAAATTAGTGTCTTTGAAAAGTGGCAGATGAAGTTAAGTGTGGACAAGTGTAATGTCCTAGTCCTTGGGAATGAAAATAACCCTTGATGTTATAACAATAAATGTGGCATTAGTTGCACTTATATCGTTTTAATCAACATAATTAGTTTATGTACAGCTTGATCATACAGAACGTAAAAAAGACTTGGGAGTCATGTAAGCAGAAATCTAAAACCAAGACAACAGTGTCTAAGTGTGCTCAACAAGGCTAGCAGATAAGGATTTATTTCAAGAATATAAGTGCCAGGAGTCCAAAAGTTGTTTTACAGCTCTGTACGTCAATAGTGAGGTATCAATTAGATTATGCTGTTCAGTTTTGGTCTCATTACTACAGGATGGATATAAATTCATTGTAGAACATACAGAGAAGAATGATTAATATGATTCACTCTATGAGGAAACTCCTATATGAAGATAAGTATATAAATGAATGATGGGCAAGACAAAGGCGATATTAATAAAACACAGAGAATATCGAGTCAGGTAAGAACCAGAAATAACAGATTTAAGTCAGATAAATTTAAATTTAGAAATGTCATGTGTAAGTATTGGTTTTCAAACAGAGCTGTTGATGCGTGGAACAATCTTTAGAGTAGTATAATCGAGGCTAGGACCTGAGTAGCTTTAAAAAGAGATTGGAAAATATATATGAGAGGGAGGGGCTGGGTTTGATTAGTGTCTGGGGTGCGGGAGTTTTGATAAGGACCTGCCGTATCGGATTATATATATTTTCCAGAGAGAAATTAGGCTAAATAAGAATGATCCCAAATGGATTAATATTAAACTAAATCACCTATTAAGAGAGAAAAGAGGAATTTATAGGCGCATCAGAAGAGGAGAGGTTAATCTTATTGACCAATACTTTAATTTTTAATGAGAAGTAAAAACGGGGATTAGAAAGGCTTAACGTCACTATGAAATTAAAGTTGCTAATGAATAGAAGACTAATCCAAAAGTGTTCTTTCAAGTATATATGACAAAAGTCAGGAAAAAGGAAAAAAAGTGTGACCACTGAGAATTTGGGATGGACAACTGACTGATAATGAACAGGAAATGTGTTCTCTATCTAACGGCTATTTCTTGTCGGTCTTTACACAAAAAGACTTAAATGATATCACAGAAACTGAAAGTTATTCAGTTCCTGAAATAAACAATTTAAGTAATATTACTGTTGTGGAAATTTATTGAGTCAAAGAAATTCCACCGACAAGATTCGTTTGTAAATAAGTGATCCATCGACCGGATTAGTAAGCTGATGCAGTTGCAGGACTCCTTAGCACCCACTCAAAGACACCAGCTGGAGAGAGTCATACCAATTGATAGATTTACACCTTAGAGAGATCTTAGGTAGGTTTGAATTGTTAGTAATTAATATTATTAATAACAATTTAGCATAAGACCTTAAGATATGTTAATGTTAAGTTGTATTAAGTAAAGAGACTAGGTAAAATTGTAGTACCTAGCAAATCGAGATCGAGGCTTTCAGACGCTAAGAAATCCTTCTCGGACAGACACGGTGGTGGCAACAAGGCCTTGGGAGGTAGATCTCAGAGTCACATGTCCTCAAAATACCTGCCTGGTGACCAAAGGATCGTAGAGGTTTCCCTAAGTACTGCAGATATCCGTCTGTACCCAGACCCGCTTAGAAAGTTAATCCTCAGCATTTTTATCTTTTATTTGTTGGCCGACGGTACCGGGGAAAACTTGGAGAATTTGAGATTAAAGTTACAACCCCAAAGATATACCAGATTCCAGAAGTGAGTGTCGCAAAGGAGATTCGGGTCTCCACCACACTGTGCGATAAGTAACTTACACGGGTTAAAGGAATGAAAGATCAAGCATCTACCATACCTTACGCTAAATGACACGCACAGGTTTACCGCTTCAAGGAAAATCAAATTATACATCTTGTTTTTTGAGGAAAACTATGCAGACTTATACAAAATATATTTTAAAGTTAGGAATTAGCTGCAGGGTTTTCTCGCAAGCTTTATCACCCGTTGATAATCCTTCTTGAACTTTACATAACACTCTCACTGAGTGCTGCAGGCTGCATTAATCTTATAATTACTATTCTTCTCTTTCTTCTTAATAAAGACAATAATAATAATAATGATGATAATAATAATAATATTATTATTATTATTATTATTATTATTATTATTATTTACTCTTTCGATAGGGAGACCTTTAAGGTAGGTACCTGGTTTTTCTTCCTCCAACTTTTCGTTTTTATACGGCTCACATCACGAGAAGGCTTACCTTTAAGACTTCTAATTTTCAGCGCTGGTGAAAGGTAACCAGTGCAAGAACCTAGGAACAACTGGCAAGTGTTGGTGTCCTAGAAACAATGTTGTGGCTCCCCAGAGAGTTTTGCATGAAACGTTCAGTAACGGTGCATCCTAATTCAATGAGAGCAGAGAGTGAAATTCAAGCGTCTAGGTGCACAGCTACCAATTTTTTGTGCAAATCACACGAAATATATTAGTCTTCGTCTTCCGAATAGTGTCAGAATTGAATGGCTAATGCATGTTATTGCATATAATATATATTATATATATATATATATATAATATATATATATATATATATATATATATATATATATATATATTATATATATATATATATATATATATATATATAATATAGGGAGGTACCACCTCTAGAACTGTCCTGGGGACCCTCATCCTCAGAGAAAAGAATAAACTTGCTTCAGGGAAAACTCAAGGTTCTCCCTGAAGCTGTTTGAGAATTTTCTCCTACCACCCCCTATATTTCAAGTATGTTTTATTTAAAGATAAAATACATTGGCCAAACATTCACAAAAATACAACAGAAAGTAAAACAACATAGGTAACTCAGAGCTACATCTCAAATACTTCGTCCAGCTCCCCTGCGGTGGGCCGCGTGCCCAGAATGCTGCAGGCATTTCCTGTCTGGATCGCGACACTGAGTCTCTGAAAGAGGAAGCTGGTCGCCCTGTGGTCCTTGGTTTCTATGATTAGCTTTTCACCCAGCTCTTTGAGGAACATTAGAGCACACTTTCCCCATGCTCCAAGGGCCTCCGACCCTATTGGAATGAAGTTATAACAAGGGGGAAGCTCTTCATATTTTCGGATCTTCTGGGTCTCCCTGTGGCTGGCAGCTCCACCCCCTTCCACTACGGAGTATGGCAAGTAGGTGTCTGCCAATGTGGCAGCACAGGTGTAGTCCCAGGCAATCTGCTTTCCATCCTTCCAGGGTAGCATAGTGGCTCCATCAGACGCTTTGACTTCATCAGACCTCGTAACTTGGGGTTCCCGTTGAGCTGGGCAACGGGCTGTGGCGAGGCTTCTCTTTATTATGTCATTGATCTCCTCGTGTATGGCATACTTCCCTTCTGCTGTGTGGCACACGAGACCATGAAGTCCAAATTGATCAGCTGTCGACCTGCCGCAAATACACCTATGTTCGTGATGATGGGGCGGCTAGGCGAAGAGCAACACCAATCCGAATGGCCTGTGGGTCGAGACGGGTGCCCAGGGAGGAATTGGAACAGCTAAAGGAAATCATCCTGAGTGTGGTGCCTTCACTGCCAGGAGACAGCTTTGTTCTTTCCTGAAGCATTGGAGAGCATTGTGTTGGCGATTTTTCCATGATCGGTTTTGTCCCAGTGGGACTGTTTGTGCTGTTTTGGAGGAGCGTCTACTGGAGGAGTCAGTAGGGTGTCCCACCGAATCGCTGCTTCAGTAAACCTGGGGTCTTGAGCTCCTACCAAGTCTCTCAAGCGTTCGGGCACTATCTTTTGACTAATGCACTGGAAGCCAACACGGAAGACAGAAAAGCAGGTTAAAGCAACATGCGTTGCTTTACGCAACCCTATACCTCCCAGTCGCACTGGGAGGGTTGCCTGATCCCACTCCTCTCCTCTAGTGACAGGTTCAGTGCCTTCTTAAAAGTTGATCTCAGGTGTGCGTCATATCATCGAGTGTTGGGTTGTCAAAAGAGGGTGCACACCTCAAGAAGTAAGTGAGTCTTGGCATAGTAAGACACCTTGTGAGGAGATTATAGAGCATCATGGGCATCAAGATCGCTTATTCTCTCCTCCATTCTCATCAGTCATTCAATTTGTCCCGAGGACAGTATCGATGGCCTGGTGACCCAGCGGTGCCCCCAAGAGGGTACTGTTGGACGGAGTTGTAGTTGAGACTTCCGGGAGGATTCTTCGCACAGCATTGATTATTTCCTGTTTGCTGTGATGATTTACACTTGGAGGGATTGAGGATGAGTCCCAAGTCTTCTCCCTGTGTTTCACCAGTTTGTAGGTCCCCCACGAGGGACTCTTCAGTACCTGCCAGAGTGCCGTCATCCAGGTACCAGATATTGCGCTCACTGCATAGGCTGGAAGTTAGTTCTCTTACTGCCAAGCAGAAGAGAAGTGGAGCGAGTGGGTCACCCTGCTGAACACCCTCTGATGATTGAATTTCATGTTCTCCAAACAAAAGAATTGAGGGTTTGCTGTAGCCGGCTGAAATGAAGGGAAAGAGACTGGGGAACCGAACCCGAACAGCTGGCAAAATAGCATCTCTCTTCACCATATTAAAGGCATTTCTAAAATCAAGTTTGACTATGGCCTTGTCTCTGGTAGGTCCCTGATGTAGGCCCTTGCCGCATGAGCTGCAGCTTCACTGCCTTGAGAGACCCCAAAAGCCCAGTTGGTGTGGTTGGAGTAAGTGGCAGCTTCTAGGCGAATGTTTCTCACTGCTGCTTTGGCAACGAGACGGCGAAGAGTGTTTCCAACTGCAATGGGTCTGATTCCCCCATCCCTCTTCTTCAAAGCACATAGTGAGGCTCCAAAAAAGAAAGGTTTAATTTCTTCTGGGATTCGCCCAGCCAGGCAATTGTTGACGAAAGTTGTTAACTCGGTGAGAAGAATTGATGCAGATTCACCGAGTACTGGATTTACCATCTCTTTGAGGTGCTGAGGTCGAATTCCAGTGTAACCTCCTGCAGATCCTGCTGGAAATGACACGATCGCCTTATAGACTTCCGATTCTGACAAAATTAATTGTTCAGTGATGGGGTCTTCCTCAGGGTTGTCGTTGATGGCTATGGTGTCCCTGGTTGGATGCCGTGGTCTCATCCTTGGGGGCTACAGTGTCGTCACTTGTAATTATTCTTATTGCTCCCACTGTGTTACCTTCTCCATTCACCCACTTAAGAAGGTCTGTGAATTTCCCTGCTGCATATGGGCGAGCCGCTTTAGGGATGTGGGATAGTGAACTGCTAGCAGTGGATTTGAATGCCAACAGAAGGTTATCGCAAGTGACGAGGTTGCCATTGGAATTGTCATCTGCCTGTGGAGGCTGTGGGCTGCTCTCTGCTGGGGGCATATGTGATCCCGCACACCCATTGTGTGCACGAATACGGCCGTCCCTGTTGCGTGCTCGAAACTCTCCACACACCTGACATGTGCCTCTTCTTTCATTGTTGGGTACATTGTTTCCCTGGCTTTGTGGCTGGCTGGCTTCATCGTCTGCCATACCTCAAACTGTGTGATAAGTCCAAGCTGAAGGGAAAATGGCGCATGGCACATTCCGCATATGGTTCATGGTGGTGGTTGGGGGGGAGGAGAGGGGTGTCCAGTCCTTGTGGTGGGCGGTGGAAGAAAGGGAGGAGTGGAAGATGTGTGCTGAGGCGGAGTAGGGCACTCACTCCCTCCCAGGACAAGTCACTATACACCACTATGCTCTGTGCACAGCCCCCACTATCAACGACACACCGCTATACACTTCACATGCTATGCACATACCATGCACATACTATGCACTGTACACTATAGACTATATACACTATACACATGGTGAACAAACACTCCATTGTTGTAACACGGGCACACGGTGTATGCGCGCCTGTTTGGGGAAGGGGGGTGACAGTTTTACCCCTCAACCTCCGCCTCCTCCTCCTCCATTAGGCCTCCCCTCACCGACTTCTCCTACCCATTGGTGACCGTTATGTTCCCTCACTGAATTCACATACACAGAACTTTTCTTGATTCTGACGGAATAGACGAAATGTGGAGTCTTCTGGCCCTTTCCAAGACGACCAGCAGATATTCACACACCAGCCTGTTGATGATAATCCTGGTAGGTGTTCTTGATTGGACGATATTGTGCCAAAATCACAGAGCGGGATGCCCACAGCCTCTCTCTGGCAGAGGTGCCAGATATATATATATATACATATATATATATGTGTATATATATATATATATATATTATATATATATATATATATATATACATATATATATAATATATAATATATATATATATATATATATATATTATATATATATATATATATATATATACTATATTCGTCTTCTTTTTTCAACAAACCGGCCGTATCCCACCGAGGCAGGGGGCCTAAAAGGAAAAAAAAGTTTCCTCTTTTAAATTTTTACTAATTTAAACAGGAAAGGGGGGTTACTACCCCTTGCTCCCGGGCATTTAATCGCCTTACGAACGCAAAAGGCTAGGAGAAAAATTTCTGTTTCCACTTCCAAGCGCTTTCATGTGCTTACACATATTTTTAAAGGGGAAAGAAGAAGAGGCAGGAAAGCACATTTTACAATTTAAAACTCTGAGTGACCCTTACTCATATGTTGTGAAATATTTTTTTACCTTTAGATTATAAACAAAACTTACTTAAAAATTTTCATGTTTATACAATCCAAAAAAAAATTTTGAAACATTTTAATTCGAGTCTCTAGAGTCCTCAGGTTTGTCCTAAATAAATACCGTGGCACTTTTACATGGTATAGGGTATAAAAAAGCTACAGATCTTGGGGAAATTTTTTTATTTAATTTTTATTTAACAGTGTTTGTCATATTTAAAAAAAGAACTTTAACATTAAGTACTAAAGAGCTTTGGAGGTGAGACAAATTTTCATCATATGGTAAAACCAAAAAAAATTTCCAACAAATACCGGGGATTAGGCCTGTCTTCTAGAATGGGGAGAAATTTTTCAGATTTTTCTAATTTCCCCCCACATAAATTTTCAGGATGAAAATTTTAATAACGCTCTAGGTATTGAGCTGAGTTTTGCATCTAATGATACACAAACTATATTGAACAGAAAATTTGCTTTTTTGTAAAATAGAAAAAAAGCCCCCTATTAAAATTTTTGTGTTTAAATTACCCTTTCAGGAATTGACAACGAAAAAAAATTTATTTTTTTCAAAAACTAAAAACTGATTTTTTTGTCATTTCGAACAAAATTAAATATGAAGGAAAAAAAGGGAAAATTTTACTTAGGCCTCTGATCTATGTACTATTGAAAAAAAACCCCTTGAACAGGTTAATCGTCCTTTCAACAAAAATTTGAAAGAGATTCTGAAAGGAAACTAAATTTAAAAAAAGGGAGCCCCTTCTTGAAAATTTTGCATCTCTTTCTTATGTAGTGGGGTATTACAACACACAAAGGGTTGGGGAATTCTTTTTAAGGGCCCGTCAAAATTCTGTGGTTCTACAACCATTAGGTTATCATTTTGGGGATGGGAATATTATATAATAATAAGGGGGAGTCACTGAAAACCCCTAGGTTTTAAATGCTAAGAATTTAAACTCGTTATTTTGATGTAAATTCGTTTTTTACTAAAGACAAGTAATAACTGTTAGATTTCCTTGTAATTTTCGAAATATGACTCCCTTAAATACAAACAAATTATTAACTGATTAAATGTGCTTTTAGATTGTATATTTTTTGTTTTAATCAATTTCTGCTTTTAGAAGTTTGGCATTGCTATCGGAGTCCCATTTGTCCCCCCGGGTGAGTAATTTGCACATGGGGTTTTTAAACCAAAAACCAAAAATCCTTCCCAAATACCAAATGGTTTAGGTAGTGGATATTGTCCCCGTCCCCGTGGCCTTTTTATTTTAAGCCTATGATTTCTACCTAGATTAAAATCACTGGGCCTCCCCCTCTCCTCCTATTACGAACACCAGTCCCACAACATACACAATTAAAATGCCTCCAAACAATTGTTTTAAGCTTTGAAAAGTGCGTGACTGGGCCCGGGAAAAGGGAACCCCCCAATTTTAGCACGTGCTAAAGAAGATTTACGAAATTCTGAGGTCCTTTTTTCCTTGGTAACAATGTTCAAACACAGGGGACCCCTTACCACCGGACATGTCACCCGTTTCCTTTCCCCTTTGAAAAAACAGTTCCACAAACATATACATATTTTCTGCTACCATGAAAATTGTAACCCCCTAACACGAACCAAAGGCCTGTGGCCAAAACTAAAAGAACTAATTTTGCTCTCTTTTCTGGAAACTTCTCACAAGCAGTACGTTTATAATGCATCCTGAACAAAAATGTTTTTATTAAATAACAGTCCTCTGACTGGCCTTGAATATAATCCTTGATACTTAAGGATAAATACCGAAAAGCCCCCCAAAATTCTGATGCAATTTAGTCCACTCTGTCATCAGTGTTCAAATATCAGGTGCCCAGTTCCGTTGGACATGTCAATCCTAATGCGAACATAAACGTGATAGTGGCAACCTAGAGGTCTAATTTCATTCCCCTCCCATTTGGATTACTAGTCTCACGAGCAGTACACATAGCAATTCATCCAACAACGGGTAGTTTTAAGCAAATAATTCAACAACTTTTTGAGAATTAAATCAATGATTTTAGAGCACACCCACTGAAGACCGCCAAAATTCCGTGACTCCTTATTCCACTCGGTCATCAATGTTTAAACATTAGGTGCCCCTACCACTGGATATGTCACTCCTCATGCAAACTCATACATGAGTGTGGCAAACTACAAGACTAATATCATTCTACTGTTTGTAACACAGGTTTTACAAGCAATTCAAACATTAATTTGATTCTACTCATATTAATGCAAGTGTGTTTAGGCAAATAACAATCCTGCAACTGATTTGAATTAAATCCGTAATACGTTGGTCAGTCTACTGGAACCCCGTCAAAAATCTGAGATGCACTATTCCACTTCTTCCATCAGTGTTCAATATTCAGGGGTTCAGCACTGCCTTTGTGTCACCTGTGAAGATAAAATATACAAGACTGTGGCAAGTTACTGGACTAAACTCACTCTCCTTCTGTTTCGAATACCAGTTTCACGAGCAGTTCACATTTCAGTGCAGCCGCAAACAAGCGGTTTTAAGCAAATAACATTCCCGAGACTGGGAATAGAATACCCGATTCCTTAGCTCGCCTACAGAGAAGCCCACTAAAATTACGAGATGCCTTAGTAAACCCGGCCATAAATGTTCCAACATCAGGTACCCAGTTCCCCTGGACATGTTACAATCATTAATCACATCATTTCACATTAGGAATATGTGTTATTGTATACCATTCTTGTACAACTTGTCAGACACTGCAACATCATGGAATCTTGATTCTGAGGACATGCACATAACCTTCACGACTACGACAACTATTTCTACAACTAACCCATCTCTTTGGGTAGAACCTACTTCCACTGGGGAATCCTGCCTACTAGTGACTATGCCCTCGTCTGCTACACGTCCCATTCCACCTGACGTTAGTATACAAGCCTCAGGCGCCTTGCTTCTGTTTCAGAATTTCCAGAACTACGGTGCTCTTCGCACCTACTCCTAGGTTGAGGGACTGATTACCTCATCTTCTGTACATAGTTCTTCTGTCTTCAAGTTATGTCCTGGAATTTGTATTGATAAAACCACTGGATGGCGAAACGTCTACAATAAAGATACCCAGATGTTGCACATGTGTCTTAATTTCATCTTGTCGGTATTGTATACCATTCTTGTACAATCAAATAACTGCTGCAGCATATGGGCACCTAGCAAAACTAAGAATAGCATTCAGACATCTCAATAAGGAATCGTTCAGGATCCTGTACACCGTGTACCTCCGACTCATATTGGAGTATGCAGCACCAGATTGGAATCCACAACTAGCCAAGCACGTAAGGAAATTAGAGAAAGTGCAAAGGTTTGCAACAAGACTAGTCCCGGGGCTAGGGGAGATGTCCTTTGAGGAGAGGTTAAGGGAAATCGATCTGGCGACACTGGAGGACAGGAGAAATAAGAGGGATATGATAGCGACTTATAAAATACTGACAGGAATAGACAAGGTGGACGGAGACAGGATGTTCCAGTGATGGGACACAGCAACAAGTGGTCACAATTGGAAGTTGAAGATTCAGATGAATCATAGGGATGTTAGGAAGTGTTTCTTCAGTAACAGAGTTGTCAGGAAGTGGAATAGTTTGGGAAGCGATGAAGTGGAGGCAGGATCCATACATTGCTTTAAGCAGAGGTATGATAAATCTCATGCTTCAGGGAGAGTGACCCAGTAGCGGCAAGTGAAAAGGCGGGGCCAGGACTTAAATTGAAAATAGGAAAAAAAACAGGGAAAACAAAAAAAAACCCCCAAACCACCCAAAACCCCAAAAAAAAACCCCAAACACCCCAACACACACACACCCCCAGAAAAAAAAGAAGATTGAAAAAAAAAAAACCCGGGGACAGGTGAACTATCGAGCTAAAAAATTTTTCTTGGAGGGGAAAAAAGGAAACCGCAAAAATTTTTAAAAAAGAAAAGATAAGAAAGATAAGATTTCGTTCGGTTTTTAACCCCGGAGGGTTAGCCCAAACCCCCGGAAAACCCCAAAAAAGTCGTGCGTCATCGAGACTGCTAACTTTTTTCCATTGGGGTCCTTAATCTTGTCCCCCCGAGGCCCCCCCGTCGACTAAACCCCGGTACCATTTTTTGCTAGGTAACAGGACAACATTAAAGGGAACGTTGAAAGTTTCCACCCCCGGGGAACGCCCGGGCCCTCCCGTGTGTGAAGCGGGGCTTTAAAACCACCAGGCCCCCGGGCCCCAAGGGTTAGGATCCTGTAGGAGACTCCCCAGCTAAAAGGGAAACAACAGTCCCAGAGGGTGTGCTAGCCCAGACAGAAGGAGAACAAAATGTCAACAGCTGAGAAGATACAGAAATGAAAGGGACAAAAAATAGAGATAAGGCTAGAGTCAATAGAGAACAGCCAGAGTCGAGCAGAGCAGATCACCCTCACAACCCCTAAGCCAGACACACTCCACTCTCACAACCCCCATCCCACAATATACAGTAGAATCCCATATCACCCTGCCAGGAACCCTACTTCTCCTCCCCCTACAAGCCCCCCACCTAGAATACAGTAGTGGAGATGACACTGAAGCTGTAGAAGCTGCCAGCATTCACCAGCTCACCAAACACGCAAGTTACGCTGAGGTCAGTGGTCACGTGAGGTCATCCTGTCCTAAGCTATCTGGGAATTAGTGTGGGGATGCTACCGACCACCATAGCTTGCTGTAGTGCTTTAGAATCTCAGGATAAAGTGTTGAAGAAGGTAGTTCTTCTTCAGGACGAAAATATTAGATTGAAGCATTTCCTAGATGGGTTTGGGAATGAGTGTGAGATGGTTGGAGCTGGTAAGGAGGAAAAGGTTACCAGCAGAGAGTTGGAAAGTAGCAGCCACTTTAAGAGGCAAGTGGTTCACAATTCAAGAAGGAAGACAAGGAAGGTTAATAGAGAAGATATGAAGGTATGAAATTGATTCTCTGTTTTCCAAGAAGAGCGTACTTCTGCTAATCAAGATAAGAATATTCTCAGGTAAGATATATGGGCCATACTTTTTGTAACAGAGATAGGAAAGTCAGACAAAGGGTGAGCCTCCCAGGAGCTGGTGTTGGTGACATAGTCAGCAGGTTGGATAATATTAAGTCAAGCAATGGGAACAAGCCCATTATCTGTCTTTGTGCTGGTGGAAGTGACATTGGGAAGAGCAGGAGATAGCAGCTGCTGGATAAGTATAGGTCAGCCATAGATGTAGTCAGGTCTATGGGAGGGATCCCAATCATATGTAGCATCCTGCCTAGAAAGGGAGTGGGCAATGAATGGATGTCTAGGGCAATTGGTATAAATTGCTGGCTAGACAGGTACTGCAAGGAACTTGCAATCCCATTCATTGATAACTAGGACAAATTCTCTGGCAAACATGATATGTATGCAAGGGATGGGGTTCATCTCTCTTGGGCTGGAGTGGCTGCATTAGACAATTCGATTGAGAGGGGTAATTGATGACTTATCTAGGACTTTAAATGATAGATTATAGAGGTATGAGTGTTTGTGGGAAACAACCAGGCTGCAGCATCAGGGTTGAAAACAGCAGATATTACCAGGCTACCTCAGGGATATGTTTAAAAGACAATATTCAAAATAAAGTTGCAAGTAAAGGCAAAGCAATTGATCAACAAAGAGTGATAGTAGAGGGTAACGAGTGACTAGCTCCTTTAAGGTTTACTGTACAAATAATAGGAGTCTAAGAAATAAGATAGATGAGCTAAGATTACTTGCAAGTGCAGGTAATATAGATATTATTGGTATAACAGAGACCTGGTTCAACTTGAAATGTCTTCTGAATGCAACATACAGGGTAATAATCTATTCTACACTGACTGGGTCAACAGGAAGGGTATAGTGGAGTGGCGATGTATGTCAGAGATAATTTAAACGAGTGTGTTAGACATGATATAGGATTAGAAACATCGAACACAGAATCTGTTTAGATACAGTTTCTCGAGGGTCGTGAGAAATTAATTTTTGGTGTGATTTATAGGTCCCCAAACCTTGATAGCGAGTGCAGTAAACTGTTATGGGGCGAAATTCATAAGGCGTCTAGATATAAAAATGTTGTAATAATGGAGGATTTTAACTTTAGACAAATTGATTGAAACAATGTGACAGGAAATCTTGAGTCTAGTGACTTTCTTGATACAGTTCAGAAATGCTTTTAAAAACAGTTTTTCACAGAACCAACTAGAGGAAACAGCCTGCTTGACGTGGTTCTTGCCCAAAATAATCACTAATTAATAATCTTGAGGTTTATGATGAGCTTGGGGAAAGCAATTACAAATCACTTAGTTTCAACCTATCATGCAATTATCCAGATAACTGCAATCATGTCTTTGTCCCAGACTTTCACTTGGCCGACTCACAAGAACATAAGAAGGAACACTGTAACAGGCCTACTGGCCTATGCGAGGCAGGTCCAATTCTCCCACCGGCTTAAGCCAATGCCTTGACCTAGTGAGATCAGGCACGTCACTTAAGGGAGGAGAACGGTATCCGAACTAGTAGCACAGGCTAGTCAGGTCCAACTCACACCCACTCATGTATTTATCTAACCTATTTTTAAAACTACACAACGTCTTAGCTTCTATGACAGTACTCTTGAGTTTGTTCCACTCATCCACAACTCTACTACCAAACCAGTGCTTTCCTATATCCTTTGTGAATCTAAATTTTTCCAATTTAGAGCCATTGCTGCGAGTCCTGTCTAGGTTAAATATTTTTAACATGCTATTTACATCCCCTTTATTAATTCCTGTTTTCCATTTATACACCTCAATCATATCCCCCCTAATTCTACGCCTTTCGAGAGAGTGCAGATTCAGGGCCCTCAGTCTATCCTCATAGGGAAGATTTCTTATACATGGGATCAACTTTGTCATCCTCCTCTGTACGTTTTCCAGAGCATTTATATCCATTCTGTAATACGGTGACCAGAACTGAGCAGCATAGTCTAAATGAGGCCTAACCAAGGATATATAGAGTTGAGAACAACCTGAGGACTTCTATTATTTATACTTCTTCCTATTAAGCCAAGGATTCTGTTAGTTTATTGCAAACACTAATGCACTGTTGTCTTGGTTTTCAGATTACTGCTAACCAGAACTCCTAAATCGTTTTCACAATCCGTAATATTAAGATCTACATTATTTAGTTTATATGTGGCATGGTTATTTACCTGTCCAACATTTAGAACAATTCATCTGTCTATATTAAACTGCATCTGCTACTTCTCAAACCATTATATCAGTATTCAAATCATCCTGGAGTGATCTAATGTCCTCATTAGAATGAATTGGACGGCCTATTTTGGTGTCATCAGCAAATTTGCTTATGTCGCTATTTATTCCCTCATCTATGTAGTTTATGTAGATTGTGGACAACAAGGGGCCCAACACTGACCCCTGAGAAACACCGCTTGTGACGTGCCCCCATTCTGATTTCTCCTCATTTATGCAAACTCTCTTCTGCCTATTTGTCAGCCATGCCTCTACCCAGGAAAAAAATTCTCCTCCTATTCCGTGTGCTTTAAGTTTCCTCAATAGCCTGTGATGTGGAACTCTGTCGAAAACCTTACTGAAGTCCTTATACACAATATCATATTCAATACCATGATCTACCTCCTCAAATACCTTAGTGAAGACAGTTAGTAAATTCGTAAGACAGGAGAGAACCATATAAAGACATTTATCTCCTGCCTTGACCCATTTTCATTGGAAGATCCTTCAGTATTTAAAAGCCGTGGGTATCCGCACTATTATGTTTAAAAACCTCACATCATTCGTGATCATTCCTTCCTAGCATATCTCGAATTTGGAACATGTAAGGACATCATTCAAGAATTAGTGAAGTTAAGTCAGTTAAAGAGATATTGGATAAATATATGAGCTGGAAGGGCTGAGTTTGATTGATGTCGTGGGTACGGGAGTAAATTTTTGGGTAGCTTTGGGAAGGGATCGTTTTGATAAGGACCTCTCTTGTATGGGCCAGTAGGCCTTCTGCAATGTTCCTCCATTCTTATGCTCTTACGAAATCTTTGGCCCCGAATTGGGCATTACTTTATATTGTTCTCTATTTGCATGTTACATGAATATTAAGATTTTGTAATTATATGTTCATTCGCACTGTGGCCTCGGCACAGTCAGTTAACAGCTGCTCTTTATCAAATCTCTCTTCGATCCACATGGGGGGGGGAGAATCTATATCCCACAAGCACCGCCTCTTCTTTCTCACAATGTTTCTTTCTCACACCTGCTTACAGGTTAGATTTACGACAATCCATATGACTCCTTCACTGTCGTCTGCACTGACGACACTGAAGAATCTAAGCTAAGGAAAACTCTGTTATTGAGACTAATACAAGACCGACAATTCACCATATCTCCATATTCATTCTTTTTGAAATGACTTGACAAGATCGTCACATCTCTCTCAGTTGAAGCACCGAAGATATCTGTCAATGAGCAAAACACCTGGGCCTCGATAGATAACATTACCAAGAACCCTAAACGCTTCTTCCATGATTAAGATAATTTTCTCAGACATCTCCATGACTGCCTAGGCTCTCTCTGACAGACTGGCCATCTCTTCTTACCACATACACTAAAACCCTTTAAACCCAGAACGTTTCATACACGTCTCTCTTGCGGGAAACCTTTCCCCCCTACAACCATACTACCAAGTGGGGGCCTACAAGGACAAGAAGTTTGTCTATCTGTGGGAAGATGGACCGATTCGGTTCCCCCACCATTACTGGGCCAACATGACTTGCAGCCAAATGTCCAGACAGAAATGAAATCATATCCAGGAAAATCAAAGAAGATCGCAACACCTCCAATTCTCCAACATACGCGCAAAAATAAAACTACAAGATGCACCACCAAGATTCTACACGTCACTAACAGACACATTTTTCCAAGCAACCAAACCCCTCTCTCCACTTCCGAAGGTCTCCTTCAAAACTCTGTACTGCAGGTGTATGTTCACCTGCTAATGAAAAAAATCCGGTACTTTAAAAAAACCTACATCGAACCTTCCTCTGAACAACATCCCACCCCCAATTTCCCCATTCCACACCCTCGGGCCCACATTTTCAAGATTCTTCCCACTTGAGAACTTCACTGAACCTGCAACCTGCTCCTTCTGTTTTTAAACCCTCCAACGCTTCTCATCGACGAAAAAATTTTTCTGTAAACTCAACGACCGCCACCCACGTCTCACCAGCTGACGTTTACCACAAAGCCCCCCCATCACTGCTCCCTCGATCCAGTCAACCCGCCATACCCTGTAGACGCACCACAGACCCTCTTCCGAGGGAAAAGGAAAGGAAGGGTGGGGAAAAAAACCACCTAGTACACCAACCCTTTGGGCACCTAACCTACCACCTTCACCAACGGCGATACAATGACTGGATGGAAATATGTGAAGGACTCATGCTGGGGCCCGTTTTTAAAATTTTCCTGTGAACCACCACATACCTTCGCACTGACGCAAGTATTGGGGTTCGTCAAACCACACATTACACATTGTACACAGACACAACTGTACTATGTCTCACGAACAACTTCAAGATAACAGAAAAGGATATTTCCCCATTCAAACACACCCAAAACCCAAAACTTCAACGGAGTCAGCCCGATGCGAGCACAACCTCCCCCTTCTGTTTCCCATTCCGCCCCCGGGGCTTAGTTGCTTGGTTTTTCCCTGGCACTTTTCGACAAAAACACTCCCTTTTTCCAAACCTTTTTTTGGTCTCTCCCGTCTTACCCTCTCACCCCACTAGGGTCTTACCTATACTCATTTATTCACTCATTCATTTATTTTTTGTATACAGAGTTATTAATTAATAACTTTTGGAAGTGAGAGGGATTAAAACTGACTTAATAAGGCAAATGTTTATTAAGAACATTTTGCCTCTATTTAAAGCTGACTCTTAGTTTTGAAGATTTTTGCACGATCAGTGTTGAAATGTATGTATTTATTACTGGAAGAAATTACATTATTTTGTCTGGACTGTTGAATAAAAACTACTCCAAGTCAACATATGGATAAAGCCATTTGATAGATATGGTTGGGGAATGCTCTTGAATAAGATAAAGTAGGTAATAGCCTTTTACTGGACCATATTTGTATTAAAAAAAAATGAGAGAGAGAGAGAGAGAGAGCTGATGTAGGTAACAGCTCTTAGCTTGCCAATAAAGTTAGGAATCCTTAACCTGTAAATAGCTTGTCAATAAAACTAGGGATCCTTAACCTAACCTTGTCAAGAACTGTGTAAAAAAAAAAAAAAAAAAAAAAAAGAGAGAGCTTGTGACGGTGTTACTCTTCCTATCCCCAGGAGCTTTATACCTCTTGCGGATTAAGGGTTTCCTTGTCAAAATAAAAGTAACCTTCCAGGACAGTGATTCTGAACCAGGGGGAAATTTACCCCTTGGGGGTAAAAAATGATATGACGAAGGGTAAATATTTGATGTAGCTGATAACTGAATAATAATTCAATTAAATTTAATTTTGTAAAATGTGTGTGTGTGTGTGTGTGTGTGTGTGTGTGTGTGTGTGTGTGTGTGTATGTGTGTGTGTGTGTGTGTCTGACCTTTTTGTTTTTCTGTCCCTTAATAATGGAGATAATTTTTTTGTATGGAAATAATGGGGTAAATGGAGAAATACATCAAGCCGAGGGGATTAATGATAGAGAAAGTTGAGAATCCCTGTTCTACGAGATTAAATAATTCGAATCTAATTAGAAACTGATACTTGGAGTTGACAAATTGAATTACGTTTTTTAGGGGAATATCTGTCCCGAGTCAAGGAAAAGAGTTTACCTCTAATTTCACTGAGTTTAATTAAAACACTTCGGAAAAATTTTGTGATATCTGAAATCTCTTTCAATGGTAATTAAAAACGTCATATTCCAGATTCGAAATTATGGGACATTCTGAACACGAGAGTGTTTATAAATGGTTTTATTTTAATTCCATATCATTAGGATTTACATTTCCATATAGCTCTGGTGGCCTGGTGGTTAACGCTCTCGCTTCACACGGCGAGGGCCTGGGTTCGATTCCCAGCCAGAGTAGAAACATTGGACGTGTTTCTTTCCACCTGTTGTCTATGTTCCCCATCAGTAAAATGGGTACCTGGGTGTTAGTCGACTGGTGTGGGTCGCATCCTGGGACACTGACCTAAGGAGGCCTGGTCACAGACCGGGCCGCGGGGGCGTTGACCCCCGGAACTCTCTCCAGATAAACTCCAGAATAGCAATCATTAATAACAAAAAAAGGCACTGATATCATGAGACACAAACTTCATATTCCAGGCTTTACCCTTCAACCAATGATGCTCAGGGTTATTCCTGCTACCAGAGATGTCATGACAGCTATTACTAATATCTCTGGCTTTCTCCTGCAATCACTGATGCCATGAGAGCTATGTCTAATATCTCAGACTTTTTCCTGCACCCACTGATGTCATGAGAGCTGTGCTGGATGTCCCAAGCATCCTTCTGCAAATATCGATGTCATAATAGCTGTGTTTGATGTTTCAGTCTACCTCCAGCAATCACTAATGTCCTGATAGTTAGGTTGATGTAACCACTGATGTCATGCTTAATGTCCCAGCCTTCAACCTACAACCCCTGATATCTTGAGAGTTAAGCTTGATGCTCCAGTTTTCCTAATGCATCAACTTAGGTCATGAGAGTTATGCTTGATGTCCAAATTTTTTTTTTTATAACTACCGATGTCATAGTAGTTATGCTTGATGTTCAAGGCTTTTTCCATTACTTGATTACTGTGATGTCACGTAAGCTATGATTGTTCCCACGGCCTTCTAGCAACCAGTGATGTCATGAGAGCTATCCTCATGACATGAACTATGCTTAAGGCCCCAGATTGCCTCCAGCATCCATTTATGAGTGCTACTTAATAGGAAGGATTTGCTCCAGAAAATATTGATCTCAAGAAAATAATTAGTGATGACATGGTAACAATCCTTGACATTCCAGGCTGCTTCCTACAACAACTGATATCATGACAGCTAAGCCTGATGACATGGGTTTTTTTTTTCTACTACGATTAATGTCATCAGAACAGTTTTTTATTTTCCAGCCATTCTTCTTCAAATATTGATGTAATGAGAGTTATAACTGATTTCCCGAGTATTATCGTGCAATCACTGATGTTAGAAGAACGTTGGGTGTTGCTTTAGTCTTCTTCTTGCGACAACTGACATCATGAGAGAGCCATGTTTTATCTTCCTGGCTTCCGCCCTCAAACACTGATGTCATGAGAATTGTGCTTGATGGCCGAGTCGTTTAACCTCAAAAAATTATGTCACGAAAGATATGTTTGTTGCCCTAGATTTCCTCGTGCAATCAATAATATCATGCGAGCTATGCTTGGTACGCCAGAGCTCTTAGTGCAACAAGTGATGTTACAAGAACTGCACTTGTTGTCCTATATTTTCTGCTGCAACCTTTGATGTATGACAGCTATGCTTGACGTCAAGTTTTACTCCTGCATCCTCTGCTGTCATAAGAGAGAGGTAAGCTTGACGTCTTAGGCTACCTTCTGCAACCAGTGATGTCATCAGAGCTACGCACGATGACATAGACTTTTCCATTAACCACTGGTGTCAGGAGAACTATGGGACCACTGTTGTCATGAGAACTAAATACCACGGGGATCCTCTTGGAAATGTTGACGTCAAGAGAGGTATGCTTGATTCCTCAAGCTTCCAACTACAACCACTGAAGTCAGAAGAGAGCTATGTTTGACTTTCCAGGTATCCCTTTGAAACCATTTCACGAAAAGTCAACATTTGCCTGGAAACATCACCCAGGTTATGGCAGGGCTAACATATACAAACGTTTGTATGTAAACCTTTCACATAGTTTTTTTTTTTTCTTTTTTTTTGGAAATGTAGTGTATTCACCGGTTACATGAGTTTACAAAAGTTTGAGTTTCCAAAGTTCAGATAAGTTTTCAAACGTTCTGCATTCAGGGTTTACATGCGTTTACAAACGTTGTAAATTCAGCGTCCAAACACGTTTGCAAGAGTTTCAACATTCAAAGATAATATTCGCTTACAAATATTTCCAGATATGACAACAAAGAAAATTCCAGAATAGCATTCTTTTTTGTCTTTCATCTGTCTATTGGATTAAATGTTGTGATATCCGTCAGTGTCCATCAAACAGCAAAACTAAATGAAAGTATGTATATAAATAAAAAAGTGAATAGATAAATATCGACAACACCCACACTCGCACACAAATATATGTATTGTTGGCACTGGTGGGATACACACACACACACACACACACACACACACACACACACACACACACACACACACACACACACACTGCTGCTGACATGGTGACAGCAGTAAGACAAGAGAGAGAGGGGTGGGTGGATTGCATTTTCTTGGACTGCAAGAAGGCGTTTGACACAGTTCCACACAAGAGATTGGTGCAAAAACTGGAGGACCAAGCAGGGATAACAGGGAAGGCACTACAATGGATCAGGGAATACTTGTAAGGAAGACAGCAGCGAGTCATGGTACGTGGCGAGGTGTCAGAGTGGGCACCTGTGACCAGCGGGGTCCCGCAGGGGTCAGTCCTAGGACCAGTGCTGTTTCTGGTATTTGTGAACGACATGACGGAAGGAATAGACTCTGAGGTGTCCCTGTTTGCAGATGACGTGAAGTTGATGAGAAGAATACACTCGATCGAAGACCAGGCAGAACTACAAAGGGATCTGGACAGGCTGCAGACCTGGTCCAGCAATTGGCTCCTGGAGTTCAATCCCACCAAGTGCAAAGTCATGAAGATTGGGGAAGGGCAAAGAAGGCCGCAGACGGAGTACAGTCTAGGGGGTCAGAGACTACAAACCTCACTCAAGGAAAAAGATCTTGGGGTGAGTATAACACCAGGCACATCTCCTGAAGCACACATCAACCAAATAACTGCTGCAGCATAAGGGCGCCTAGCAAACCTCAGAACAGCATTCCGACATCTTAAGGAATCATTCAGGACCCTGTACACCGTGTATGTTAGGCCCATATTGGAGTATGCGGCACCAGTTTGGAACCCACACCTAGCCAAGCACGTGAAGAAACTAGAGAAAGTGCAAAGGTTTGCAACAAGACTAGTCACAGAGCTAAGAGGTATGTCCTACGAGGAGAGGTTAAGGGAAATCAACCTGACGACACTGAAGGACAGGAGAGATAGGGGGGACATGATAACGACATACAAAATACTGAGAGGAATTGACAAGGTGGACAAAGACAGGATGTTCCAGAGATTGGACACAGTAACAAGGGGACACAGTTGGAAGCTGAAGACACAGATGAATCACAGGGATGTTAGGAAGTATTTCTTCAGCCACAGAGTAGTCAGTAAGTGGAATAGTTTGGGAAGCGATGTAGTGGAGGCAGGATCCATACATAGCTTTAAGCAGAGGTATGATAAAGCTCACGGCTCAAAGAGAGTGACCTAGTAGCGATCAGTGAAGAGGCGGGGCCAGGAGCTCGGACTCGACCCCCGCAACCTCAACTAGGTGAGTACAACTAGGTGAGTACACACACACACACACACACACACACACACACCACACACTCGCTAACACACGCTAGTATTATAATTATTAGAATTACTCTTGTGTTAATGGTATCTTATTAGTATTACGGATACACAGAGGTGAAATGTATTTCTGGGACATATAAACAACTGACGTGCTCACACACACGCGCGCGCGCACACATACACACTCGGGGCCAGGAGCTGAGTCTCGACCCCTGAAACCACAACTAGGTGAGTACACACACCCACTCATTCACACAGCTGATCCTTGGAATTTGACCGCGTCCCCTCACCCCCCCCGCACACCTTTCCCTCCCCCACAGACCTTTCCCCTCCCCCGCTCTTGCCTTCATTCCCTCCCTCCCCCTCGCGTTTCTCTCTCTCATAGCCTTTTTCCCTCCCTTCCCCCTACTCTCTCTCTTTCTCTCTTCCCCTCCCTCTCCTCTCTCTCTCTCTCTCTCCCCTCTCTCTCTCTCTCTCTCTCTCTCCTCTCTCTCTCCTTTTCCCTCTCTCTCTCTCTCTTCTCTCTCACTCCCATAACCCTATCCCTCACCCTCCTCTCTCTCTATAGGCTTCTCTCTCCCATCTCCCTTTTTCTATATTTCGACCCCTCCCTCGCATTTCTCTCATAGCCTTTTCCCTCACCCTCCTTTCTCCCCCTCTCTCTCTCTCTATCTCTCTCTCCCTCTCATTCTCCCTCTCTCTACCCTTTCTCTCCCTCCTCACATTTCTCTCTCTCTCCCCCCTTGGTCTTATCCCTCACCCCCATACTCTCTCCTCTATCTCCCTCTTTCTACCCTTTCTCTCTCCCCCTCTCACCCTCTCCCTCCTCTAGCCTTCTGTCTGTGGAAAAAAAAGAAAAAAAAAAAAAAAGGGTGGCCCTAGAGGACGGAAAACCAGAGATCTGGTGGACGAACCAGGGAGGAAAGACTGGGAGTTAGAGCTCCAAAAAAGGGAGGAAGAGTGGGGAAGGAAGATAGTAGAACTTGGTAAGAAAATGGAGGAGCAGATAACTGAAGAGTGCAGGAAGTGGTAAGTATAGGTCTTAGCAGCAGAAGCTAGGATACAGTGCTTAGAAGAGAAACTGCAAAGCCTGAAACAGATTAGAGAGACAAATGACAATTCAGATGTGACATCAGGAAATTCAATGTCAGGCGCAGACAAGGAGACAGTAAGCAACAACGGAGACATGCCGTACGCGAAGGCCCTATCAGACCCACGTGGGGCCAGGGAAAAGACGAGGAGCACACTAAGATCAAATGACAGGTCCGAAGACAATGAAGGTATGCTATATGCAGAGATTCTAACAGCCAACTGCGGTAGCAAGGGACAGCTGGTCATGAAAGACAGTTCACTGAGAATAGAAGTTTCAGATATGACAGAGACTGAAGGCAAGAACATGTCAATGGAAGGAAATAAAATGCCTCAGAGGAAGCAGATGTAGACTCAGTGGGAGGAGGAAAGGGCGACGTCAGTTTTTGTGTACGGGCTCCAAGAAGCCAAGGGGGACAACTTCGAAGAAATAAAACAGGAGGAGAAAAAAATGATTGAAGGCATCATGAAAACAAAAGGTGAGGGAGATATGATCCAGGTGACAAATTTTCAGAGAATTGGATGGTTTGCGAGTGGAAGGATACGGCCTGTCAAAGTAATTTTCAAGGAAGAATCAGTTCGAACCAGGATTCTGCAAGAGAAAGCAAGACTGAGGGACAAACAGGGGTACCAAAGAGTATACCTCGACCGCGACAGAACACAAGAAGAAAGGACTATACTGAAAGAGAGGGTACAGAGACGCAAGGAGGAACGAGAGGCAATGACGAAGATGAGCAGGACCCAGACACAGGAGGAAGGGCAAACACACCCCACAGAATCTCCCACCAAAAGACTCCAACCGTGACATTCCCAACGCAACTGAGCAAACTATACTACAACCCACTCACCGTTCCCTCTGCCACCAACCCCCATATCACAAACCTAACCTCAACAGCTGTCCCTTATGGGCATTCTGACCTCACCCCATCATCACAAACCCCACCTACACCACAGCCCCATATAGGCCCCCACCAAGGCTCTCGCTCCCCCAACCCCAATATTCTTGCATGACCACAATGATAGAAAAGAAACTGAAAGTTTGGTACACAAACGCTGATGGAATAACGAATAAACATGAGGAGTGGAACGAAAGAATCAGTGAGAAACCCCCAGACATCATAGCAGTCACAGAAACAAAACTCGCTGAGACAATAACAGACACAATCTTCCCAACGGGATATCAGATCCTGAGGAAAGATAGAAGGAGTAGAGGGGGAGGAGGGGTTGCACTGCTCATAAAACACCAATGTGGATTTGAGGAAATGGAAGGCATGGACATGATTGGAGAAAGAGATTACATTGTAGGTACAATTCAGTCCGGAGAACATAAAGTAGTCATTGGAGTGATGTATAACCCACCACAGAACTGCAGGAGGCCAAGAGAGGAGTACGAAGAAAACAATAGGATGATGGTGGACACACTGGCTGAGGTGGCAAGAAGAGCTCACTCGAGCAGAGCAAAGTTACTGGCAATGGGCGATTTCAACCACAGGGAGATCGACTGGGAAAACCTGGAGCCACATGGGGGTCCCGAAACATGGAGAGCCAAGATGATGGATGTGGTACTTGAAAACCTCATGTATCAACATGTCAGGGATACAACCAGAGAGAGAGGGGAGGATGAGCCAGCAAGACTGGATCTTGTGTTCACCCTGAGCAGTTCAGACATTGAGGACATCACTTACGAGAGGCCCCTTGGAGCTAGCGATCACGTGGTTCTGAGTTTTGATTATATAGTAGAGTTACAAGTGGAGAAAGTAACAGGAACTGAAGGGGACAAGCCAAACTATAAAAGGGGGGACTCACAGGTATGAGAAACTTCCTGCAGGAGGTTCAGTGGGACAGAGAAATGGTAGGAAAATCAGTAAACGAGATGATGGAATATGTGGCAACAAAGTGCAAGGAGGCAGAGGAAAGTTTTGTTCCCAAGGGAAACGGAAATAATAGGAAGACCAAAACGAGTCCTTGGTTTACCCGAAGGTGTAGGGAGGCAAAAACTAAGTGCAACAGAGAATGGAAAAGGTACAGGAGGCATAGGACCCAGGAAAACAAGGAGATTAGTAGAAGAGCCAGAAACGAGTATGCACAGATAAGGAGGGAGGCCCAGCGACAGTATGAAAATGACATAGCATCGAAAGTCAAATCTGACCCGAAACTGCTGTATAGCCACATTAGGAGGAAGACAACAGTCAAGGACCAGGTGATAAGGCTGAGGAAAGAAGGTGGAGAACTCACAAGAAACGATCAAGAGGTATGTGAGGAGCTCAACACGAGATTTAAGGAAGTATTTACAGCAGAGACAGGAAGGACTCTAGGGGGACAGACCAGATGGGGACACCAGCAAGGAATACACCAACAAGTGTTGGACGACATACATACAGATGAGGAGGAGGTGAAGAAACTGCTAAGGGACATAGATACCTCAAAGGCAATGGGACCGGAAAACATTTCTCCGTGGGTCCTTAGAGAGGGAGTAGATATGTTGTGCATGCCACTTACCACAATCTTCAACACGTCCCTGGAAACTGGGCAACTACCTGAGGTATGGAAGACGGCAAATGTAGTTCCCATTTTTAAAAAAAGGAGACAGAAAAGAGGCACTAAACTATAGACCTGTGTCATTGACGTGTATAGTATGCAAAGTTATGGAGAAAATTATCAGGAGGAGAGTGGTGGAGCACTTGGAACGGAACAAGAGTA
>NC_069401.1:102679748-102829748 GCF_026875155.1 Cherax quadricarinatus | reverse complement strand
GGAAGTCCAAGCCTCTCGCACACAAAACCTCCTTTACTCTCTCCCACCAGCTTTTCCTAGGCTGACCCCTACCCCGCCATCCCTCCACTACAAATTGATGCACTCTCGAAGTCTCTCTATTTCCTTCCACCCTCTCTACATGTCCAAACCACCTCAACAACCCCTCCTCAGCCCTTTGGATAATAGCTTTAGTAATCCCGCACCTCCTCCCAATTTCCAAACTACGAATTCTCTGCATTATATTCACACCACACATTGCCCTCAGACATGACATCTTCACTGCCTCCAGCCTTCTATTCGTTGCAACATTCATCACCCATGCTTCACACCCATATAAGAGCGTTGGTATAACTATGGTCTCATACATTTCCCTCTTTGCTTCTAAGGACAAAGTTCTTTGTCTTTACAATCTCCTCAGTGCACCACTTACCTTTTATCCCTCATCAGTTCTATCATTCACTTCATCTTTCATAGACCTATCTGCTCACACGTCCATTCTTAAATATCTGAATACATTCACCTCCTCCATACTCTCTCCCTCCAATCTGATATCCAATCTTTCGTCACCTAATTGTTTTGTTATCCTCGTCACCTTACTCTTTTCTATATTCACTTTTAATTTTCTTCTTTTACATACCCTACTAAACTCATTGACCAACCTCTGCAATCTCTCTTCAGAATCTCTCAAGAGCACAGCACAGTATCATCAGCTAAAAGCAAATGTGACAACTCCCACTTTGTGGTAGATTTTTTATCTTTTAACCCCACACCTCATGCCAACACTCAAGGATTCACTTCTCTTACAACCCCACATATAAATATATTGAACTACCATGGTGACATCACACATCCCTGTCTAAGGCATACTTTTACTGGGAAATAATATCCTTCTCTTCTACATACTCTAACCTGAGCCTCACTATCCTCGTAAAAATTCTTCTCTGATTTCAGTAACTTACCTCCTTTTCCATACACTTGCAACATCTGCCACATTGCCCCCCTATCCACCCTGTCATAAGCCTTTTCGAAATCCATAAATGTCACTAAACCTCTTTACCTTTATCTAAATACTGTTCACCTATATGTTTCACTGTAAACACGTGATCTACACACCCCCTACCTTTCCTAAAGCCTCCTTGTTCATCTGCTATCCTATTCTCCGTCTTACTCTTAATTATTTCAATAATAACTCTACCATACACTTTACCAGGTATACTCAACAGACTTATCCCCTACAATTTTCACACTCTCTTTTATAACCTTTGCCTTTATACAAAGGAACTATGCATGCTTTCTGTTAATCCTTAGGTACCTTACCCTCTTCCATACATTTATTACGTAAAAGCACCAACCACTCTAAAACAATACCCCCACCTGTTTTTAACATTTCTATCTTTATCCCATCAATCCCGGCTGCCCTACCCCCATTCATTTTACCTACTGCCTCACGAACTTCCTCCACACTCACAACTGGCTCTTCCTCACTCCTACAAGATGTTATTCCTCCTTGCCCTATACACGAAATCATAGCTTCTCTATCTTCCTCAACATTTAACAATTCCTCAAAACATTCCTTCCATCTTTTCGGTACCTCTAACTTTCCATTTAAAAACTCTCCTTCCCAATTTTTAAATGTTAAATCCATTCGTTCCCTAGGCTTTCTCAATTATTAATCTCATTCCAAAACTTTTTCTTATTTTCAACAAAATTTGTTGATAACTTCTCACCCACTCTCTCAGGTGCTGTTTTTTTATATTGATTTACAACTCTCTTACCTCTTTTTCTCTCCATATACTCCTCCCTCCTCCTCCTCCCTCTTTGCATCATTCTGCTTTTTTGCCCCAAATTTTAAATTTTTTTTCCCCCTTTCTACCTCTTTCTCCTTTCCACCCAAACGCTCTTCTTCCCCCTACACCCACTTTCCTTTTGTAATAAAATATATATTTTATTTATTTTTAAAATATATAAATTTATATATATTATATATATATATATATATATTATATTGTGTGGGGGAAAACCCGGGGCTTTTTTAAAAAACCCCTTTGAATGGACAATAAAAATTTGGGCAAAATTTTGAAAAAAACCCAAAAAAAAAAATATTTTTGTTGTTTTTGTTTAGTATAAATTTTTTAAAGTTTTTAAAAAATTTTTTTGGGTTAAAAATAAAGTTTTTAAATTTGGTAATTTTTTTAAATTTTTTTAAAAATTAAAAATAAATTTTAAAATTAAGGAAAAAAAAAGATTTTAAATTTTAAAGAAACTTTCAAAAGGGCCTTTTTTTAAAAAGGCGTAATAATTTTTATATTTAAAAAATATATAATTAAAATATTTTTTAAAAAATTTTAATATAAAAAATATTTATATATTATTTAAAAATTTTTAAAAAAAAAAATTTATTGGCCAAAATTTAAAAATGGTCTTAAACAAAACTAAATTTTAAAAAAAAGTTTTTTAAAAAAATTTTTTTGTTTAAAAATATTTAATTTTTAAAAATTTTTTTTTTTCCCAAAAATTTAAAAAAATTTCCAAATTATTTAAAAGAAAAATTTAATTTTCCAACCCCAACTAAAAATTTTTTTTTTAAAAAATTTTTTTAAAAAAACAAAAAAAATTTTTTTTCTTAGAAAAATGTTTTTTCAAAATTTTTTTGCAACAAATTTTCTTTCCTATTGGCAAATATTTATTTAACAAAATAATTTTTTTAAAAAATTTTTTAAAATAATATTTTTTATTTTTTAAAAAAATTTTTTATATATATATAATATATTATTTTTTTTTTTAAAAAATTTTTTTAAAAATTAATAATTTTTATATTATATATAATATTTTTTTTTTAAAAAAAAAAAAATAAAATTTTAAAAATTTTTTTTAAAAAAAAAAAAAATAAAAAAAAAATAATTTTATTTAAAAAAATTTTTTATAAAATAATTTTTTTTAATTTTAAAAAATTTAAATTTAAAAAATAAAAATCCCCTCCCACCACGGGGCCAAAAAAAAGAAAAACCCCAAAAAAACTTTTTTCCATTAAACTTTCCCTTTTCCCCCTTTAAAAAATTTTTTGCAACTCAAAAAAATTTAAAAATATTCGTTAAATACCCAACCCACCAAAATGCCAAAATTCCCCCAACCCCCCGGGCCCAAATTTTTTCCCCTTTTTTTCCAGCCCCTTTAAAAAAACCCTTTTTCCCCCCCCCCCCTTTCCTTACAAATTTACCCCCCTCACATCCAAAGTCTATCCAAAACCAAACTCCAACCCCCTTTGAAAAAACCCCCCAATCCCCAACCCCTCCCCCCCAAAAACCCCCTTTATTCCCCCCCCTTTTGAGGGGCACTCCACCCCATTTCCTTTCCCGTGTTTAAAACCCCCAGCTTCTACTTTGTTTTTTTTTAAAAACCCCCCCCAAAAACCCCCCCTTAGTTGAAATTTTTTTATCCCCCCTTTTAAAATTTAATCCCCAAATTTTTGGGTTTTTCCCCAAATTTTTTGAAAGGGGCCTCAACGCCCCCCGTGTTTTTCCCCGCTTAACCCAAAAAATTTTTTTACTTTTTTCCCTTTTTGGGTTTCCGGGGTTTTTTTGCCCCCAAAACCCCCCTAAACCCCCCCCCCCTTTTTTTAAAACCCATAATCCCTTTTTTAAATTTTTTTAAAAAAAACCCCCCCCTTTAAAATTTCCCCAAAAACTAATTTTTTTATCTAAAAAAAAAATCATCCCTTTTTTTTTATTTTTTCAATTTCCAAAAAAAACCCCCAAGACAAAATTTTTAATTTTTTTAAAAAAAAAAAAAAACAAAAGAAAAAAATTTTAACCCCAAAAAAACCCCAAAAAAACCCAGAAAAAACCAAAAAAAAAAAAAAAAAAAAAAAAGGGAAAAAGAAAAAACCAGGGGGTTTTTTTTTTAAAAAAAAAAAAAAAAAAAAACCCCCCAAAAAAAAATAAAAAAAAAAAAAAAAAAAACCCCCAAAAAAAAAAAAAAAAAAAAAAAAAATTTTAAAAAAAAAAACCCAAATAAAAAACCCCAAAAAAAAAAACCCCCAAAAACCCAAAAGGGGGGGGAAAAAAAAAAAATTTTTTTTTTAAAAAAAAAAAAAAAGGGGAAAAAAAATTAAAAATAAAGGGAAAAAAAAAGGAAAAAAGGAAAAAAATTTTTAAAATAAGAAAATAGAAAAAACCGAAAGAAACCCCAAAAAGAAAAAATAAAATGAAAGGGAAAAAAGAAAAATTTAAAAAAAAAAAAAGTTAAAAAGTGATAAAAAATTTAAAAAAAATTAGAAAAAAGATTTTAAAAAAAAACCAAAAAATAAAAAAAAAACAAAAATTTAAAAAGAAAAAGGAAAATTTTAAAACCCCTTTAAATACAAAAGAAAAAAAAAATAAAACGAAAAAAAACCAAAAGGAATTTTAAAAAGAGAATTAAAAAAGGCCCAAAAGATTATTTGAAAAAATAAGAAAAAAAAAAAAAAAAATTTGGATAAATTAAAAAAAAAAAAAAAAGAAAAAAATAAAAACAAAATTTTTTAAAAAAAAAACCACCCAATAAAAGGGGTTTTTAAAGATTTCAACCAAAACCCCAAAAAACCCCCCTTTTTGCAAAGGAAAGATATAAAAAAATTTAAAACGAAAAAAAAAAAAAAAATATATAAAAAAAAAAAAAAATAAAAATAAAAATTTAAATAAAGGGGAAACAACAAAAAGGGAAAAACCCCAAAGAAAAAAAAGGGGAAAAAAGAAAAAGAAAAAAAAAAAAGATTGGGAAAAAAATTTAAAGAAAAAATTAGGGGGAAAAAACCGTAAAAAGAGAAGTTTAAGATTTTTAAAAAAAAAAAAAAAAAAAAAAAAAAATTTTATTCCTTTTTACTATTCGGCACAAAATATATATTTATATATAAATTTTATATAATTTATTTATAATAATTTTATTTAAATATATAAAATATTATTTTATATATATGTATATATTTTCTCATAAATATGTATTAACTTTTTCAAATCTTTTACACAAACAATTAACCCTTATTTCCCCTGCACCCAAATTTACTCTCTCCTCCACAACTTTTCCCACTTTTAAAAAAACCCCCCCAATTTCTCCCACTTCTTAAAAACTCCCACTTCACCAACTTTCCCAAACTCTCTCTCCCTCACCCCTCTTCATGCTTTAAAGCTCCATAACCCACTTTCACACCAACCTTTTTTTTCCCCTACTTAATCTTTTGCCCCCCTTTCTCCAACTTTCCTTCCTTATTTTCCCCTAGCTCTCAAACCCCCCCAATCCCCCCCCCCCCCCCAAACCCACCCCCCCCCCCCCAAAACCCCCTTTTCCCCCACCACCCCCCCACCCCCCCCCCCCTTCCCCCTTTCCCCCCCCCCCCCCCCCCCCCCCCCCCCCCCCCCCCCCCCAAAACCCCCTGGCAAAAAACCCCCCCCCTTCCCCCCAAAAAAATTTAAAACAAAAACCAAAAAAAAAACCTTTTTTCCAAAATTTTCCCCCCCCCCCCTTTTCCCCCCCCAAAAAAAAAACCCCCCCCCCTTCCCCCCCCCCCCCTTTCCCCCTCCCCCCCCCCCCCCCCCCCCCCCCCCCCCTCCCCAAAAAAAAATATTTTTTAAAAAAAAACCCCCCCCCCCAAAAAAATTTTAAAAAAAATTACCCCAATTATAAATTTTTTTAAAAAAATTATCTTTAATTTTAAAATTACTTTTTAATCAATGGGGAATTTCATCTTACCTACCCCACTTAAAAAAATATAGTTTAAATATTCAATAATTAAATACTGGAAAAACAAAATAATATATTTTTTTGTTAGCTCAGAATGTTTTTTGCGAAATATGGTACACAAATTTCATTGTCCATTAATGAGCTGCTAATTAAGCCAATCGGGAATTCTGCTTTCGGCACCACATATATATTTAAAAATATATACAATATTATATAATATATTATTATATATATTTATAAATTATATATATATATAATATATATATATAAATTATATAATATATATATTAAAAATACATTAATAATTATGTATATATAATATATTATAAAATAATATATAACTATATATATATTTTATTTAAATTATTTTATTTATATATTTATATTTATATATAGAAACATATATAAATATGAAGTTTACAATAACAAAATGTATAGAAAATTACATATAAGTAAAATACTTTATACATTCAATTTAAATAAATGTTGAAATTAATTTTATTAAAGTTATATATAAATAAATACGTATATTAATCCCAATATTAAATAGATGTCTTAAGAAAAAAGGGGCAAAAAAAAAAAAAAATTTTTGGGAAAAAAAAATAAAAAAAAAAAAAAATTTGGCACAAAAAAAAAATTTTTGGAAAGTTTAAAAAAAAAAAAAAAAAGGGGGGAAAAAAAAAAAAAAAAAAAAAAAGAAAAAGAGTATAAAAAAGAAGTAGGAAAAAAAAAAGGACAAAAAAAAGAAAGTCAGCAGGAAAAAAAAAAAAGAAAAAAGACAAAAAGAAAAAAAAGAAAAGAAGTTGAACAGAAAAGAGAACGGAAAAAAAAAAAAAGAGAAAAGAGAGGTAGACAGAAGAAAAAAAAAAGGAAAACACAAAAGAAGAGAAAAGTCTGAGCAAAAGTAACAAAAGAAAAAAGAACGAAGGAAAGAAGAAAAAAAGTAGAAACAACAAAAAATGAAGAACGAGAAAAAAGAAAAAAAAAAAAGAAAGAAAAAAGAGAAGAAACAAAAAAATGAGAGAAACAAAAAGAAGTAAAAAGGAAACAGAAAAAAGAAAGTAAAAAAGACATAAGGAAAGTAAAAAAAAAGGAGAGGATTTAAAGAGACAAAGAAAAAAAAAAAAAAAGAAGAAAGAAAAGAGAAAACAGGAGGAAAGGGCAGAAAGAAGAAAAAGTAAAAAAAATAGGAGGGAAGGCGGGGAAAAAAGAGAGCCGAGGAAAAGTAGGATAAGACAAAAAAGGGAAAAAAAAGAAGAAAAAACAGATGAGGAGTAAACAAAGAGAAAACGGAAAAAAAGGAAAAAAGGAACGAAAAAAACAGAAGACAGAAAAGAAATAGCGAAAAAAAGGAAAAAGTCAAAAAAAGAAAAAAAAAAAAAAAGTAAAAAGAAGATGAGGAAACGGAAAAAAGTAACAAAAAAAAAAAAACAAAAAAAAACAAAAAGGAGGGAAAAACAAAGCCAGGAAAAAAAACAGCAACAAAGTCGGCAAAAACACAGGAAAAAGGGACAGAAAAAGTCACAAGAGATAAAAAAAAGAACGAAAGCAGGGGAAAGGCAGCCGCGCGCGAACACCCACCACACGAAACGACAATCGAGACACTCCCCCCCCCCCTTCCACTCCCCCCCCCCCCTTCTCCACCCCCCCTCTTCCCTCCCCCCCTCCCCCTCCCCCCCCCTACCCCCCTCCTCATCCCCCTCCCCTTCTCCCCCCCCTTCCCCTCCTCCCCCTCTTCCTCTTCCCCCCCTCTCCCCTCCTCCCCCACCCTCCTACTCCCCTACCCTCCCACCCCCCCCCTCCCCTCACCCCCCCCCTTCCCCCCCTCCCCCCTCCCACCCCTTCCCTCCTTCCTCCCCCCCCACCCCCTTCGCCCCCTCCCCTCCCTCCCCCTTCCCCCTCCTCACCCCTCCCTTCCCTCCCCACCCCCCCTTCCCCCCCCCCCCCCCCCCCACCCCCACCTCCCCTCCCTCCTACTACCCCCCCCTCCCCCCTCCCCCCATCCTTCCCCCCCCTCCTCCTCCCTTTCCCCTACCCTTCCCCTCCCTCCCCCCCTTCCCCCCCCCCCCTCCCCCTCCCACCCTCCCCCCTACTTTTACCGGGAAGTATTCTCCCTCTCTTCTTCAACCCTAACCTGTGCCTCACTATCCTCATAAAAACTTTTTGCCAGCATTTAGTAACGAACCACCTATTCCATTTATATTTGCAACATCTGCCACATTGCTCCTCTATCCACTCCTCTCATATGCCTTTTTCTAAATCTATTAATGAAATAAAAAACTTTCTACCTTTATCTAAATTTACTGTTCAAATAATATGCTTCAATGTAAACACTTGATCTACACATCCCCTACCCACTCTAAACTCCTTGCTCATCCACAAATCTACGGTTCTGTATTACCTCTAATTCTTTCAATTAAAACCTACCGTACACTTTTCCTGGTATACTCAGTTAAACTTATTCCTCTATAATTTTAGATTTCTTTTTGCCCCCCTTCCCCCTTTATTATAAAGGGACTATACATGCTCTCCACAAAATCCCTAGGTACCTTCCCTCTTTCATACAATTATTAAACAAAAATACAACCACTCCGACCACTATATCCCCCCCTTGCTTTAATATTTCTGTCATGATCCCGTCAGTTCCAGCGCTGCTTTACTCCCTTTCATTCTACGTAATGGCTCACGCACCTCCCCCAACTCACATCTGCTCTTCTTCACTCTAAAAGATAGAATAACTCCCTGGCTTGTACAGAAAATTACCGCCTCCCTTTCTTCGTCGACCAATTTAAAAGTTCCTCAAAATATTCTTGCCATCTACCCAAACCTCCATCTCCCCATCTACGACCTCCCCTACTCTGTTTTTAATGACATATCCGTTCGTTTCCCTAGGCTTTCTTAATTGTTTAACTCACTCCAAAATTTTCCTTATTTTCATTAAAAATTTCTGACCAGTGCCTCTCCCACCTCTATCATCTGCTCTTCTCCTTTTGCACTCTCTCACCACTCTCCTTCACCTTTCTTTTACTCTCCATATACTCTACTCGTTCTTTTAACACTTTGCTTGTAAAAAACTTCATAAGCAACCCTTTTTCTCTTTTATCAGACCCCTTTACTTCATCATTCCACCAATCGTTCCTATTTCCTCCTTACCACCCACCCTCCTATAACCACAAACTTCTGCCCCAACATTATAATACTGCTTTTTTAAAACTATTCCAACTCTCTTCAACCCCCCCCCCCCCACTGCTCAACTTGCACCAGCCCACCTTTCTTAGCACAATAGTGGCTTATATCTCACCCGATTCCTCCTCCCTTAGTTTAGCACTTTCACTTCCCTCTTACTTGTTGTTGCCATTTTCCTCTTTTCCCATTACTCTTACCTAACTGTAGTACAAATAAATTAATGTTACCGATATATCACTTGCCCTCTCTAAACGTTTACATCCTGGAGCTACCATAACCCTTTTAATTTTTCCACCATTACATAAAATATAACAAACTACTTTCATTACGTGCTATATCTACCTTGTTATTATTTATCCTCTTCTATTCATAAAATATGTATTACTTATTACCAAACCTCTTACTACACATAGCTCAATTAAAGGGCTCCCATTTCATTTTACCCTGGCACCCCATAAATTTTACTACTGCTCCCTCCACAAATTTTTGGCCCACTTTAGATTTAAAATCCCCACCACCATTACTCTACACTTGCTTCAAAACTCCTCATGCATTCACTCAAATTTCCCAAAATCTCTCTCTCTCTCCTTACACTATCATCTTCTTCAGGTGCGTATACGCTCTCTATAACCCACTTTTCACATCCAACCTTTAATTTATTCCACCATAATCCTTGAATTAATACATTTATAGTCCCTCTTTTCCTGCCTTTATTATCATTTCAACATTATTGATACTCCTTCTTTAGCTCTAACTCTATTTGAAACCCCTGACCTAATCCCACTTATTCCTATCCACTGAAACTCTCTTACCCCCTTCATCTTTGTTTCACTTAAAGCCAGGACATCCAGTTTCTTCTCATTCATAACATCCACAATCATCTCTTTCTTATCATTTGCACAACATCCACGCACGTTCAGACTTCCCATTTTGACAATTTTCTTCTTATTCTTTTTAGTAATTATTACAGGAAAAGGGGTTACTAGCCAATTGTTCCAGGCATTTTAATTGACTTTTACAACACGCATGGCTTACGGAGGAAAGATTCTTATTCCACTTCCCCATGGATATAAAAGGAAAAATAATAAGACCAAGAACTATTAAGATAAAATCAAAGAAAACTCAGATGAGTGTGTATAAATAAACGTGTACATGTATGTGTAGTGTGACCTAAGTGTAAGTAGAAGTAGCAAGACGTACCTGTAATCCTGCATATTTATGAGACAGAAAAAAGACACCAGCAATCCTACCATCATGTAAAACAATTACAGGCTTTCGTTTTACACTCACTTGGCAGGACGGTAGTACCTCCCTGGGTGGTTGTTGTCTACCAACCTACTACCTATATATATATATATATATATATTATTTTATATATATATATATGTATGTATATATATATATATATATTTATATATATATATATATATATATATATATATATATATATATATATATATTAAGGTAGCAAAATACTTTAAAACGTGTCATGGTATTAATTGTTCAACAAGTAAATTCTACTGCAATAAGATTAAAAAAAAAGGAAATCTTACTCATGCCTTGAGTAAGATTTCTTTATTTTTTTAATCTTATTTTTTTTAATATTTAAATTTTAGTGGTAAGAAGGAAATAGTGAAAAAAATGTAATTTATCACCAGTTTTTTTTAAAAGTATTACTGCAAAAATTTAAATATATCAGAAAGATTTTTGTGGACGTTTCATACGATTTTTCAAAAAATATGTAAAATGTAAAATATAGAAAAATGTGCTGGAAAGGTATTTTATTTTATATATCGATCATATAGTGTGACTCGAATCATTTTCTGACATTCCTCAATTTTTACTTAAAATAAGCATGTAAATCCTTGTAAAAAGAGTGAAGGTTTTCTACTTCAAATAATATATTATGATTTGGCTTATTTTTTTCCCCGTAAAATACAATTGTTGCAACAATTTTGAATGAAAGTTTAATTAAATTCACTGGTCAGCAAGAAAAAAAATATTTTGTTGCCTATGATATTTGAAGGAATTTAAAATATTTCGGGGTTGTTGAATTCGAAAATGGATGGAGACTTTTCAGATTGGCTATAATTTGTGAGACATTGCATACCTACCTTCAATTAACAGGGAACTTGGCTATAATGCGTGTATATGTATAAGTAATAAGTAATGACAATTTTTATATACAGGTAGTCTTAATAAAGAGTAGAATTTATTTTATAATTAATATTATTTTGCTATTTTTTTGTTATTTTTTCCAGATAAACATGAGTTCTTCACTAAGTGCATTTTGCTACGTTTGTGGCGAATATTCTTTGCAAGAAGAAAGAAAAAAATCACAGACTTTAGTAAAACAAACTTATCCTATTTATTTTGGAGTGGCGCTTGGAGAACAAGACAAGTCTTGGGCTTCCCATATGGTTTGCAAAACCTGTGTAGAATGGTTACGACAGTGCAAAAATAGGCAAAGGAAAAGTTTAAACTTTGGTGTGGTTATGGTGTGGAAAGCCGAAAAACCCCACGACTATTATTGCTTTTATATGGTGAATGTGAAAGGCTTCAATCGACACAAGAATATCAAGTTGGAATATCTTGAATGGTCGAAGACCATCAGGCTAATCTTCCAGTTGGCAGTTTATTCTTTCTGGACTTGAGGATTCAGTAAAGTGTGATCTGTCAGACATAAAAAGGATACTGTTATGTGTCTCGGAAGTGTTTGAAAGACCAAATTATTGCTGACTTTTCGTGCTCAGTTACCATATAATTATGTTCAGCCGTGGTAAGGACCCGGCTAGCAAGTGCAACTGGGATGTACTTTGAGCCAAGACGGAACCTGTGCCAGTGGAACTAACATCTTTTGTTAAATAAAAAGGCTTAGAAATATCCGGGAATGTTAAAACAGGAGCAAAAGTTAACTTTACTTTCAATATCTGAAATGCTCCGAACGCCATTCTGAGGAAATGGCCTTGTTTTAGTATTCAACTTCGGAAAGTCAATCTCCGAACGCCAAGTATAACTTTCTTGGGTACTAGGATTAAGAGCGCATTCCAGGATAAATTGCTATGTGCGATGATGCTGTCATCAAGCACCGTGTTGACTAACTCTTCTACAACATCAACTTGCAAATGAGGCATTCTGTGTGCAGGTACATAAATAGGTGCGGCAGCAGGTTCAAGTAGAATACGATGGGACAGTAGGTTTGTTAAACTCATCTTCTCACCTGTTAAAGCAATGGGTCTGTGACGTTTGTTTAACGCATGCAACAAACTTCTTTTGGGAAGACAGTAGGAGCTAAATCTTTTTTTATCTACTGGTTGGGTGGTTGGGCTCTCTCAGGGTGAAATAGCACGGACCCACTGGTTAGGAGGCAGTTTGTCCTATACCCGAACTAGACATGGATAGTGAACAAGGTCAACGAGGGTGGTATTCACTCTGAGGCGGACACTCTGACTAGTGTCCGTCTCAGAGTGAAGGAATAAAGGGATTTTATTATCTCTTACAATATGCATGGACGGGTCGGCAAAAAAAAAAAAAAAAAAAAAACTTTACCTTACATGAGTAACTGTCAACTAGATTATTATCACCATCTGGAAAACAAGAAACAACAATTGACACTCTAGTAAGAACACTAGCCCCTACAGAGACATCTTTCTGCAGAGGGCCGCTGATATCAGTATTTCAAGTATACAGTTTCCGACAGATTGTCCCCTGGTATATCAGATGGGATATGAAAGACATACCGGTTTGATAAGACACTGACTTCCAACAGAAACTGGGTTGGCTTGTTTATCTCATCTGGGTTGGTGTGCTGGCTTGTTTCTTCGACGCAGGACACACTGAGACAGCTAGAATGCTTGCAAAACGTGCGCAGGGAGGTGTATGGTTGCTGGCTTGGGTGGGCTTGCAGAGAGTGATTTTGCCTGGCTTGGCTTGATTGCATGAAACCAGAGCCTAGCCCTCGAAAGTTTGCCTAAAAATCACTTTCACTAAGCAATACAAAGCAGGATAGACGATAGTTGGGGTGGAGATGCAGTGATGGATAAATCCTGGTTTAGCAGTTTGTTTTCCAAAGGCAGTGTACTGACTCACGTGGGGTCGTCAATTTAATCTCTCTCTCCATTAATTTAAATCCGAGGTTAATATAAACAACGCTTCCAAAAATGCTTCTCCTGTTGTCTGTCACTTTGTCGTAAGACTCCAGTAGATTTGTGACAGAGGATTTCCCTTCCTGAAACTGTGTTGGTTATCGTCTACAAGCTCAATTATTTTTAGTTGCTCCACCACTCTTCTCCTGATAATCTTCTCCATGATTTTGCATAATGTATACATCAGTGACACTGGTCTGTAGTTTAATACTGCCCGTTTCTCTCTTTTCTTAAAAACTGGGACTGCATTTGCAGTCATTCGCACCTCAGGTATATTACCTGTTTCGATATATGTTTTGAAAACTGTGCCTCTACTCTCTCTCTCAGGGCCCATGGAAGAACGTTATCTGGTCCCACCGCCTTTGAGGTAACTAGTTCATTTAGCAGCCTCTTCACCTCCTCCTCGGTTGTGCGTAGTGTTTGGCACTCGTCAGTGTAAACTACCATTCCAGTTTGCTGGAGTTCTTTTTGTCTCCCCTGAAAATATTTCCATAATCTTAAGTTGAACTCTTCACATATTTCTTTGTCGTTTCCAGTGATCTCCCCTCCTTCCTTCCTCAGCCTAATTACTTAGTGTCTGACTGTCATTTTCCACATGATGTGGCTGTACAACAGCTTCGGGTCAGATCTGGGTTTCAGTGTTATGTAATTCTCAAATTGCCAAACATATTCATTTCCTGATATACGACAAAACTCCTTATTGTAGTGGTTCCTTTTTTTTATATATTTTTCATTCTTTAGTGCACTTAGTTTTCGCTTCTTTGCACCTTTGGGTGAAACAAAGGCTCGTCCTGGTCTTCTCATTGCTTCGTTGCCCTTAGAGAAACAAAACAATGACAACACTCTAACACCCATCCTGTACTCTCCTAGAACACTCCAACATCTATCCTGTACTCTCCCAGATCACTCAAACACCCTTCCTGTACTCTTACAGAACACTACAACACCCATCGTGTACTCTCCCAGTATACTTCAACACAAATCCTGTACTCTCCCAGAACACTTCAACACATATCCTGTACTCTCCCAGAACACTTCAACACATATCCTGTACTCTCCCAGAACACTTCAACACATATCCTGTACTCTCCCAGATAACTCCAACACCCATCCTGTACTCTACCAGATCACTCAAACACCCATCCTGTACTCTCCAGAACACTCCAACATACATCATCCTGTACTCTCCTAGAACAATGCAACACCCGTCCTGTACTCTCCCAGATCACTCCAACACAAAACCCTGAACGCTAAAACACCCATCCAGTACTCTCAGCGAACACTCCAACACCTTTCCTGTACTCTCCCAGATCACGCCAACACCCATCCTGTACTCTCCAAGATCACTCCAACACCAATCCTGTACTCTCCCACAACACTCAAGCAACCATCTTGTACTCTCTCAGAACACCCCAAAACCCATCCTGTACTCTGCCAGAGCACTTCAACACCCATCCTGCACTCTCCCAGATCACTCGAATACATATCCTGTACTCTTCCAGAACCCTCCAACACTCATCCTGTTGTCTTGAGATCACTCCAACACCCATCCTGTACTCTCCCAGATCACTCAAACATCCATACATCCATCTTATACTCTCCCACAACACTCCAACACCAATCTTGTACTCTCAGAGCACTCCAACACCCATCCTATACCCTCTCGGAACACTCCAGAGCCCATCCTGTGCTCTTCCTGAACTCTCCAACACCCATCCTGTACTCTTCCATAACACTCCAATACCCATCCTGTACTCTTCCAGAGCACTCCAACACCCATCATGTACTCTCACAAAACACTCCAACACCTGTTCTGTATTCTTCCAGAGCAATCCAACACACATCCTGTACTCTTCCAGAACACTCCAAGACCCACCCTGTACTTTTTCAAAACACCCAACACCCATCCTGCACTCTCCCAGAACACCCCAACACCAATCTTGTACTCTCAGAGCACTCCAAAACCCATCCTATACTCTCCCAGAACACTCCAACACCCATCATGTAGTCTTATTGAACACTCCAGCACTCATTATATACTCTCCCAGAACACTCCAAAACCAATCCTGTACTTTCCCAGAGCACTCCGACAACCATCATGTAATCTCTCGGAACACTCCAACGACAATCCTGTACATTACAGAACACGCCAATACCCATCCTGTACTCTCCCAAAACACCCCAACCCCAATCCTATGCTCTGGCAGAGCACTCTAACACCTCTCTTGTACTCTACGAAAGCAATCCGACACCCATCCTGTACTCTCCCAGCTCACTAAAGCACCCATACTGCACTCTTCCAAAGCACTCCAACACCCAACCAGTACTCTCCCGGAACACTGCAACAGCCAACCTCTACTCTGGCAGAGCACTCCAACACCCAACATTTACTCTCTGAGAACCCTCAGTCACCCGTCCTGCATTCTTCCTGAACGTTCCAACACTCATCCTGTAATTTGCCAGAGTTCTATAACACCCAACCAGTACTCTCCCAGAACATTCCAACACCCATCCTGTACTCTCTCACAACGCTTCAACACCAATCATGTTCTCTCCCAGAATACTCCAACACCCATCCTGTACTCTGGCAGAGCACTCCAACCCCCATCGTGTACTCTAACATAACAATCCAGCACCCATACTGTACTCTCCCAGAACACCCACACTTATCCTGAACTCTTCCAAAACAATCCAATACCCATCCAGTATTCTCCGAAAGCAATCCAACACCCATCATGTACTCTCCCAAAGCACTGTAAGACCCTTCCTGTACTCTCCCAGAACACTCCAACAACACCCATCCTGTATTCTCGCAGAACACTCCAACACCTATCCTGTACTCTCCCAGAGCACTCCAACAGCTATCTTGTACTCTCCCAGAACACTCCAACACCCATACAGTACTTTTCCAAAAAGACTCCAACAGCAATGTTGTACTCTCCAGAACTCTCCAATACCAATCCTATAATCTTCCAGAACACTCCACACCTAGCGTGTACTCTCCAAGAACACTATTACTCCCATGTCGGCGGTCACACTTAGGTGCGAAAATTTTCACACCTAGGAGTTAATGACCTCACTCGCGCCCCAGCGCCACGTCCTACCCTGCCGCATCTGCCAGTGCCCGCCCCACCCCGTCTGCCCGTGCCCGCCGCCCGCGCCCACCCACCTGTGTCGACCCGCCCGCGCCCACCCACCTGTGTCGACCCGCCCGCACCGACCCACCCTCGCCCCTGACCTCACCCACGCCCAACCCCTGACCTCACCCAGGCCCCACCCCTGAACTCACCCACACCCCACCCCTGACCTCACCCACGCCCAACCCCTGACCTCACCCAGGCTCCAATCCTGACCCCATCATCCCTTCTGCTGCGTCCCACCCCCGGATCGCCCCCGCTCCTCGGGTTAAATTTTTCCATTCATTTTTTCCAAAATTTTTATTCCATTCCTGACCTTTTCTATTACCCCCCACCCCTACCCTATAAGATCCAATTTTGCCCACTTTTCTTGAATACCACATTTTCTCGAATTTGGATGGGAAGATTTTTCGAATTTTTGAGTTTTACCTACTTTTCGAGAATGACACCAAAATTATTTTTCGAATTTTGCCTTTACCCGTCCATCTCATTGGATCAATTTTTAACCCCTCCTCCTCAACCCCCCACCACTTTTTCCCTCAAAATTTCGATTTTTTTTCCTTTTTTTTCAATAATACAAAGAAAAAATTTGACTTCACCCTCTAACTTCTCAGATCAAGACCTCCCTCTCCATATCACTCACACCTTCCAGCATCCACTTCCATCTCCTCAAAATCCCTGCTTCACCTACTTAGGCTAGGATTTTCCAAGTGTATATTATCATGTATCTTCCTCGCCTGCATTCCAGGGAGTACAAATCAAAGGACTCCAACCATTCCCAGTAATTTAGGGCGTTTTACTGTACATATACATACCATGAAAGTTCTCTGAACATTCTCCAGGTGTACACTTTCGCCTGCTTTGAAAGGGGCCTTTAATGTGCAGCAATGTACCAGCCTAGAGAAAACAAGCGATTTGAAGAGAATCATCATGGGATTTCATCCCTAATTCTGAAAGTTCTCATTATCCATCCAAACATTTTCCTAGCAGATGTGGTGCACACATTGTTGTGATCCTTGAAAGTGAGATCCTCTGATATTGTCATTCCAAGGTCCTTTCCAATAGTTTTTCGCTCTATTGTGCGAAAAACTATTGGGATACACTTTTAATCTCCTCGAGTTTTCTGTATTAGAGTAATTGAAATTTATCTTCATTGAACTTCATATAGTTTTCCGTGGCCCATGTAAAGATTTGGATGAAGTTCGCTTGGAGTTTTTCGGTGTCATCGATGGATGACACTGTCACGCAAATTCAGGTGTCATCCACAAAGGAAGCCACGTTGCTGTGGCTTACAGCTCTGTCTGTGTCTGATAGAGGATAAGGAGCAGGATTGGGGCGAGTATTGTGCCTTGTAGAACAGAGCTTTTCACTGTAGCTGCCTAAGACTTTACTCTATTTAATATTATTCTTTGTGTTCTTCTTGTTAGGAAGTTATAGATCCATCTACCAACTTTTCCCATTATTCCTTTAGCGCGCACTTTGCTCGCCATTACACCATGGTCGTACTTGTCGAAGGCTTTCGCAAAGTCTGTGTATAGTACACCTGTGTTTTATTTGTCCTCCAGCGCGTCTAAGATGAATCAACTATTAAAAATTGCCGAAACTGCAGAATCTAAGTCAGAATTCTGCATTTGACCCTCTCGTTAGTGTAGTGTAACAGTTGAATTTTTTTCCAGTCCATGATGAGAGAATGAAGGTGCCGATGGACTATGTATTTTCGGGTTTAACTATTCTTCTGTCATATTTGTTTCTAAAGGCGTGTGTGAAGGTCTCGGCCAATCTTCCCAACAGAATGCATCATTCTCATTACACGGTATGTTGTATACTGCTGTTGTGCAAGTGGACCTGGGTTTAGGGCTTCTGGTGATCTCTTTGTTAGTTTTGGTGTTAAAGATTGCAACATTCATGTTGGCTTCGTTGAGAATCGAGGGAAATCTGCCCATTAAGAGGACCAGTCATCTATGGATACTTGTATTCTTTATGGGTGTGCTGTAAGTAAGATTTTCTTCTAGCACTAATGAATAGTGTGCATTGAGAACTTTAGATTAGAGAGTATATCCTCATTGTATTATTATTCTTCTGAGATATATTCATGACTGTAAATTCGGCTAACAGGTGTTAGGATACTTGTCCACATTTCTCTTCCCACCCATAATGTGATCTGGTTCTTTAAGATACAAGTATAACGCATAGCGGAGACTATATTAACTTCGATAAGCTGCATGATTACAGTCACTACATTAGCAAAATATGGATAAAGTTAATGAAATTATATTTTTAATGTTGTAGAAAATATTTTAGCATTTTTCGTGTTTATAAGATCTTATGAAATATTCATTGTCTTTAAACATAAAATTAACTGAAAGAAAAAAGTTATTTAAAAATCAGAACCTATCTAAGCTAGAGTGGCACTCAATAATTTTTCCAGAATGTGGCCAACAACACTCCATTAAACTCATAAATATCTATTAACAAACTTTATGTTTAAACAGAATATGCCTTGAGGAAAGGTGTCCTACTGTGGAAAATACTGTATATTATCCGAAAATACAGTGTATTTTGTATGTAAATTAGTGAAATACATTGTAGTTAATAAAAATTAATTTGTAAATAGAAAAATAAAACAGCGACGGTGGGTTAGCGTCGCTGGGGAGAGACGCGCTAGTGAAATGTGAATAAATTTCGTCGCTCTGGAGGTTAAATTGTGGTTGAAACCTCCCAAATAGGAGCAGAAATTGTTGGAATTGCAGTCCTGCAGAACTTGAGAAGGCGAGTGGACAGGACAGTGAAGGAACCCCAGCTAAGTCATGTCTATATATTTATGTTGAAATTCTGGCCAGTATTTTCTTTAAATTTTAGGCAGGGGTTTGAGTATGACACACCAAGTAATCTCCAGACAAATTGGTGAGTCTTATTATTATAAATCCTCCTTCAATGTATATGTATTTATTTTTTAAATTTAATATACAGTCCACATATTTATATTAATGTTTTACCAGAATTCCTGGTGATGAATATTTCATTTGAAATTAATATAGGTCCAGAGTGACTTATGGAGATAGAAAGAGTGGAGTAGATATCGAAGGGGGAAATTTTTTCCGACCTAGGTGTCCTAAAATTCCTACATGCCTCTGTAACCTTGATAAAGAATAAGTATCTTCGTTACCATTTACTGGTATGTATCTTATGAGGTTCATCAAAATATTTTAAATTTTCCTTACCCATAGTTCGGTTGTTAACACATTCACCTCACACGCTGAGTGTCCGTAGTTCGATCCTCCGTACGGGTGGAAAACCTTGGGCTTGTTTCCTTACACGTTCTGTGTTTGTTCACCTAGAAGTAAGCAACCTGGGTGTTAGTCGACTGGTGTGGATGGCATCCTGGAAGACTCGAGATTGAAGAAACACAATGGAAATAAGTCCCTAGATGACACACTGACTTCCTTGGGTTATCCTGGGAAGTTAACCCTCTGAGTTAATCTTTTTTTTTTTTTTTTTATCTTAACCCCAATGGAAATAAGTCACCTATTCTGACTTTTATGGGTTATTCTATGTAATTTATACATATGTTGCTATGTATGATAATTGTGTAATTGTATGTATGTGTACCTATACATAAATAAACTTATTTTCTTTGTTTTTATATGAATGTATTATGTATACTGATTTAGATTTAAGTGTAAAAGTTTTACATTGAACTAGCGGAAAGATTTTGTTTCCCCTTGATGTTCTATTTGATTCGAATTTTCTGTGGGAGATTCTGAAACAATAATAGAAAACTGGAAAGAGACAGGAGGATCTGAAATATTATTAGCATTACCAACCACGGAGAGTTAATGAAATTTGGCATAGATTTTCCTTAGGTTTTATTGACTTCAGTGAGTACGTAGCAGTTTGTTCAGTGTGTTCACAGAAGTGACATCAATGAGCTCACAAGAGATTTAAGAATGTTCATTAGTAACATTAGTGTGTTCACTAATTACTTGTATTTACACTAGTGTGAAGATAAGATAAGATTTTGTTCGGATTTTTTACCCCGGAGGGTTAACCACTCAGGGTAACTCAAGAAAGGCAACGCGTCATCGAGGGACAAGATGCGACCCACACCAGTTGACTAACACCCAGGTACCTAACTGCTATGTGAACAGGACAACAGGTGTATGGAAACGCGTCGAATGTTATCACCCTTGCCAGGAATCGAACCCGTGTGAAGCGAGACCTTTGCGAGCCAGGCCACGGGGCTTGAATACACTGTTGTCTTCAGGATTTACACAGTGGTAACTTGAGTGAGTTCACAAGAGAGAGGCCACAGTGAGTACACAACAGTGACACAGTCTGCCCTGAAGTTCTTCGTCTTCTTCATCCTCGTCATTGTTGTTTTCCTTTTCATTTTTCTCCGCTTCGACACACAATTGATGATCATACTAATTGTAATGGATTTGGCTAGCAGCATTCAGATGGCTGACTCTAGAGGAGATGTTAACGTGGTGTACAGGTGAGGCGGTAGACTTGTGATTAACAGAACAACAATACATTAGTTATCCGAGTGATCACTGATGCAGTTTGTAATGCATGTCACTATCTGGGTTATACACTGAGGTTGCCAGTGACTAAAGCTGGAAATTTTCAGTAAATTATGCTTTAATAATTATACTGTGGTTATGCTGCATAATAAAATATAACATGTAGTAGCAGGTATTATTATTATTATTATTATTATTATTATTATTATTATTATTATTATTATTATTATTATTATTATTTTGTTATAATTATAGCTGTTATAATTAAAGCTGTGTTGCTATATAAAGGACAAAGGAGTTATGGAGTATCTATCCACCTGATCGCCAAGCTTATTCCTTTCCGCCTCCAATGTTTTGGAGAAAGGCGGAAATGAATAAGCTTAGCCAGGGCGAATTATTGGTGATTGCTTATGGCATTTGTTATGCAGGCTACTGCATTAATGTGAGGATAATTTCTATATAATGCAGGTCTCTTGTAGCTCGATCGCTGGCGCACTCGTTTCACACATTGAGGTCCGGAGATCGAATCCCCGGTAAGGCTGGAAAACATTAAGACGTGTTTCCTTAAAACACCTGCTGTTCATGTTCACTCATAAACTTAATGGTTACCTGGCTGTTAGTCGACCGGTGTGGGTGGCATCCTGGGTAAAAATTGACCTAATTTACCCTAAATGCTCTACAAAACAAGGGGCTTTCTATATAGTAGTGTGTCATTAATGTCAGGTAAACCTGTATACTTTGTACATGTATTTGCAGAAATAAAGATATCATTATTAAGGTATATTGTGGGGAAAATGCTCCATAAATGTATGTATAATGTCAATGTTTTGGGCAGACACGTAACAGACGCAGTCAGATGGACACATATTGAACAGGTATTGGACGTCCAACTGGGAGTGACTAGTGACACTAAACAAATTATCTTCACATTAATGCAGAACAGCAACATACACTGGCTCACAGCAACATACACTGGCTCACAGCAACATACACTGGCTCACAGCAACATACACTGGCTTACAGCAACATACACTGGCTCACAGCAACATACACTGGCTCACAGCAACATACACTGGCTCACAGCAACATACACTGGCTTACAGCAACATACACTGGCTCACAGCAACATACACTGGCTTACAGCAACATACACTGGCTTACAGCAACATACACTGGCTCACAGCAACATACACTGGCTCACAGCAACATACACTGGCCCACAGCAACATACACTGGCTCAGAGCAACATACACTGGCTCACAGCAACATACACTGGCTCACAGAAACATACACTGGCCCACAGCAACATACACTGGCTCAAGCAACATACACTGGCTCAACAGCAACATACACTGCTACAGCAACATACACTGGCCCACAGCAACATACACTGGCTCAGAGCAACATACACTGGCTCACAGCAACATACACTGGCTTACAGCAACATACACTGACTTACAGCAACATACACTGGCTCACAGCAACATACACTGGCTCACAGCAACATACACGGCTTACAGCAACATACACTGGCTACAGCAACATACACTGGCTCACAGCAACAACACTGGCTTACAGCAACATACACTGGCTTACAGCAACATACACTGGCTCACAGCAAACATACACTGCTCACAGCAACATACACTGGCCCACAGCAACATACACTGGCTCAGAGCAACATACACTGGCTCACAGCAACATACACTGGCTCACAGAAACATACACTGGCCCACAGCAACATACACTGGCTCAGAGCAACATACACTGGCTCACAGCAACATACACTGGCTTACAGCAACATACACTGGCCCACAGCAACATACACTGGCTCAGAGCAACATACACTGGCTCACAGCAACATACACTGGCTTACAGCAACATACACTGACTTAATAGCAACATACACTGGCTCACAGCAACATACACTGGCTCACAGCAACATACACTGGCTTACAGCAACATACACTGGCTCACAGCAACATACACTGGCTTACAGCAACATACACTGGCTTACAGCAACATACACTGGCTCACAGCAACATACACTGGCTCACAGCAACATACACTGGCTTACAGCAACATACACTGGCTCACAGCAACATACACTAGCTCACAGCAACATGCACTGGCTCACAGCAACATACACTGGCTTACAGCAACATACACTGGCTCACAGCAACATACACTGGCTCACAGCAACATACACTGGCTCACAGCAACATACATTGGCTCACAGCAACATACATTGGCTCACAGCAACATACACTGGCTCACAGCAACATACACAGGCTCAAAGCAACATACACTGACTCACAGCAACACACACTGACTCACAGCAACACACCCTGGCTCACAGCAACATACACTGGCTCACAGCAACATACACTGGCTCACAGCAACATACACTGGCTCACAGCAACATACACTGGCTCACAGCAACATACACTGGCTCACAGTAACATACACTGGCTCACAGCAACATACCCTGCTCACAGCAACATACACTGGCTCACAGCAACATACACTGACTCACAGCAACACACACTGCTCACAGCAACATACACTGGCTCACAGCAACATACACTGGCTCACAGCAACATACACTGGCTCACAGCAACATACATTGGCTCACAGCAACATACAATGGCTCACAGCAACATACAATGGCTCACAGTAACATACACTGGCTCACAGCAACATACCCTGCACACAGCAACATACACTGGCTCACAGCAACATACACTGACTCACAGCAACACACACTGGCTCACAGCAACATACACTGGCTCACAGCAACATACACTGGCTCACAGCAACATACACTGGCTCACAGCAACATACATTGGCTCAAAGCAACATACACTGGCTCACAGCAACATACCCTGGCTCACAGCAACATACATTGGCTCACAGCAACATACACTGGCTCACAGCAACATACCCTGCTCACAGCAACATACACTGGCTCACAGCAACATACACTGACTCACAGCAACATACACTGACTCACAGCAACACACCCTGGCTCACAGCAACATACACTGGCTCACAGCAACATACACTGGCTCACAGCAACATACACTGGCTCACAGCAACATACACTGGCTCACAGTAACATACACTGGCTCACAGCAACATACCCTGCTCACAGCAACATACACTGGCTCACAGCAACATACACTGACTCACAGCAACACACACTGGCTCACAGCAACTTACACTGGCTCACAGCAACATACACTGACTCACAGCAACACACACTGGCTCACAGCAACATACACTGGCTCACAGCAACATACACTGACTCAAAGCAACACACACTGGCTCACAGCAACATACACTGGCTCACAGCAACATACACTGACTCAGAACAACATCCACTGGCTCACAGCAACATACACTGACTCACAGCAACATACACTGGCTCACAGCAACATACACTGGCTCACAGCAACATACACTGGCTCACAGCAACACACACTGGCTCACAGCAACATACACTGGCTCACAGCAACATACACTGACTCACAGTAACATACACTGGCTCAGAGCAACATACACTGGCTCACATAAACATACAATGGCTCACAGCAACATACACTGGCTCACAGTAACATACACTGGCTCACAGCAACATACACTGACTCACAGCAACATACACTGACTCACAGCAACTTACACTGGCTCACAGCAACATACACTGACTCACAGTAACATGCGCTTGCTCACAGCAACATACACTGGCTCACAGCAACACACACTGGCTCACAGGAACATACACTGACTCACAGCAACATACACTGGCTCACAGCAACACACACTGGCTCACAACAACATACACTGACTCACAGCAACAAACACTGGCTCACAGCAACACACACTGGCTCACAGCAACATCCACTGACTCACAGCAACATACACTGACTCACAGTAGCATGCACTGGCTCACAGCAAGAAACACTGGCTCACAGTAACATACACTGGCTCAAAGCAACATACACTGGCTCACAGCAACATACACTGGCTCACAGTCACATACACTGGCTCACAGCAACATACACTGACTCACAGCAACACACGCTGGCTCACAGCAACATACACTGGCTCACAGCAACACACACTGGCTCACAGCAACATACACTGACTCACAGCAACACACACTGGCTCACAGCAACATACACTGACTCACAGAAACATATACTGACTCACAGCTACATACACTGACTCACAGCAACATATACTGGCTCACAGCAACATACACTGACTCAGAGTAACATACGCTGCCTCACAGCAACATACACTGGCTCACAGCAACACACACTGGCTCACAGCAACATACACTGGCTCACAGCAACATACACTGACTCACTGTAACATACACTGGCTCACAACATACACTGGCTCACAGCAACATACACTGGCTCACAGCAACATACATTGGCTCACAGCAACATACACTGACTCACAGCAACATACACTGACTCACAACAACATACATTGGCTCACAGCAACACACACTGGCTCACAGCAACATACACTGAATCACAGCAACATACACTGACTCACAGTAGCATACACTGGCTCCCAGCAAGAAACACTGGCTCACAGTAACATACTCTGTCTCAAAGCAACATACACTGGCTCACATCAACATACACTGGCTCACAGTCACGTACACTGGCTCACAGCAACAAACACTGACTCACATCAACATACGCTGGCTAACAGCAACATACACTGGCTCACAGCAAGACACACTGGCTCACAGCAACATACACTGACTCACAGCAACACACACTGGCTCACAGCAACATACACTGACTCACAGTAACATATACTGACTCACAGCAACATACACTGACTCACAGCAACATACACTGGCTCACAGCAACATACACTGACTCACAGTAACATACGCTGGCTCACAGCAACATACAATGGCTCACAGCAACACACACTGGCTCACAGCAACATACACTGGCTCACAGCAACATACACTGACTCACTGTATCATACACTGGCTCACAGCAACATACACTGGCTCACAGCAACATACACTGGCTCACAGCAACATACACTGGCTCACAGCAACATACACTGACTCACAGCAACATACACTGACTCACAGTAACATACGCTGGCTCACAGCAACATACACTGGCTAACAGCAACATACACTGGCTCACAGCAACATACACTGACTCACAGTAACATACACGGGCTCACAGCAATATGCACTGGCTCACAGCAACATACATTGGCTCACAGCAACATACACTGACTCACAGTAGCATACACTGGCTCACAGCAACATACACTGGCTCACAGCAAGATACACTGGCTCACAGTAACATACCCTGACTCACAGCAACACACACTGGCTCACAGCAACATACACTGACTCACAGTAACATACACTGACTCACAGCAACATACACTGACTCACAGCAACATACATTGGCTCACAGCAACATACACTGACTCACAGTAACATACGCTTGCTCACAGCAACATACACTGGCTCACAGCAACACACACTGGCTCATAGATACATACACTGACTCACAGCAACATACACTGACTCACAGCAACATACACTGACTCACATTAGCATACACTGGCTCACAGCAACATACACTGGCTCACAGTAACATACACTGGCTCACAACAACATACACTGGCTCACAGCAACATACACTGACTCACAGCAACATACCCTGGCTCACAGCAACATACACTGACTCACAGCAACATACACTGACTCACAGTTACATACACTGACTCACAGCAACATACACTGACTCACAGCAACATACAGTGACTCACAGCAACATACCCTGGCTCACAGCAACATACCCTGGCTCACAGTAACATACACTGACTCACAGCAACATACACTGGCTCACAGCAACATACACTGACTCACAACAACATACACTGACTCACAGCAACATACACTGGCTCACAGTAACATACACTGACTCACAGCAACATACACTGACTCACAGCAACATACGCTTTCTCACAGCAACATACACTGGCTCACAGCAACATACACTGACTCACAGCAACATACACTGGCTCACAGCAACATACACTGACTTTACAGCAACATAACCTGGCTCACAGTAACATACACTGACTCACAGCAACATACACTGGCTCACAGCAACATACACTGACTCACAACAACATACACTGACTCACAGCAACATACACTGGCTCACAGTAACATACACTGACTCACAGCAACATACACTGACTCACAGCAACATACGCTTTCTCACAGCAACATACACTGGCTCACAGCAACATACACTGACTCACAGCAACATACACTAGCTCACAGCAACATAACCTGGCTCACAGCAACATACACTGGCTCACAGCAGCATACACTGACTCACAGCAACATACACTGGCTCACAGTAACATGCACTGGCTCACAACAACATACACTGGCTCACAGCAACATACACTGACTCACAGCAACATACACTGACTCACAGTAACATACACTGGCTCACAGCAACATACACTGACTCACAGCAACATACACTGACTCACAGCAACATACACTGACTCACAGCAACATACACTGACTCACAGCAACATACCCTGGCTCACAACAACATACACTGGCTCACAGTAACATACACTGGCTCTCAGCAACATACACTGACTCACAGCAACATACACTGACTCACAGCAACATACACTGACTCACAGCAACATACACTGGCTCACAGCAACATACACTGGCTCACAGCAACATACACTGACTCACAGCAACATACACTGACTCACAGCAACATACCCTGGTTCACAACAACATACACTGGCTCACAGCAACATACACTGATTCACAGCAACATACACTGACTCACAACAACATACACTGACTCACAGCAACATACCCTGACTCACAGCAACATACCCTGGCTCACAGCAACTTACACTGACTCACAGCAACATACACTGACTCACAGCAACATACACTGACTCACAGCAACATACCCTGGCTCACAGCAACATACACTGACTCACAGCAACATGCACTGGCTCACAGCAACATACACTGACTCACAGCAACATACACTGACTCACAACAACATACACTGACTCACAGCAACATACACTGACTCACAGCAACATACACTGACTCACAGCAACATACACTGACTCACAGCAACATACACTGACTCACAGCAACATACACTGACTCACAGCAACATACACTGACTCACAGCAACATACACTGACTCACAGCAACATACCCTGGCTCACAACAACATACACTGGCTCACAGTAACATACACTGGCTCTCAGCAACATACACTGACTCACAGCAACATACACTGACTCACAGCAACATACACTGACTCACAGCAACATACACTGACTCACAGCAACATACACTGGCTCACAGCAACATACACTGGCTCACAGCAACATACACTGACTCACAGCAACATACCCTGGTTCACAACAACATACACTGGCTCACAGCAACATACACTGATTCACAGCAACATACACTGACTCACAACAACATACACTGACTCACAGCAACATACCCTGACTCACAGCAACATACCCTGGCTCACAGCAACTTACACTGACTCACAGCAACATACACTGACTCACAGCAACATACACTGACTCACAGCAACATACCCTGGCTCACAGCAACATACACTGACTCACAGCAACATGCACTGGCTCACAGCAACATACACTGACTCACAGCAACATACACTGACTCACAACAACATACACTGACTCACAGCAACATACACTGACTCACAGCAACATACACTGACCACCCGCAACAAACACTGACCCCACAGCAACATTCCTGACTCCCCAGCAACTACACGACTCCAAACATAAAACTGACTCACAGCAACAACCACTCCCCCCAACATCCCCTGACTCACAGCAACAACACTGACCCCACGCAACATACCCTGACTCACGCAACATAAACCCCGGCTCACAAACAACATACACTGCCTCACAGCAACAAGGGCCCGGCTCATAGCAACATAAAACTTTCTCCACAACAACACTGACTCACAGCAACATCCCCGACTCAAAGCAACATACATTACCACACCAAAAAAACACGACTCCCGGAACCTACCCCGGCCACAGCAAATATACTGGCCCCACACAACATACACTGACTCACAGCAACATACACGACCAAAAGCAACATACACTGACTCAAAAACATCAAAAACACTTTTCTCACAGCTACATACACTGAAATCACCGGAAAAATACCCTGGCTCACAGCAACATATACTGGGGTCACAGCAAAATACACAAGACTCACAGCAACATAAAATGACTCACAGCAAAATACCGGGCCACGCAACATACACTGACTCCCCAGCAACAACACCCGACCCCAGGAACATACCCTGGCCCCCAACAACATATACTGGGGTCACGCAACATATACGGGCTCACAGCAACATACACCCGACCTCACAGCAGCATCATGGGCCCCAGCAACAACACGACTCACACAACACACACTTTACTCACAGCAACATACACTGACCACACAACCTTTCACTGACTCCAGCAACACACACTGGAAATCACAGCAACACACACTGACTCACAGCAAAATACACTGACCACAGGGAAAATACCTGACTCACAGAAACAGGGCCCCTTTTGGGAAACGAGTGAAGTTTAAAAGAATGGAATTTTTTTCTTCAGTTTTTTTTTTCCCTTTCCCCCAGGAAACAACACAGTTTCCCCGGTGGTTTTTTACTTTACTACAGAAAACATCTTAATTTTCAAATTTTCATATTGCAATGATGAAATGTCTATTATTTCCCATATGGGAAAACCCTTTGGGAAAATTTAAAAATATACGGGGATAAAACAAATTTCAAAACCAAAAACAATAGAGCGACCTGAGAGGATCATGTTTAAAAGGGTCCACCTTTAAAGATCTTTTGCATCTTCTGAAAAATGACAAAGGGTGGATGATGGGAAAAATTTTAAAAAAGGGGGATGCCAAAACCCAGATGACACCTTCAGGTCGCTTGTTCTATCTAGGCTGGAATATTGCTGCACACTAACAACACCTTTCTAGGCAGGTGAAACTGTTGACCTCGAAAATTTAAAGAGAACCTTCACAGCACACCTAACTGTGATAAAACACCTTAGTTACTGGGAACGCTATAAGTTCCACAACCTGTGCTCCCTAGAACGCAGGCGGGAGAGATACATTATTATATACACTTGGAAAATTCTAGAGGGATTAGTACCAAACTTGCACACGAAAATCACTCCCTATGAAAGCAAAAGACTCGACAGACGATGCAACATTTCCCCTCTAGCACGATAAGAGACAACACAATAAGTGTCAGGGGTCCAAGACTGTTCAACTGCCTCCCAGCATACATAAGGGGGGATTACCAATAGACCCCTGGCTGTCTTCATGAAGGCACTGGACAAGCACCTAAAATCAGTACCTCACCAGCCGGGCTGTGGTTCGTACGTCGGATTCCATGCAGCTAACAGTAACAGCCTGGATGATCAGGCCCTGTTCCACCATGATTATAATTATTACATTATTGCATATTTAACATTGGTGAGACACTCTTAGGTACTTCGTCGCCTGGCATAGCTACTGCTACTTTGTAACGATGAGAAATATTAATTTTAATGTACCTGCATGCCAACACAATACGTAAGATGATGTAGACACAGGTACACAAAGTATAATTATCAGTTTGAACATTAAAATGGTATAAAATACCGACAGGTTGTTAGGTAAGACACATATGCAACAGTTAGGTATCTTTATTTCGAAACGTTTCGCCTACACAGTAGGCGCTATATAAGCCTCCATCCTGTCACTTCATCTCCATATTGTTTCATACTATGGAACAATGCTCTTCTCCAGACTGAGGGACTGACCACCTCAAAACTTTAAGGGTGATGGACTGATTACATCGTCTTCAAGTATCTTCTGCTTCTATCAACTTTTCTGTACTCGACTGAAGAAGCCTACTGTGTAGGCGAAACGTTTCGAAATAAAGATACCTAACTGTTGCATATGTGTCTTACCTAACAACACAATTATCAGTGTTATCTCAGCCAGAGACATACTTTGCTCACTGACTTTAATAATTTATAACTTTGCACCTTTAGTAAGAAAGAACTTTACGATTCCTCTTTTTATCGCAACTACACTTAGACGTCACTGTAACACAAAAAGAATAAGTAAAATATGCAATAACTTAAAACACTTGAAAGTTTGGAAAGTTTCCAGACAAAAACGAGGGAGACGCAGAGGTCACGGACGCCATAATAGCTAATCAGGGGGCAGGTATATGTATTTGAATTTGTTTAAAAAAATTTGGGCAATAATTTGAAATGTCCGCATAAGTGAAGCTCCGTAAAGCGGGGCCCTCCTGTGGTAATATTTATGTCATTAATCCATTCATTTTCTCATTCGTAGATGTGCACTACTGATGTCAGGGTCGCTTACGTACATCTGTGTTTGGAGTTCAGCTGCTTCAAGTAAGCTATCAGCGGTAAATTTTCACCTAGACATGAGAAAATGGGTTTGTGTAGCGAGTGAGCTCAGTATAAAAAAAATTCTGCCCCGGGCAGTGCATGATGGGTGAAGAAATATTTTGATCTTGTGTTTGATTTAAAATAGCAAATTTGAGGTGCTTTCTAGGATGGTTTTTATGATTTTATTGCCTGTTTCTTTTTATCATTTGATAGAAAGGAAAATATATTGCTGAAATAGAGGTGATTGTTGGTCTGGAAGTAGCTTGATACCGGGTTCAAAGTAGCGGAAATATTGAATTATTGAAGATTTTCTGGTCTGTTTTACATGCTTATCCTAGGTGTGGTTTGATTACTAAGACATCATGAACCTTGACCAATCATTCCCGTTTATATTTTATAATCCGAGAAATACAATAAATCTTTGATTTTTTGTGATGAATTCAACATAGAGGGCAAGTGCAATGTAGAAGATTCTTGAGGAAATGATTAATTAACAGGGAAAATGTTACTTTAGCTCCTAGAATGTCTATAATGATTATTTTGAAATCTGAAAATTGGATATTTTTAATTTTGCGTAAAATTAGCCAAATTGCCGACTTCTTTTCACGTTTTCGTGTAGTTCTGAGAGCTAAATTGGTGGTTTTTTGTGCTTAAGTGATAGAATGGAAGACATACTACCAAAATAGCTAAGAATTTGATCAAAATGAGCTTGAAATAGGAATCAAAGTGGGTGAAATTGCTGATGCATAAATTGCACCCAGATTGCTAACTTTGGACCTGCAAAATTCCATAAGTTTTCCATCAAATTTCATGTTTTTGGTGTCAGTACCTACTAAAAAAGATCCACTACCATTTCCGAATAATGTTTTTTTAAATGCTGAGACTGAGCACTTTAATTCTGAGGGTCCTGAAGGAGCCGAAATTGATTGAGAAACATTTCACAGATATGTAACAAACAATACGTTATCCACTTCTTTGTCATCATTTTTAGAAAATGTAATAACACCAAAAAATCGGATATGAACTTGGTAACTGGGAACACTTTTCACAACAACGACTTCATTAAATTAAAGTTTGCATTTTAAGCAGCTCCAGATCTTAAACTGGCCTAATTCTCTATTAGCTAGTATTCCTTCTGCACTATTTATTGATTATTAGAAACTGCCCATTTAGCCATCGGAATCAGCAAAAGTTTTTCTATATTTAACCAATTTTATTTTTAATAGAGTGCTATCAACAAAGTGTAAACATTGCAGTCTGCTCTCTGTTCATTAATCACGTTCCAAAGATTTATTAAACACTTGCTCTCCGTAACATAAAAAAATAACCAAGAATGTTTGGTTATGGTTTAAACTTCCCAATAATTGAAGCAGGCCTAGTAATACTCATAAAATTGACTAGGAAAAGGTTAGAAGGGCAAAAAATCTAACAATCTGCAACTTTGAGGCGTATTTCATGCCACTTCCATTCTGAAAATAACCAGAATCTCCATTTCATCACTGACACCAAGAAACAGCAAGTAAAACATGAGAAAGAAAAGAAAGATGCCCAAAAACTGCTATATTTAAGCCAAACACAAAACCAGAGTGAACTGTTCCCATTATGTGGAGGCAGGAATATTTTTACCGTAATTTTTTTTGGGTCCGTTCAAAACAGATACCTGTGGGAGAAAATTACATCTATACTAAAAGACAGAAATACCAACAAAAGAATATTAGAAAATTTGTTTGACAGTTGGGAGAGTAAAGGGAGAGGGTTAGGAGCTGTCACCCCTCGTGCTGGTGCTGTTTATGAGGACAGTAACTGTAAGAATAAAGAAATGAAGGACAGTGGACCAGACGGAGGTAGTGGGTCTGATGTTGACGATACAGGTAAAGACAAAGATATACGAGTTACAGATTTACAAATAGCGGTACTGCTGGAGATGGAAAAAAAGGGGATGATGCTACTGGGGATAGTGTTGATACATTACCAGTAAAAACTGGTGGTGGCAGTGATGCTAGTACAGGTGCTGTAGATAGTGTAGATAGTGGGGAGTTAAAGAAAAATGCACCAGTAGGAAACCCAGGCCAAAAAATCCTGGTATGAAATATCCAGAAAACAGGTGGGACATGCGATTTTGACCATTCCCAAAGAATGCCTCGATCTCATGACCAAAGGAGAATGCAGCTCTTCTTCTTGTAAACTAGAAGATACAGATCACTCTGGTCATGGGAAACAAACCAGGGTAGTTACAACCTTTCCAGAGACGGCGACTTTTTAGTGCCAGGAAGAAAAAAACTGGCAAGAAATGACAGAAATGCTACACCACACTGGATCACTACTGGACTGGAGTCACAGTCAGTGGCCTCCATTCCAGAACAACAGATAATAGTACCAGCAAACAAAGCCCCTCTCCACATATCATCAGTACGACAACATTTATCTTCGCAAATATGCAACTCCTTACAAATTCAAATGCAGTGCTTGCGGCTTTCACAGAGATCCACATAAAGGATCACTTGGCAACAAAATATGGATCCCAGGTTATAACTTATTCAGATGCGACAGAATAAACAGGCAACAAAGGGGGGTCGGCCTATATGTCACAGAGTCGCTCATATGCTCGTAATTACTAGATACCTCAAATGATGTTTTGAAAGTAAAGAACCAAAACTTTGTCATTGTGGTTGTATACAAACCTCCTGATGCAACTTCCCAACAATTCAAGGAACAACTTTTAAATATTGACTACTGTCTGGAAAATCTCCCAACTCCTACCCCAAACATCTTGCAGCTGGGTGATTTCAAATTAAGACACCTAAAATGGAGGAATGTAGTAAATAATGTGTTATCAGAGATAAGTCCAGGAAGCAACTGAAATGAAATTTCACACACACAACATGAGCGATGAAATTTCTGCAACAAATTCACCTTAAGCAGGTAAATAGTGGAGCCAACAAGACTGGAAAATACATTTGACCTCGTCTTCACTAATTATAGATCAAAACATAATAGAAGTACAGACATGTATGTGCTGGACTTGTGACCAGCATAACATGATCAGTTCTGAGGGGAGCCTTCACCAAATTCAACTTCAATAATAAAAACACTCAGTGGGATCAAATCAACCATGTCCACAGTGACACAAGTTGGGAAGAAATCCTGAACGACACGGATCCGAACCTTTCCTAGAAAGAATTAACTCTGTGGCACTTGAGGTATGCTTAAGGCACATTCCTCTAAGAAAAAATGAAGAGAAGATGTAAACTAGAGAAAGAGAGAGAGAGACGCTCCTTATACAGGCGAAGGCGAAAAATCACAAAATCACAGAATCACAGTATTTGAAATACGAAAGAAGGTACTGGTCAAAGAAACAGCAGATATCGAACTTAAGCATAAGAAATCATACAGGAAACAAGAAACACAGGAAGAACTTATAACCATAAATTAAACTGAAAAAAAAACTTCTTTTCTTAAGCCAGATCTAGGACAAAAACAACGTCCAGTTTTGGGCCCCATGCTTAAACGAGACGGGACTTACACAGATGACAGCAAAGAAATGAGTGAGATACTGAAGTCCCAATATGACTCAGCATTTAGTGAACCTTCCATCAGGCTAAGGGTCGACAATCTAAATGAATTTATGACCCAGACACAAAATATCGTTTATTTAAAAATTTCTGATATTATACTAACACCACAAGACTTTGAAAAAGCAATATATGACATACCCATGCACTGTTTGCCAGGCCCATACTCGTGGAACTTCGTATTCATCTGGAACTGCAAGAAGCCCTGTCACGTGTTGTAATTAAGTAGTACTATTGGGAGAGGTAGCATGGATACAGGGGTCATCCCACAGTCACTAAAATCAACAGACACTGCCCCACTCCACATAGGTGGCAGTAAAACAATTGCAAAGAATTACAGACCGATAACGCTAACGTCCCACATCAGAAAAATCTTAGGAAGGGTTATAGAAGCAAGATCGCCACCCATTTAGATACCCATCAGTTGCACGACCCAGGAGAGCATGAGTTTAGAGCAAGTCGCTCCTGCCTATCCCAACTACTATACCATTATGACATGGTCTTGGATGCTCTGAGGACAAACAAAATGCAGATGTAGTATACACAGTCTTTGCGAAACCTTCGACAAGTGCGATCATATTGTAAAGTACACAAAATGCCTGATAAAAGAATAACATGAAAAGTTGGTAGATGGATCTATAAGTTCCTAACAAATAGAGCATAAAGAGTAATAGTAAACAAATAAAGTAAATGGCGGTTACAGTGAAAAACTCTGTTCCACAAGGTAGAGTATTCGCTCCCATCCTGTTCTTCCTCATATCTGACACAGACAGAGATTTAAGCCACCGTGTCCTCCTTTGCGGATGACGTCAACCTGAATTTGCATGAGAGTGTCATCCATCGAAGACACTGCAAATCTCCAAGCGAATTTCTACCAAATCTTTAAATGAATTGTAGAAAACAATATGATGTTCAGTGAAGACAAATTTTATTTACTCTGCTATGGAAAACTCGAGGAAATTAAAACTGTATCGGAGTATAAAACCAGATCCAACCACACAGTATAGCAATAAATAATGTGAAGGATGCGGGAGTGATAATATCAGAGATTCTCACTTTCAAAGATCACAGCAATGTATGTACCACATTTGTTAGAAAAGTGATAGGATGGATAATGAGAACCTTCAGAACTAGAGATGCCAAGCCAATGATGATTCTCTTCAAATCGCTTGTTCTCTCCAGGCTGGAATATTGCTGTACACTAACGGCCATTTTCAAGGCATGCAAAATTGCAGACCTTGAAAATATACAGAGACCTTTCATGGCATGTATAAGTACGATGAAGTGCCTAAATTACTGGGAACAGTTGAAGCCCCTTGAATTGTACTCCCTGGAATGCAGGTGAGAAAGATACATGATAATACACGCTTGATAATATACAATTCTAGTGGGACTAGTCTTGACTCTTCACAGGAAAATCACTTCCTACGAAATAAAAAGACGCGGCAGAAGATGCAACATCCTTCCCAGTGAAAAGCAGCGGCGCCACGAGTACGCTAAGATACAACATAATGTCAGGGGTCCAAGACTGTTTAACTGCTTCCCAGCATACATAAGGGGAACTATCAATAGACCCGTGACTGTCTTCAAGAGGGAACTGGACATTCCTCTTCTGAGATTCGCCGGTACTGTCCCGGCTCGGGCCTTTTCCAGATGCTGACCCGACCTTGGCTCCCTCTCACGAGAGTGTCTTGTCTGACTTGAAAGGCGTGGAAGCTGCATGACAGCAGACGATGTCAGGAAGGGCAAAGGAATCGCTGGTAGTGCCTTTAGCTTTGCATCAGATATTCTTGCTGTTTTAGCAAGCAGATGGCTTTAGGTGAGGATTGTGATTGGTCGGTAGCAGTGGAGGTGGAAGTCGTAGGTGGGTTGTCAGTAGTGATATTTGTAGCAGTGCAGTGGACGTCGTGGGAGACGTGTCAGTGATAATACCTGTAGGAGTCATATCGCTGGTTGGAGTTGGTTGTGAACAATTACAGTGCTCTGGTGGAGGAATCCCGTCTGCAGGAACTGCGAGGTTGATGCACTTCGAAATAAATAAACAAACAAAATTTACTTCTTTGCAAGATTACATTGAGATTATGAATTTACAATAAAGAGTTGCAGTGCAAAGAGCCACTATCATGCCTAGGCATTATGGGCAGACTTAATTTAATGGCTTACACACTACTTATTACTTAACAAATTGATCATAGTTTGTTTAAGTAGTACTTGTTTTTTTTTATTTATAGTAGACAGTAATTTTACTCTAATTACAATAGTTTCAATAATAAATATTGAAATTATATTATGGGACTATAACATTGTGTGTTGTTGAAAGTAGTTTACAGTATGAAAATGCTACAATTGGGTGTAAGGCAGTATTATTTTGGGTAGATATTTATACTACAATGTAGTATTAATAATGTATGAACTTAGGGCGTCTAGATTTGAAGTTTTAAGATTTAGGTAATTAGGTGATTTTTGGTAAAGTTAAATACTGATTATTGAGTATTTAGTTTAAGGTGAGTAGGTGGCTTTTGAGAATAGCCTTAAATTGGTGTTCAGACCTGGTTACTTTAGTATTTACTGGTAATGAATTCCAAATTTTGTGGCCCTTTATGTGCACAGAGTTTTTACCCAGTGAGATATGGACACAGGGTACATCAAAAAGAGATCTTGTCTTGTGTTGTGGTCCTGTGTCATGTTAAGGTTGGTGAAGAGAATTACGAGTGTAGGGTTTAAGTTTGAGTGTATTGTTCTATGTATGTAGTAGGCACATGAATAAGTATGGATGTTCTTAACGGTGAGCAGTTTTAGACTTTGGAATATTGGTGGAGTATGTTGTCGGGAGTGGGAATTTGTTATCATTCTGACTGCAGCCTTTTGCTGGGTTATTAGTGGTCTTAGGTGATTTAATGTTTTGATCCCCATGCACAAATTCCATATGAGAGTTAAAGGTAGATGAGTGAATGATACAGTGCAAGGAGAACTTATTGTGGAACATAGTACCGTATCTTTGATAGTATGCCTACTGTCTTAGAGATTTTCTTAGAAATTTGTTGTGTGTGTGTCTGGAATTTGAGGCTACTGACAAGGTGGATTCCAAGTAATTTTCCCTCTGTGACTCTTGTGATGGGTGATCCGTTTAGCGTTATGTTAAGTGGAATATTTGCAGCTCTGTTTCGAAACTGAATGAAATAGGTTTTGTCAGTATTGAGTGTAAGCTTATTGCATCATCCAAGTTGTTATTTTCTGCAATTCAGCATTAACAGTGTTAGCCAGTATGACTGGGTTTGGGTGAGAGAGGACGTATGTTGTGTCATCTGCAAATAATATGGATTTGAGTAACTGTGATTCATTCGGTAGGCCATTGATGTAAATGAGAAAGAAGAATGGGCAAGGACACTTCCTTGTGGGACACCGACTGTGATTGGTTAAGTGGAAGAGTTTGCTCCATTTGTGTACACATATTGGCTTCTGTTTCTAAGGTTTGACTTTAGGTAGTTAAGGGAGTGCCCTCTTATACCATAGTGTGTTAATTTAATGTGCAGCAAATCATGGTCAACTGTATCAAAAGCTTTACGTAAATCAGTGAGGATTCCCAGCGGGACTTCTTTCTGCTCGAGAGTGGTGTATATTAGTTCTAGCATGTGTATAATAGCATTATTTGTGCTTTTATTAGTCCTGAATCCAAACTGACAGGGGTTTAGTATGTTGTATGAGACGAGGTATGAATTAATTTTTCAAAGATTTTAGAGAGTAGAGGTAGGTTAGATATTGGTCTATAGTTATTCAAGTCAGTTATATCATCTTCTTCGTGGTTCGGAGTGACCCTCACTATTTAGAGAATTGCTGGGAAGGTGGAGGATTCGATTGATTTGTTAAAGAGTGTTGCAATAATTGGTGACAGTACTTGTGATGCTTTTTGTACATAAAAGGTGGTAAGTTATTTATGTCCCCTGCCTTGTTTTTAAGGGTGTTGATGGATGAGCGAGACTTCTGTTGGGTTGGATGGAGCAAGGAATAGTGTATTCGGGTAGGTGCCTGTGAGGTAGTCTGATGGACGGGTGTTTCAGCTTGGGATTTTGCTCGCTAGATTCTTTCCTATGGTGGAGAAGAAAACATTGATCCTGTTTGCTGTTTCAGTTGGTGGGAGTAGCGGTTCCTCTGATTTTGTTAATTTGATTGTTTTGTTATTAGATATCTTTTTCGTTCCTAGAATTTTGGATAGGGTTTTCCAGGTCTTTTTCCTATCAACTTTTATATTATGTAATCTGTTTTCAAAATACATTTTTTTACCTTGTCAGGCTGGCAATGATTGACGAGTAACGTTTAGAATGGTCTGTAGTTATTTGACCCATTCTGTACTGTTTTTCATATAGGTGCTTTATGTTAATGGATTTAAGGATGCTGGGTGTTAGCCAGCGGTTGTTCAGTCTCTTAGCTGTGATCTGTTTATTTTTTTTTTTTAGGGCAATGCTTGTTATAGAAGTGGTGTTTCTTTTTACATTCATTCATATCTGTATATGTTTCAAGCTCATTATGCCAGTCAACGTTATTCATAGCTTTTATAAAATTATTAACACTGTCTTGTTATGTAGTCTGAAGGTAACTTTAGTAGCGTCTTGGGGCAATTTACCTAGGTTGGTTATGAGAAAGGTAGGGTAGTGGTCTGTGGTGTTGTCTGTGATTATGCCTGATTTTAAAGGGGATCCGGTGTTAGTCCAGATGTGGTCTCGAAGATTCTTGTAGGTTTTGTTATTGTTGGTAGCAATAAGCAGTTGCTCATAGTGTTTGTGAATTCGGTTACTTGTGGGTTCTGTTCATGTAGTAGTGTATGTTAAATTCTCCTGTGAGCAGCAAGTGGTCTTTGTTCATATGTGCATCAGTTATCTTGTTTCCTAACTTTTCACTAAAATGGTTTGACTGTGGTAATCTGTAGATGTTTATCATTGTGAGGGGTTTTTTTGCAGGACTTTTGATTTGAATTTAGCTATAATATATTCTGCATGTTCATCCCTTTTGCAAGAATTATTTATATGTTCAAGTTGATCTGAGTAGTATATAGAGATTCCACCCCCTTGCTATTCTGTCTTACAGTTGTGCAAGACTATGTAACCAGGAATGGCATAGACATCTGTAGTACCAGGCTTTAGCCAGGTTTCTGTGAGTGTGATGATTGACATACTGGTATGCAGGGAACTGAGTAATGCTGTGAGGTCATCGTAATGTTTGCTCAAAGATCTGACATTGCAGTTAAAGATAGATAAGTTATTGTTGGCTCTGAGTAATGTCTTTGCTTGGTCTGCTGTAAAATAATTACAGTTGCTGTTCGATTTGTGTAAATCATTTAATAAAAGGTTGAGATCAGGATCAGTGTTTGTAATCATAAGATTATGACTCTACAACTAGACTTTTGAATAAAGTGTTATGCTAAACTTAATAATTATGATACTAAACTAATTTATCTTACTAGCTAATGGATTGTTACAAGTAGTTTTAAAAAAATACAGAGATACAGTTTAGCCTTAATATGGTACAGATTTGATGATTTAATATTGAACTGTTATAGTTTTAGAGTTTGACAAAAGTTGTAGATTTAGTATAGAAGTTTAGTGAACACAATAAAATTGCTTAGTAGTGAAGTGATAATTAAATTAAAAGTCAGCAGGTAATGGTAGTTATAAAGATTAGGAAAAAATAACAAAAATAAAAGTTTATAACAGTAGATTAAAATAAGTAATTATTAAATAAAGTAATTATGCTAACTCTTATTATGGCAAAAGTTTGACAATATAATATTGCACTGGTTATCAGTTCTATAAAAATAGTTTATAATGGTAAGTAAGTAATGGAAAATTAAAAATCGTACTAAAGTAAAAATTGTACTAAAGTAAAATAGATTGATACTAAATATGGCGGTGAACAAATTTAAGTAAATAATATTAATTAAGAAATATATATAAAAAAATCATTTCTGTTACACGTATTATATTTTCGTTAACAAATATTAGGATTCAACAACCGTGAGTATGTCTGCTGAGGGCGAATCAGGGAAGATAAGCCTAGTAATCTTGTTGAGTCTTGTGGGGGTTTAATTACCTGCATGAACATCATTATATTCATACCAGTAATTTAATGAAGGCAACAAATATAACTATTTCTTACCAATTGCTACAACTCTGAGGCATGTTGGAATATTTTGAGACACCCTAAGTCACCAGGAGAAGGTCTCCCTTCTACACCCACTACCCTCATACAATCCGACAAGTTACTCTGGACCTATAAATATTAACTTCAAATTTAATAAGCATAACCAGTAATTCTGGTAATAATATTTACATTAAAATTATGTGCACTGTATAATCTTTGACAGAAAGAAGGAATACATGTATTTATACACCATATGAAAAATATTTATGTTACCAACACTCACCAGGGGTGAGTGTTGTATTTTCGTAACATAATTTAAGAGTAATTTTTTCAGGGGTAACATATAAATATTTTTCAGAGGTAACATATAAATATTTTTCAGGGGTTGTGGGTGACCTAGCTGCACCTAGCTTAGTGCAGCTAGGTCACTCACAACCCCTGCCTAGATATGAGGAACCTATCTGGCCAGATGTTCAACATATAAAGTGCAGTATACTTAGCTATGAGTCGTGGATGGCTCCATATTGTCCCCTTTTAACATCTAATTTCTAAGTCCTGCCAAGTCGTTGGTTTCTCACATTCTGCAGGACTAACTCCGATTCTTCTTGCTCCTATTTGGGAGGCTTAGACCCCATTTAACCTCCAGAGACACTGAATAATTCCCTCAAATTTCACTGTTGTCTTATTCCTGCAGTTACAATATGGCGTCCCTCCTACACCCGACGCTACCTGTTAGGTAGTTCCCTTTTTAATTCCTAAATTAATTTTAACCAACAACAATTCCTTTCATTGAATTACATGCTATATTTTTGCATTATGGTTGCAGAAAGTTTAAAATTTTCCACAAGTCTGAAGAACTCACTGATAATGGAGTTGAAGGTTCCTAGAGATACCATATCCTGCATGTAAACAAATATTATGCAGCAGTATATCTTTGTTGGAGCACTGTCAGGTAGTGGAGAAAGTATGTTGTTGGTGGAAGATGAGGGTAACATGTCCTTGAGAATTTTGGTGATATCAGCTTGTAGTTTGGTGATAGCAGGGCATGTTGGTGACCTTGTAGATGGTTTCTTTCATTTTTCTTCTTGTTTTTTCTTGAGGATTTCTGTTCTCAAAGGGCACATGTAAACTAAACGTAAATCAGCACGCCAGCACGACCTTCACTTGTGCTGCGAGAATAGATAATTTCAGTATATGTAAAAGGTAAAGTTATATAATATATATATATATAATATATATATATTATATATATATATATATATATATATATATATATATAATATGTCGTGCTGAATAGGCAGAACTTGCGATCTTGGCTTAAATTAGCAACGTTCATCTCTGCTATATAGACAAGTGAAAATTTATGTATGCAATAATTTCGCCAAAATCATTCTGAACCTAACGAAAAAAATATATTTCACTGTGTTTGTTTAGTATTAAATTATTGTAAACAAATCTAAAAATATATTTAGTTGGGTTAGGCTAAAATAAATTGTTCTTTTTATAATAAGGTTAGGTAAGTTTTCTAAGATTCTTTTGGTTGCAAAATTAAAAATTTTTACATCAACACTAATGAAAAAAATATATCTTTAAACGTATAAGAGAAAATTTTAGAAAGGACTTAATTTTAATGAGTTCTTGCTAATTGATCCAGTTTTACATATTCGGCACGACATATATATATATATATATATATATATATATATATATATATATATGGTGTGTGGTGTGTGTGTGTGTGTGTGTGTACCACCTTCTCCTACCACCCCCTATATTTGATATTATATGTGAACATTTATTAATAAATAGAATACATTTACAGAAAAACATAAACATGAATACAATGGAACAATGTATTAAAGATAGTGAATTTCCCCCAGCTCCTCCGAGGCCGGACGCGAGCCAAGTATGCAACAAGCATTTCCCCTTTGGATGGCCATGCTGAGGCGCTGGAACATGAAAGTGGCTGCCCTTGGGTCCCTGGTGGTGTCGATGAGTCTGGAACCCAATTCTTTAAGGAAACGTGTGGCATTTTTTCCCCATGATCCCAAGGTCTTTGATTCCACTGGGACAAATTGATACTGTTGGCTTATGTCCTGTACTTGCTGATTTTGTACTCCTCCCTGTGGTCAGCAGCTCCTCCCTGTCGCCCCACACTGTGATGGATATAGGTGTCAGCCAGTGTGGACACACAGGTATAGTCCAATGCTAAGAGCTTGCCATTCTTCCAAGGATAGATGGTCATCCCATCGGGGCGGTTTGCTGGGTTGTGGGTATTGTTGGTTGCTAGTGATCGGGGCTTCCTCTCGGCTGGTCATCCAGCTGTAGCAAGGGTTCTCTTAATGATGTTGTTGACCTCAATGTGTCTTGCATGCCAACCCTTGGTTTTGGAATAGTTAAGACCATGTAGACTGTATTGGTCTGCTTGCGCTTCGCCGCAAATACACGTATATTCTGTGTGGCTCACGAAATCGTAATGACACGATTAAAAACAAAACATACCACGGGCGGGATTTGAACCCGCCCGTGGTTTTGAGACTCTCTGACAGCGGGTTCAAATCCCGCCCGTGGTATGGTTTACATTCTGTGTGAATTGGGGCAGCAAGGAGCAGAGCCACTGCAATACAGAGGTCTTAGGGTCGAGTCGCGTTCCCAATGCCGATATGGGAACTGTTTGGAGGAAGTCCCCGGTGTGATGTGCGCTCACAGCCTGGAGACGGGCAGTCTCCCTATCTGATGTTGCAGCCCTGAGCATGTTGGCAAGCACCTTTTCAGTGATCGGTCCATCCCAGCTTGACTGTGAGCCAGTGCTGCACTAGGGTTTGGTGCTGGAGCAGCAAGAGTCTCCCATTCAGTGATGGCACTGGCATAGGTAGGGTCTTCTATTCCTGCTGAGTCACTGAGGGCATCAGGAAGAATTTGTCTTATCAACTCGTTTGATGCTATGGAAGAGGATAGGAAAGCTGATAGAGCAATCTGGGAGGATCTGCGTACTCCTAGCCCTCCAAGCCTGACCAGAAGTGAGGCTTGCAACCACTGTCCATCTTCAAGGAAAAGATTCAATACACTCTCTTGCATGGTCTTAAGCAGAGAGTCATATTTCTTGAGTTTTGGACTGCTGAAGGCTGAGGAGCATCTCAGAAAGTAGGTAAGTTTTGGGATTGACAGGCACCTGATGAGTAGGTAGAAGGCATCGTGTGTGTCAATGTCTTTCATCCTGCTTTCCATCGTCCGGAGGTCTGAGACTTTTTTTCTAGGATCAGATCGATGGCATTGGACCCAAGAGGAGCACCAAGGAGAGTGCTATTGGTTGGATCAATGGCTCGTGCTTCTGGTAAAACGGCGCTAATATTCTGGATCATCTGTCGATTGGTAGAAACTATTTCACATTTGGTGGGGTTTAAAGAAAGGCCCAGGCTTTCTCCCATGTCTTTAATTTTACTGATGTCCTCTAGGAAAGATTCTGTTGTGCCAGCCAGGGCACCATCATCCAGGAACCAGATATTGAGCTCGCTGGAGAGTGCTTCTGTGACTTCCTTGATGACCAAGCAGAATAGAAAGGGGGCGAGAGGGTCCCCCTGTTGCACACCCTCACATGAGTCAATTTCATGGTCCCCAAATAATAGTTTGGAAGTCACACTATAACGCGATTCTATGAAGGGATAGAGGGAAGGGAAGTTTCTATAAACTGCTTGGAGAGCAGCATCCCTTCTGACTGAGTTGAAAGCGTTGGCAAAGTCCAATTTGACCAAGGCTTTTTCATTGGACATGTTTTTGATATATACACGTGCTGCGTGGGCGGCTGCTTCATAGCCTTATTGTACACCGAAACCGAGCTGAGTTGGTTTCACCATTGCAGAAGCCTCTTGACTCACCCTTCTTACTGCAGCCTTGGCGACAAATCGCCGAAGGGTGTTGCCCACTGCAATGGGCCTGATTCAGCCATCCTTTTTCCGGAGGGCACACAATGAGGCACCAAAGAAAAGGGGTGTGATGGCCTCTGGGACACTGCCTGCCAGGTACAGGTTGGAAAATTTAATGAGTTCAGACAGCAGCCTTCTGAAACATCACCAAGTGCTGCATTGAGTATTTGTTTTAAGTGTTGAGGCCTTAAACCGGTGAAACCTCCTGCTGAACCCTGTGGAAATGACATAGCAGCTTTATGCACATCAGAATCCTGTAAGGTTAGATGTTCTTCTCCTGCTGCAATGTCAGGGAGGTCAATGTTGGTACTGGGAGCCCTGGGTGGATGTTTGTCCTTCAGAGCTAGCGCGGTGCTGACGTCCTTGGGAGCAATGGTATCCTCACTGGTTATAAGCCTCAGAGCTCCAATAGTATTACCCTCTTCTATTTTTTTGCTAATTTGGGCTCTGATTTTTGAGGCGTCTGGTGTCCTGTTGTTGACATTTGCCCAGCGGGTGTTTGTCGCCCTAGGGGGGAGACGGACGACGTTGTCATCCCTTGGGAATGCATTTAATGCCCTAATAACATGTGTTGCTAGTGACTTGTCCCTCCTTGGTGGGACAGCCAAACAGGCATTGCCAAAAAGCAGCAGGTTGTGCCAGGATCTGTTGTTTGAAGGAGCATCGTTGACTGTCTTCAGGTCAGTGAATTTGCTAGCAGCTTGAGGGCGAGCTGCTTTGGGGATGTGTGTCAGAGTCCTGGTGGATGTTAATTTGATTGCAGATTTGAGGTCCTCTGTAGAGGTGAAGTCACGGTAGTTGTCAGCGCTGTCTGCTAGGAGGGGCTGTTAGTTGTTCTCATTTGGAGCTCTCCTGGAGCCTAGACATCCATTGTGTGCACGGATGTTGCCAGTTGAGGGATTGAGTGCACATTCCCTGTAGCACACCCGGCAAATGCCTCGTGAACGACGGCTTTGGCTTTGTCGTGAAGATTCCTGGGAACCCGCGACTACTTGTGACATTGCTGATATCGTGGGGGTGGGAGGGCGCCAGTTGTAGGGTGACGGGTGAAGGACAGCATGGATGCATGGGGGATGAGGGTGGGGGAGTAGCGAGCGGCAGAACTTGTAATTGGTGGAACACTAAACGGCAACACCCTTGGTCAGGAAGTCAGTGGGCCTAGGCTATATACACACACACATATATATATATATATATATATATATATATATATATATATATATATATATATATATATATATATATATATATATATATATATATGTGTGTGTGTGTGTGTGTGTGTGTGTGTCGTGCCGAATATGTAAAACTGCAGCAAAAGAATCTTAGAAAACTTACCTAACCTTATTATAACAAGAACAATTTATTTTAGCCTAACCCAACTAAATATATTTTAGATTTGTTTTCAGTAATTTAACACTAAATAAACACAGTGAAATATATTTTTTCGTTAGGTTCAGAATGATTTTGGCGAAATTATTGCATACACAAATTTTCACTTGTCCTATATGACAAGATGAGCGTTGCTATTTAAGCCAAGATCGCAAGTTCTGCCTATTCGGCACGACATATATATATATATATATATATATATATATATATATATATATATATATATATATATATATATATATATATATATATATACAAATATATATATATATATATATATATATATATATATATATATATATATTATATATATATATATATATATATTATATAAGGATGGGGTCCACCTCTGGTGTAAATTGTTGGACCCATAGCCTCGGAGAAGTGGATAAAAAGGCTTCAAGGAAGAATATTTGGATTTCTTCCTGAAGCCATTTGAATATTCCACTTCCCCTACCACCCCATCTTTTAAACTATTTTTTTTTTTACCAATAGGAATATTTTATTACATAATATGTACCCACGAACAAGGGTATTGATAAATAACAACACTTCAACTAGCCAAGGAGCCGAACCCATGCTGCTTTGGCTCGCCTCATGGTGGGTGAAAACTCATCACGCCTTAATCCACAGGACACACAAACCTTAAGAGTAGAGCGTCCAGCCATGCTGGATGTTATACCCGCTACCCAAGGACATACAGTGGTGTGGATGACTCTAGGCTAAATTTCATTCTACTCCCTGTTTGGTGTACTAGTACAACGAGCAGTATATTATATTATTGTACCCAGGAACAAGTGGTATTGATCAATAACAGCACTGTGACTTCTAGCTGTACTAGTTGTACTAGTACACCAAACAGGGAGTAGAATGAAAATTAGTCTCGAGGTATCCACATCACCGTGTGTCCTTGGGTAGCGAGTACAACATCCAGCTTGGCTGGATGCGCTTCTCTTAAGGATTGTGTGGTCCCGTGGATTAAGGCGTCATGAGTTATCTCTCACCATGAAGTTGGCCAAAGCAGTGTTGGCTAGTCGCAGTGCTGTTATTGATATATATATATATATATATATATATATATAAAATATATATATATATATATATATATATATATATATATATATATATATATATATGTCGTGCCGAATATGTAAAACTGGTCAATTACCAAGAACTCATTTAAAATTAAGTCCTTCCTGAAATTTTCTCTTACACGTTTAAAGATATATTTTTTTCATTAATGTTAATGTAAAGATTTTTAATTTTGCACCAAAAGAATCTTAGAAAACTTACCTAACCTTATTATAAAAAGAGCAATTTATTTTAGCCTAACCCAACTAAATATATTTTAAATACGTTTACAGTAATTCAGTACTAAACAAACACAATCAAATATATTTTTTTCGTTAGGTTCAGAATGATTTTGGCGACATTATCGCATACACAAATTTTCACTTGTCTTAGACCAAGATGGTAAAGTTCTGCTATTCGACGACATAATATATATATATATATATATATATTATATATATATATATATATATATATATATATATATATAATATATATATATATATATATAATATATATGTCTTCTTTCAGTGCACCGGCAAGAGTGTGGTGGTCGCTCGTACAGTTCAGGCATTTAGTTGGACCGGTGGTCGAGCAGGCCTTAAAGTCGTGCCCTCCACAGCCACAGGTGAAGCAGAATTTTTCGTCTTTGATAGGACAGTCCATGGTGGTGTGCAGGTAAGAGTAGCAGTTCCAGCACTGCGAGGTGTGTTGATATCTTTTGGCTTCGATGTGCCTTGGACTGATGTAATAATAGAAGATGGCCATACCGTCAGCGAGAGCTCAGGCAGCCATTCTTACGTTAGTAAAGGTGATCTTCAGCATTGACGAAGCATTAGGGATTTTGGAGATGTGATCCACGGTAGCCCAGGGATTCTGATCTTCTATTGAAGCCTTGAGATTATCGATGAGTTTGTAGTAATCACCCTCTCAAGTCGTTTGAGGAAGACAGTCCTCTTGGCCTTCAGGGCTGGAGAAGACATGACTTTGAATCCTTGTTAAGTAAGAGTGGGTGTGACAGTCTTGATGACGAGTTTATACGCCTCGAAATCGTCGTTGCAGACAACGCTGAAGGCGTCATTTAGCGAGAGAATCGCATTAAACTTGACCTGCAGGCTACCCCTGATGTCGTTTACTGTCCCACTGCTGGGTTTGATCTTCACTGGATTGGAGCAGTTCGTCTTGGCGAACCATTGATGAAGGTAGTGCTCAGAGGTAAAGATTTCCCTTCCCAACGGGGATCGTATAGAGACGGAGAGTGTCTGGATCTGGACAGGCAACTAAAGTCAGTACCTGACCAGCCGAGCTCTGGCTCGTATGTCGGTTTACGTGCAGCCAACAGTAGCAGCCTGGTTGATCTGGCCCTAATCCACCACGAGACCTGGTCACGGACCTGCTCGTGGGAGCGCTGACCCCCGAAAATCCTTAGAAGTATACTCCAGGAACACACCCACCACACAGACCCATTCTCTGATGCCTATGCCAAAATTTGCTACTCAGCAAATTTGAGGATGGTGTAAATTACGGGTTGATGTACAACATCAACACTGATCCTACTGACGTAGATCTACATAACTGATAGTGAAAGGGTTAATAAAATAGATAGTGGTACAAAGCTGACTCTGTAATATATTGTTGAGACCTGAAAGTTATTCACTGAACTCAAATTTGCATTTAGTATAATGATACGCTGAGCATAATGGTGTACAGCAGTACAGAAGGGCCCCACTTATACAGCAGGTTAGGTTCCTGGCTACTGCTGTAAAGCAAAAATCGCTGTAAAGTGAAACATGCCCTTTTCTCACTTTCAAATGCTTATAAAAGCCTGATAACATCTTTACAGTATCATATATTAAATAAGCAATAGCTTATAGTGAGTGATGAATATAGTTATTGTAGGCAGTCTGAATAGATGAAGAATGGATGTAATTGAAAACCGCCTCATTAGTGACACTGTAGGGTAAAGCGCTGTAAAGCAGGGCCTTCCTATACATGAGAAAAATATCTAGCAAGGAAGACACTACTGCAATGAGAAGTTATAGTATACTATATATAAACTTCAAATATTTGAAGATTTCTTTATTCCTACAACTACATAAATGAAGTATTGGTTCAGTCCTCTACTAATTAATTATTAGAACATAACCATTATGGGAACATAGACTGTGTGCATCATTGATCTCAGTCTATCATTTGATTTTGTACACTGTAATTGAATTAACTCTTCTTAATTTTTCTTGATTTTGGCACCATTTTACAAAAGCTTTATATCTATTGTTGGACCAAATGGAAGTGGCAAGGGAAATGTTATTGATTCCATGCATTTCGTTTTTGGTTACCGTATTCAAAAAATTCAGTGTAAGAAAATATTTTTCCTGATCAATGAATCTGAAAAAAAAACATCAGAATGTCCAGAACTGAACAGTTTTTGTACATTTTCATATCATTAACAAGGATTCTGATGACTCTGAGGTTGTTCCCGATTCACACCTCGTTGTCTCACGCACCACATTTTCATGATAATTCATCCTTCTATCGGATAAGTGGTAAGAGCTGCCTGTTTAAGACTGTTGCAAAAAAAAAAAAAAAAAAAAAAAAACTTGGAACCTATAGCAGTGACCAAGACCACAATCGCTTCCTCATTCTTCAGGGTGAAGTCGAACAGATTGCTGTGATGAAGCCCAAAGCTCTAATAAAACATGACACTGGAATGCTCGAGCTTCTGTAGGATATTTTTGGATCATCAAGATTCAAAGAGCAGATAGAATTACTGTCCAAGAGAGTAGAGGAATTAAACGAAGCACGAGAACAGGGTAAAATTCGTGAAGAAAGAAAAGGATGAGCTAGAGGATGCCAAAGATGCTGCTATACAACGCTTGAGGCTGGAAAATCAAGTAACACACAATATACACATTTCTACACTGAAACTATTTAGACTCTTCAAGAAGAAAGGAAAAATCAAAGACTAAGAAGCAAGAAACTGACGACATTATGAGTGAAGTGAAGAAAGAACTAGTGGAACACAATGGACATAAAAAAGATAAAGAAGAGGAAATAAAAATTCCTGGAAGGAAATTGGAGAAAATTAGCAAGATAAAGGGAGAATGTTCATAGAAATTTCAAACCTTGGACAGTGAAGATGTTAAAACCCACGAAGATGTTAAGTACAGAAATCAATAGGGGGAGAAAGTCAGTTCAGTGGTGGAAAAGGTAGATTAAAAAAGCTGGAGAAAGTGTCTGAAAAAATGAGGAAGGCATACAGGAGAGTCAGACACTGAGAGATTTTGTGGAAAATGTGAGGAAGAAAGAAGAGACAGCATATCACAAAGTCGTGTCTACTCTCAACTCTGAAGCTCAGCAGCTGCAGAATGAAAACGCTAAATTTGAAACTCAATGTACTGACCATAGAAAGGAAGTTCATGAGGTTAATAGTGAGCTTCATGTTGCTCAGTCTGAATTAAATATTTACCAGAGTACAGAACGAAATGAAAAAAAAGGAAACTCGAACAGATTTTTGCAGGATTGTAGAAGGCCCAGGATACTGTCTGTCCAAGAACCAAAAAAACAACTAAATAACAAATATGGGAGACAATATACCAAGAAGTGAAGAATAGCTAAAATATGACTTGCAGAAACTTCAACGTGTAGTTCCTGAACAGCAGAACATAAAGGAGCAGCTGAGAACTGTGAGAGCGAATGTAGTCATCACAGTCTCGTGGAAGAGTCCTTGATGCTGTTTTGGAACAGTGTAACTCGAAGAAACTGGCAGTTTGGTGCAGTCATCACAGTCTGGTGAAAGAGTTTTTGATGATCTCATGGAACAGAGAAATAAGGGAAGAATTACCGGCATGTTTGGCTGATTGGGTGATGTAGGAGGCATTGATGAAAAATATAATGTATTTAGCACAGCTTGTGGACCACTGGACAATATAGCTATGGATTCAGTGGACATTGGTGAGGAAAGTGTAAGTTTTATTGAAAGGAACAATATTGGTACAGCTGCCTTCATAGCTCTGGACAAGATGTAAAAATGGAGGGGCCATTGCGAGAGATCAGTGGAAACTCCAGAAAATGTACCTCGCCGCTTTGATTTAGTGAGAATGAACGATGACAGATTGAAACGGCTATTTATTATGCTTTAAGGGATAATCTTGTAGCAACTGACATAGATCAAGCTTCACGTATTAGATATGGCAGAGAGCAACATCGTGTAGTATCTCTAAAAGGAGAGTTGAGTGAACCCTCAAGTACTATGAGTAGAGGGTGGAGGTCAGTTCATCGTGGTCGCATGGGTAAGCAAAGAACTCTTGTCAATATTGATCGTAGAGAAGCTGAGTGTGTACAGGCAGAAGGTGATAAACTGACACGACAAGCTGGACAACTTCATAGTGAACGTCCTGACCTTGGAGACTCCGTCCAAAACCTAACGAAGGATTTGAAGACGGTAAATTGAATAATGAGAAATACAAAATGGAAGTTGAGGCGACTCAGCAGCATCTTGTGTCCTTCCAAGACCAGAAAGTAAAACAGGAGGTGAAAGTTAAGTCTGTTAAACCGACCCAACAAAGATAAAGAAGATGGAGAAGAATATTGAGAAGATGAAGGTTTATAAGGCAGGAGCAGCATCCGCTCAAGAAGGTGAAACAGAAGTTACTAAAATTCATGAAACAATTATTGAAGTGACCGCTGAAAAAATCAAATCGCTCAAAAAAACTTTGGACAGTGTTAAAAAGAAAGTTAAGAACGTTAATGCAGAAATTACCAGACTTCAAGTTTGTGAATATCTAATACAGTGAATATTCAAAACTAAATTAAATATTTTCCTATCAGTATGTATGAGTTTCAGTTGAAATTTGTTAATTACATCAGTTTAAACCCAGTAAATTGCTCCGGTTCTAACACAGTAAATTACTCACTTTTAACCCAGTAAATTACTCCAGTTCTATCCCAATAAATTACATTAATTAGAGTTCTGATTAAATGAAGGTATTAAATAAGAGGTAGTAGGTTGTTAGACAGCAACCACCCAGGGAGGTACTACCGTCCTGTGGTAGTAGGTTGTTAGACAGCAACCACCCAGGGAGGTACTACCGTCCTGTGGTAGTAGGTTGTTAGACAGCAACCACCCAGGGAGGTACTACCGTCCTGTGGTAGTAGGTTGTTAGACAGCAACCACCCAGGGAGGTACTACCGTCCTGTGGTAGTAGGTTGGTAGACAGCAACCACCCAGGGAGGTACTACCGTCCTGTGGTAGTAGGTTGTTAGACAGCAACCACCCAGGGAGGTACTACCGTCCTGTGGTAGTAGGTTGTTAGACAGCAACCACCCAGGGAGGTACTACCGTCCTGTGGTAGTAGGTTGGTAGACAGCAACCACCCAGGGAGGTACTACCGTCCTGTGGTAGTAGGTTGTTAGACAGCAACCACCCAGGGAGGTACTACCGTCCTGCGGTAGTAGGTTGTTAGACAGCAACCACCCAGGGAGGTACTACCGTCCTGTGGTAGTAGGTTGGTAGACAGCAACCACCCAGGGAGGTACTACCGTCCTGTGGTAGTAGGTTGTTAGACAGCAACCACCCAGGAGGTACTACCGTCCCTGTGGTAGTAGGTTGGTAGACAGCAACCACCCAGGGAGGTACTACCGTCCTGTGGTAGTAGGTTGTTAGACAGCAACCACCCAGGGAGGTACTACCGTCCTGTGGTAGTAGGTTGTTAGACAGCAACCACCCAGTGAGGTACTACCGTCCTGTGGTAGTAGGTTGGTAGACAGCAACCACCCAGGGAGGTACTACCGTCCTGTGGTAGTAGGTTGGTAGACAGCAACCACCCAGGGAGTTACTACGTCCTGTGGTAGTAGGTTGGTAGACAGCAACCACCCAGGGAGGTACTACCGTCCTGTGGTAGTAGGTTGGTAGACAGCAACCACCCAGGGAGGTACTACCGTCCTGTGGTAGTAGGTTGGTAGAGAGCAACCACCCAGGGAGGTACTACCGTCCTGTGGTAGTAGGTTGGTAGACAGCAACCACCCAGGAGGTACTACTTCCTGTGGTAGTAGGTGTTAGACAGCAACCACCCAGGGAGGTACTACCCTCCTGTGGTAGTAGGTTGGTAGACAACAACCACCCAGGAAGGTACTACCCTCCTGTGGTAATAGGTTGGTAGACAGCAACCACCCAGGGAGGTACTACCGTCCTGTGGTAGTAGGTTGGTAGACAGCAACCACGCAGGGAGGTACTACCCTCCTGTGGTAGTAGGTTGGTAGACAACAACCACCCAGGGAGGTGCTACCCTCCTGTGGTAGAGGGTTGGTAGACAACAACCACCCAGGGAGGTACTACCGTCCTGTGGTAGTAGGTTGGTAGACAGCAACCACCCGGGGAGGTACTACCCTCCTGTGGTAGTAGGTTGGTAGTCAACAACCACCCAGGAAGGTACTACCCTCCTGTGGTAGTAGGTTGGTAGACAGCAACCACCCAGGGAGGTACTACCGTCCTGTGGTAGTAGGTTGGTAGACAGCAACCACGCAGAGAGGTACTACCCTCCTGTGGTAGTAGGTTGGTAGACAGCAACCACCCAGGGAGGTACTACCCTTTTGTGGTAGTAGGTTGGTAGACAGCAACCACCCGGGGAGGTACTACCGTCCTGTGGTAGTAGGTTGGTAGACAGCAACCACCCAGGGAGGTACTACCGTCCTGTGGTAGTAGGTTGGTAGACAGCAACCACCCAGGGAGGTACTACCCTCCTGTGGTAGTAGGTTGGTAGACAGCAACCATCCAGGGAGGTACTACCGTCCTGTGGTAGTAGGTTGGTAGACAGCAACCACCCAGGGAGGTACTACCCTCCTGTGGTAGTAGGTTGGTAGACAGCAACCACCCAGGGAGGTACTACCCTCCTGTGGTAGTAGGTTGGTAGACAACAACCACCCGGGGAGGTACTACCGTCCTGTGGTAGTAGGTTGGTAGACAGCACCACCCAGGGAGGTACTACCCTCCTGTGGTAGTAGGTTGGTAGACAGCAACCACCCAGGGAGGTACTACCGTCCTGTGGTAGTAGGTTGGTAGACAGCAACCACCCAGGGAGGTACTACCCTCCTGTGGTAGTAGGTTGGTAGACAGCAACCACCCAGGGAGGTACTACCCTCCTGTGGTAGTAGGTTGGTAGACAGCAACCACCCAGGGAGGTACTACCCTCCTGTGGTAGTAGGTTGGTAGACAGCAACCACCCAGGGAGGTACTACCCTCCTGTGGTAGTAGGTTGGTAGACAGCAACCACCCAGGGAGTACTACCCTCCGTGTGGTAGTAGGTTGGTAGAACAACAACCACCCGGGGAGGTACTACCGTCCTGTGGTAGTAGGTTGGGAGACAGCAACCACCCAGGGAGGTACTACCCTCCTTTGGTAGTAGGTTGGTAGACAGCAACCACCCAGGGAGGTACTACCGTCCTGTGGTAGTAGGTTGGTAGACAGCAACCACCCAGGGAGGTACTACCCTCCTGTGGTAGTAGGTTGGTAGACAGCAACCACCCAGGGAGGTACTACCGTCCTGTTGGTAGTAGGTTGGTAGACAGCAACCACCCAGGGAGGTACTACCCTCCCTGTGGTAGTAGGTTGGTAGACAGCAACCACCCAGGGAGGTACTACCCTCCTGTGGTAGTAGGTTGGTAGACAGCAACCACCCAGGGAGGTACTACCCTCCTGTGGTAGTAGGTTGGTAGACAGCAACCACCCAGGGAGGTACTACCCTCCTGTGGTAGTAGGTTGGTAGACAGCAACCACCCAGGGAGGTACTACCCTCCTGTGGTAGTAGGTTGGTAGACAACAACCACCCGGGGAGGTACTACCGTCCTGTGGTGGTGGTTTGGTAGACAGCAACCACCCAGGGAGGTACTACCCTCCTTTGGTAGTAGGTTGGTAGACAGTAACACCACAGGGAGGTACTACCGTCCTGTGGTAGTAGGTTGGCAGACAGCAACCACCCAGGGAGGTACTACCCTCCTGTGGTAGTAGGTTGGTAGACAGCAACCACCCAGGGAGGTACTACCCTCCTGTGGTAGTAGGTTGGTAGACAGCAACCACCCAGGGAGGTACTACCCTCCTGTGGTAGTAGGTTGGTAGACAGCAACCACCCAGGGAGGTACTACCCTCCTGTGGTAGTAGGTTGGTAGACAGCAACCACCCAGGGAGGTACTACCTCCTGTGGTAGTAGGTTGGTAGACAGCAACCACCCAGGGAGGTACTACCCTCCTGTGGTAGATTTTGGTAGACAGCAACCACCAGGAGGTACTACCCTCCTGTGGTAGTAGGTTGGTAGACAGCAACCACCCAGGGAGGTACTACCCTCCTTTGGTAGTAGGTTGGTAGACAGCAACCACCCAGGGAGGTAATACCCTCCTGTGGTAGTAGGTTGTTAGACAGCAACCACCCAGGGAGGTTAAATACCCTCCTGTGGTAGTAGGTTGGTAGACAGCAACCACCCAGGGAGGTACTACCGTCGTGTGATAGTAGGTTGGTAGACAGCAACCTCCCAGTGAGGTACTACCGTCCTGTGGTAGTAGGTTGTTAGACAGCAACCACCCAGGGAGGTACTACCCTCCTGTGGTAGTAGGTTGGTAGACAGCAACCACCCAGGGAGGTACTACCGTCGTGTGATAGTAGGTTGGTAGACAGCAACCTCCCAGTGAGGTACTACCGTCCTGTGGTAGTAGGTTGGTAGACAGCAACCACCCAGGGAGGTACTACCGTCCTGTGGTAGTAGGTTGGTAGACAGCAACCACTCAGGGAGGTACTACCGTCTTGTGATAGTAGGTTGGTAGACTGCAACCTCCCAGTGAGGTACTACCGTCCTGTGGTAGTAGGTTGGTAGACAGCAACCTCCCAGGGAGGTACTACCGTCCTGCCAAGTGAGCCTAAACTGGAAGCCTGTAATTGCTCTATATGATGGTAGGATTGCTGGTGCCTTTTTTCTGTCTCATAAACACACAAGATAACAGGTAGATCTTTCTACTTCTACTTACACATAGATGACACTACACTTGCATGTACACACATATGTATACACACCCATCTGAGTTTTTTCTATTTACTTAATAGTTCTCGTTCATTTTCTTTTATATCCATTGGGAAGTGTAAAAGAATTCTTCCTCCATAAGCTATTGCGTGTTGTAAGAGGCGACTAAAATGTCGGGAGCAAGTGGTTAGTAACCCCTTTTCCTGTATAACTTACTCAATGTAAGAAGGAAAACTTTCATTTTTCTTTTCAAGTCACCCTGCCTCGGTGGGATACGGCAGGTGCGTTAAAAAAAAGTGGAACATTGTACAATAAATATATTTTGAGAGGTGGCCATCAAGACTGGGGAGCGTAACCCCAAGAAAACAAAGAAGATTGCTGGAATGGATGCTGAGATTACAGAGGTACAAAATGAATTAATAGTCATGCAGGGTAAGAGGACTACAATTCAAGGTGAAGCTACTAAGATGTTGTGGCAGTTACAGTATCTTACAGCAAGTTGCTTATTGTTTCACTTTCTTTTACGAACACAGATAAAACATTGACACTAAGAAATAGACGAGGCCAGGCTTGTGAAGATATCAAGATTAGTATGGATTGATGCTAGTTAAGTTACCAGCCTCATCTAACTGCTTCTTACCTTCATATATTTGTCATATTACACAAGTAAACCGCTGTTACACTTTTTACTGCGTAACGTAAATAATGTCCTGGCTCCTAGGGGTTAACAACCAGCCTAGTTTAGGGGCATTTAAAATATTAAACCACATAAACCAGCCTAGGGCCATGCTTGTTCCTTCACATAAATTATGCAGTGCTAATTAAATGTCCAGTACTGAATTTATATGAAAGGACACAAAAACTCAACTATACAATAATAATATAATAACAGTAAATTAACATATAAATCATACAACCTATTCTACATTAAGAAATCACTAAACACCAGTACTCCTTTACCAAATACACAGTGTTAAGACCACCTTCCAAATATTACCAACTAGCACACTACTACTAGTGGTTTAAATGTATACAAACAGTGGGGCTATGACACTCCCCCTTCCGCCGGCCTGTAAGACTTCCCATAAAATACTCCGCGAGTACTCCACTACACAGGCCCATGAAAGCACCAAAACCAATAAAATAACGTATAGCCTAAATTACTCAATATCACCCCCTTACTTATACAAACATTAAACTATGACGTCTTGCTCCAGCCAACACTCTCCTCGTCCTGACTCAGAAACACACCTCACCTGCTCCTGTCCTCTCCTGGCTACTCTTCAGGACTAATACGCGTCCGGTTTCAGAATTAATCCCGTAAACTGACATTATATAGGGAGCATTATTTATACACATATTTTACAACACTGTGTACTGCTCTCACATAATATAATCTAAAACTTAGGACGTTGTTTTGGTTCGGCTTGGACCATTAAGTATTTAATGGTCTAAGTCGGGACTCTAAGGTTGTTTTTGTATTTTTCTAGTCATGATATTGTGCCTTTTTATTCTTTCATATTTATTGCAATTCTTCAGTTGAATATTAGTTTTGAAGCCTAAAATTAAGTTAAACCCCCTTCCCCCTTCCCCTTCCACCTTTCCCCCTCCCCGTTCCTCCCTTCCCCCCTCCCTTCCATCCCAAACTCCTATACACTATTTTATTTTTTGTAAAATTACCAACAGTTTAGAATTAAAATATGTGATGAATGGTTTGAAAAACCGACAAGTTGAAGATTGAGACACTATGGCAGACTATGGGAATCTTTATTCACAGGCCATAAAGCACAACCATAAATAACTATAGCTAAATACTCAACACCCTACTTTACAAACTTATTGACGTCTTCTCACAACACTCTCCTCGTCCTGACTCAGAAACACACCTCACCTGCTCCTGTCCTCTCCTGTACTCTTCAGGACTAATACGCGTCCGTTTCAGATAATCCGTAAACTGACATTATATAGGGCATATTTATACACATATTTACAACACTGTGTACTGCTCTCCATATATAATCTAAAACTTAGGACGTGTTGGTTCGGCTGACATTAAGTATTTAATGGTCTAAGTCGGACTCTAAGGTTGTTTTTGTATTTTCAGTCAGATATTGTGCCTTTTATCATTCATTTATTGCAATTCTTCAGTTGATATGTTTTGAAGCCTAAAATTAAGTTTAAACCCCTTCCCCCTTCCCTTCCACTCTTTCCCTCCCCTTTCCTCCTTGCCCCCCTCCTTCCTCCAAACTCCTATACACTATTTTATTTTTTGTAAAATTACCCAACATTAGAATTAAAATATGTTACAAGTTACACACAACAAATGTACCTGTTTGTGTTAGGTACGACGTCACGACACATGCACATGTACCTGTATGCGTTAGGTACAAGATCACAACGCATGAAAGTGCATGTGTTAGATGCAACGTCACAACATATGTACCTGTATGCGTTAGGTACAAGATCACAACGCATGTAACTGTGTGTTAGGTACAAGGTCACAACATATGTAACTATATATGTTAGGTACAAGATTACAACACATGTAACTGCATGTGTTAGGTACACGGTCACACAAGCATCTAATACAATATTTTACTGCAAGTAGGTTTTGGGCTGCAGGAGTGGACTGTCTGGACGATATTACAGGAGAGTGTAACGTAGCTAAATGTGGCTATAATTGAATTACTCATGTGTTGTTGTAGCTGCCATATAATGTACAGTAGTTGTAGTAGCTGTCACATTAAGTAGACTTCTACAAGAACAGTAGTTGTAGTAGCTACCAAATTAAGTAGACTTCTACAAGCACAATAGTTGTTGTAGCCTCCACATTAAGTACGGTAGTTGTAGTAGCTGTCACATTAAGTAGAGTTCTACAAGTACAGTAGTTGTAGTAGCTATCACATTAGTAGTTGCTGTAGCTGCCACATTAAGTAAAATATTACATCTCCAGTACTAGTTACATCCAGGTAATAAGGTGTTGACCAGACAGTTGCTTCTGTCTGATGTTTTCAAGTAATAACTTATTATCGTGAGCATAACTTCGTAGTACTATTGGTTACATCATTTATAATCCTCCAGAAGTGTCACAATTCAGTATTAATCGTCGGTTATCAGTATCCCAGCACCACACATTCACAGTAACAACTGCACTACCTCACCTTCCCTCCGTCACAAAATTGATTTTCTCTCCCATTTTTCACTTTACATATGAAACTCTCCTAAAAGTGAAAAAAAAAATGCTACAAAAATGTTCTTTTGACCCATGACTGTTATTTTTCATTGCTATGACCTTATTCATAGATCTTTGTTGATAAATATTTTTCTTTTGGAGAACAAAGCAAAGAAGGAGTGTTAATAATTTAAGTGTGTTAAAATTATGTATATGGAAGATCATATTTAAAAGTATTTGTCTTAAATTCCATTGTTTATCAGATACATTAATATCTTACTTATGTTCGGTTTATATTGTCCCTTAAACTGTGTTCTAGTATGTAAGTGATGACTGTGTTTATAGTGCACTAGTATGTAAGTGATGACTGTGTTTACAGTGCACTAGTATGTAAGTGATGACTGTGTTTATAGTGCACTAGTATGTAAGTGATGACTGTGTTTACAGTGCACTAGTATGTAAGTGATGACTGTGTTTACAGTGCACTAGTATGTAAGTGATGACTGTGTTTACAGTGCACTAGTATGTAAGTGATGACTGTGTTTATAGTGCACTAGTATGTAAGTGATGACTGTGTTTACAGTGCACTAGTATGTAAGTGATGACTGTGTTTATAGTGCACTGTATGTAAGTAATGACTGTGTTTACAGTGCACTAGTATGTAAGTGGTGACTGTTTACAGTGCACTAGTATGTAAGTGATGACTGTGTTTACAGTGCACTAGTATGTAAGTGATGACTGTGTTTACAGTGCACTAGTATGTAAGTGATGACTGTGTTTACAGTGCACTAGTATGTAAGTGATGACTGTGTTTACAGTGCACTAGTATGTAAGTGATGACTGTGTTTACAGTGCACTAGTATGTAAGTGATGACTGTGTTTACAGTGCACTAGTATGTAAGTGATGACTGTGTTTACAGTGCACTAGTATGTAAGTGATGACTGTGTTTACAGTGCACTAGTATGTAAGTGAATGACTGTGTTTACAGTGCACTAGTATGTAAGGAATGACTGTGTTTTACAGTGCACTAGTATGTAAGTGATGACTGTGTTACAGTGCACTAGTATGGAAGTGATGACTGTGTTTACAGTGCACTGTATGAAAGTGATGACTGTGTTTACAGTGCATAGTAGGAAGTGATGACTGTGTTATAGTGCACTAGTATGTAAGTGATGACTGTGTTTATAGTGCACTAGTATGGAAGTGATGACTGTGTTTATAGTGCACTAGTATGTAAGTGATGACTGTGTTTATAGTACACTAGTATGGAAGTGATGACTGTGTTTATAGTGCACTAGTATGTAAGTGATGACTGTGTTTATAGTGCACTAGTATGTAAGTGATGACTGTGTTTATAGTACACTAGTATGGAAGTGATGACTGTGTTTATAGTGCACTAGTATGTAAGTGATGACTGTGTTTATAGTGAACTAGTATGGAAGTGATGACTGTGTTTATAGTGCACTAGTATGTAAGTGATGACTCTGTTTACAGTGCACTAGTATGTAAGTGATGACTGTTTACAGTGCACTAGTATGTAAGTGGTGACTGTGTTTACAGTGCACTAGTATGTAAGTGATGACTGTGTTTACAGTGCACTAGTATGGAAGTGATGACTGTGTTTACAGTGCACTAGTATGTAAGTGATGACTGTGTTTACAGTGCACTAGTATGTAAGTGATGACTGTGTTTACAGTGCACTAGTATGTAAGTGATGACTGTGTTTACAGTGCACTAGTATGTAAGTGATGACTGTGTTTACAGTGCACTAGTATGGAAGTGATGACTGTGTTTACAGTGCACTAGTATGTAAGTAATGACTGTGCCCAGGGTACTAGTACCCACAATTTTTCGTACCTTCAAATCTGTCACCTGCCAATATTTTTTACCTAATCACAATTCTTTGGGTCTTCCACAATCTCTTCATACTTTTGAAAAAATCTTATCATGATTGTGGGTTGCATCTTGGGCGAGAGGATTGAATGATAGACCCAAATAAAAAATAAGATCCACACATACAAATAATACACAAACTTGTTTAGGGGGATGAGATTATAACCGCCAGGACAACAGTCACACCAGCTTATCTTACTCAAGTTAGTGTTGAGTGAGCATACCTCAGATATTGGAAATAAATGGTATAAAATACCGACACAATGGAAATATAAACACATATGCAGTATAATGTGGTCCTTTATTGACAACGTTTCACCCACACAGTGGGTTTTTTCAAGTCACAAACAGATCTACCTGGGGTGGAAGGTACGCGAGTATTTATAGTCAGGTTCAGAATACTGAGGTCAGGTGGAGAATGCTGCATCTGATGATCTACCGAGTGGGGTTACAGTCTAAAATCTTGGGTAGCTTGGAAGGGAGATTGGATAAGTTTGTGAGCAGACCTTCTGCAGTGTTCTTCCATTCCTATGTTCTTATGTGGGATAGCGATGAAGAAGTTTCTTGGCAAGTGGTTCAATTACGTTATAGAAGCCATTGTTCTAGTTGAAGTTGTTGGATATAAAAATAAGTGATGATTCCAGGATTCTTCGGTATTGAGTGTTGTCTTCTGTGGCGATAAGTCTTGAGTTTCTTAGTTTATCAAGTGGTTGTGTGAATTACGGTGTTGTACACAGGTATTCCTTGTATCGTCAGACCTGCTTGCGTATTGGTGTTGTGAAATACGTGTTTGGAGGTCCCTTGATGTTTCGCCCACATATGATTTGTTGCAGTCATTACAAGGGATTATGTATACCCCTGCAGAGGGTGGAAGCTTGTCCTGTCTATCACTGGTAATGTCCTTGATGGTCGTGGTTGTGGAGGTAGATACTTGGAATGAGGTTTTGGAAAAGATGTTGGAAACGTGTTTGGCAATGGAGTTGGTGGAGAGGACTATGTATCTCTTCTCGCAGTGTCTTCTCTGGGTGTGTTGAAGATGTTTAATGCCCGCCGTCTGCAGTCTCTGATGAAGTGACGAGGATAGTGAGTTTAGAAAATACTTGTTCAATTATAGTGCATTCTTCCACAAGAAACTCATTGCTGCAGATTCTGAGTGCACGCAGGAAGAAGCCTATAATTACACCACGTTTAGTTTTGGTGTCGTGGTGAGAGTAGAAGTGCAGAAGATCGTTTTGGTTGGTGGGTTTTCGATAGACTTTAAACCGAAGTTCGTGGTCAGCTTTGCAGAGAAGAACATCAAGGAAAGGAAGAGTTTAGCAGAAGACACTACCATCATGGTCACCACCGCTGATAAAGGAGGTGGTGTTGCTATCATGAACACTGACGATTACAGGAGCAAAATGCTCAATCTACTTAATGACCCAGATACGTACAAACCTCTCACAACTAACCAAGTGGACACAACCTTACTAAAACTTTTCTTCAAAGGACTCGCCGCATTCTGAGGGGCTCAGAACAAGGGAAGAAACTTCTGCACACCATGCCCTACAAACCCAGGCTGCCAGAATGTACGGCTTGCCAAAAACTCACAAGCCTGGTATCCCACTGAGGCCCATATCCTCGGGAATAGGCAGTACTCCCCACCAGCTCTCAGGAATTCTCGCAAAACACCTCTCTAAACTCTTGGGCACTATCAGTCCAGCACATCTCAAACACTCGGGTGATCTTCTCAATCGCATTCGCAACATCAACATCAGGAACAAGAAACTTTCCAGCCTTGTCGTAACTTCCCTATTCACCAAAGTACCTACTACACAAGCCATCGATCTCTTGCGCAGGAAAATTGACGATACACTTGATCTTCCTATTCCAGCCAGCGATTTCATCGACCTTGTTGAACTATGTGTTGGCTTTACGTGTTTCTCTTTCGAAAATCACCTCTTTCAGCAGACTTTTGGACTACTCATGGGTTCGTCACTCAATGCGGTCCTGGCGAACCTATACATGGAACATCTAGAAGCCGAACGTTTCTCCACCATTATTCCTTCGTCTGTCACCTGGCTCCGTTATGTTGACGACATTCTCCTCATAACTCCTAGACGCTTCAACGTTCAAGCTCTCCAAGACAAGCTCAACCAGGTCGAGCCTTCAATCCAGTTCGTACTTGAAGAAGAAGTCGACAACACTCAACACTCTTCCTTTCCTTGATGTTCTTCTCTGCAAAGCTGACCACGAACTTCGTTTTAAAGTCTATCGAAAACCCACCAACCAGAACGATCTTCTCCACTTCTACTTTCACCACGACACCAAAACTTCCTGCGTGCACTCAGAATCTGCAGCAATGATTTTCTTGAGGAAGAATGCACTATAATTGAACAAGTATTTTCTAAACTCCACTATCCTCGTCACTTCATCAGAGACTGCAGACGACAGGCATTAAACATCTTCAACACACCCAGAGAAGACACTGCCGAGAAGAGATACATAGTCCTCCCCACCAACTCCATTGCCAAACACGTTTCCAACATCTTTTCCAATACCTCATTCTAAGTATCTACCTCCAACACCACGACCATCAAGGACATTACCAGTAACAGACAGGACAAGCTTCCATCTTCTGCAGAGGTATACATAATCCCTTCTAATGACTGCATCAAATTATACGTGGGCGAAACATCAAGGGACCTCCAAACACGTATTTCAGAACACCAATACGCAAGCAGGTCTGACGATACAAGGAATGCCTGTGTACAACACCGTAATTCCCCTAATGTTCTGATGTAAACAAAGGCGTGTTGAGTGTTGCCATCTATGGTTAGGTTTATTTATTTTTATTTTATTTTATTTCATTATTTATTTTTGTTTTGATTAATTTTTAAAAATCAATTTTACTCTCCAAACACTTGAACTTTTTAGGCAGGGACCCCTTTGCACTTGCACCATGTGCGCAGTCTTGGATGAGCCCCTGAGCCCCTTGGACCGCGGGGCCCCCAAATGTGCGGGGCCCTAGGCAAATGTCTAGTTTGCCTATGCGGTAATCCGGCCCTGGATCATCTGCTCACAAACTTATCCAATCTCCCTTCCAAGCTACCCAAGATTTTAGACTCTATAACCCCACTCGGTAGATCATCAGATGCAGCATTCTCCACCTGACCTCAGCATTCTAAACCTGACTATAAATACTCGCGTACCTTCCACCCCAGGTAGATCTGTTTGTAACTTGAAAAAGCCCACTGTGTGGGCGAAACGTTGTCAATAAAGAATCACATTATACTGCATATGTGTTTATATTTCCATAGCTCAGATATTACTATAATATCATACACAACTTGTGTGTATGGTATTATAGATAGCAGGCACTAGTACCACAATGCATATAAGTTAAGTTTACTTTTCTGGGTTATGCCATATTTTACCGAAATTTTAACCAGTGTATACATGTAGTGTCAGGTGGGTGGGTGCACTGGGGTGCAGAGAAAAAAAATACCTATTTCGTTAGAACACAGGAATTATATAAGCAGTCACTCATGTTTTAGAGATTATGATCATATAATACTTCAGTTCCTTTAACAGTTATAAAAACATGTTCCAAATATTTTGTGTATAAATATTATTTAAAGTACAGGAAGGCACCACTTATATGGCAGGTTATGCTGTATAGCCCTTGTGGCTTAGCGCTTCTTTTTGATTATAATAAAAAAATATGGCAGATTAGGTTTCAGGCTGCCGCCGTAAAGCGAATCACACCTCTCTCTCTCTCACTCTCTCTCTCTCTCTCTCTCTCTCTCTCTCTCTCTCTCTCTCTCTCTCTCTCTCTCTCTCTCTCTCTCTCTCTCTCTCTCTCTCTCTCTCTCTCTCTCTCTCTCTCTTTAAAATGCATATAAATGTCTGATAACATGTTTACACTATTGTATATTAAGTTAGCAATACAGCTTGGCAAAGAAAAAATAAAAAATAAAATGCACATACAGTACACTCATTACTGTAAAATATTTGTAGTCACAATGTCAGACGGATTAATGAAAATGTCTATAATATCGTAATTTACGACATTTAAAGTGCCCCAGAGCGATTATTATTATTTTTAATATTATACTGATTGCCATCGACATACTATATTCATTGAGTTTAATCATTTCTAACTTGGCATTTAAAGTAAGAGACTTATGAGTTCTCTTTTTTTTATCACAACTAACTTTAGATGTCATCGTCAACGAGAGAGAACAAGAGAGACAAACAAAGTGAATGGGTGGAGGGCGGTACACGAACACAGTTCATACGCGTTCATATCGCATCTTCCATGTGTTTGTGAAGCTTTTTCCCCACAATACACATTACACTGTGCACAAGTTGTCTTCACCTTGCTGCAGTAGAATATATAACAGCAACACTCCCATTCGTATGCAACAAACCATTTTTAGAGCAAATGATGCTACGAGTAAATGCATACAAAGGAACATTTTTCTACAGTACCCCAGTAATGCTGTACTGTACACAGCTCCTCTGGTGTTGGACTAGAGAAAATGAATTCTTGGTTACTGTTACAAGCCACTCGGCTACACATCTCATATTTATCATATAAGTGACATACTACTACACAGAAAGTTGCTTGTTATGCAACATTTCAGGAAAATGAGATCAGTTTTGTCCCAGGATGCGACCCACACCAGTCGACTAACACCCAGGTACCTATTTCATTGATGAGTGAGCATTGACAACTGGTGTAAGAAAAAAAGAGCCGGGAGTCGAACCCGGACCCTCATCGTGTGAAGGTAGAGCATTGCCACCAGGCCACAGGGCACCGTGTTAAATTGTTCTACTATACTTACATGCTTTAAGATTATATGATATGTATTGTGTTTCTTACATAATTTTGGAAAAATATCGTCGATTATTATTATTATTGAATCTTCAACACTAGTGAGACACTTTTAGTGATTTTAATGTGTACCTGCATGTCACCACAGTGCATAAGTTTATTAAAGTACAGGTATACATAAGTACAATTATCAGAGTATATATAAAATATGCAATAACTTTAAAATACTTGAAATTTTGGAAAGTTTCCAGATATAATCGGTAGACGCAGAGCTCACGGAGGATGTAAACAGTGACGCATGGATGCTGTAATAGCGAATCATGGAGCCGTGTAAATGAATTTTTGGCTGTAATTTGAATTGTCCATATTAGTGAACCGCCGTAAAGCAATGTGTGTAAAGCAAGGCTCTCCTGTAGTTAAGAGTCACCACACACACACAGGGTGGGTGATATAAGGCAGACAGTATGCCAGAGTAAATGAAATATGACAATTTGCTGAATAAATTTATATTTTAACAGAAAAGACACTTATCATATTTTAATGAGATACGGAAAGTTTATGCAAGTACTTATATGAATATAATTTAACAAACATGACGGGCAGTTTTAATTCCCCAGTCAAGGATTTTCGTTTTACATATTTTTTTTTAGTTTCATCTCTTTGCCAAACATCTGTTTTTGTACCATAATATCCTATATATTTTTTTTTCATCGTGGAGGTGACAAGTACAGTGTGTGGCTTCAATTTAAAGGAGAGGTGAGGATGTTGCAATGTCGGGTAATCCCAGCCCTCATGTTAGTGCCCTTTGAGTAAGACAATGAGTGAATGAGTGACAGTGGATGTGGTTTCTTCTTCTTTGTCAGGTCACCCTACCTCAGTGGGAGACAGCCATTATCAAAAGAAAAACATAATTTTCCTCAGGTATGAGTTTCTTGTATGTTACTGGACCAAGCTTCCCTTATTACTCTCAGCTTCACTATTACTCACATTACCTTCTCCACAAAGAATAAACATTGTATGCAAAGTATGAATCAGATAGCTGTCTAAATTTATCCTGCATAAAAACAATTGCTTCTTCGGATCAAAGTGAATAAAAGTGCACCATTGGTGGGAGTAACATTTTACGATGATACTCTTGTTTAACTTGTATATTTTTCAGGAATTAATTTGTCTTCTGCAACAATAATTTTCCCATAAATTTTAAGAGTATGTTAGAGATTCACAACATCGTAACAACAAGATTGCAAACAAATAGCAGAACCGATGGTGCTGAACCAGAGGCAGGTGAGTCTTAACGCTCACAGGCCAGTGTGCTAACCATTGGTCCATGCCACTCTAACAACATCCATCCATATTCCTATACACCATGGTAAAGTTAGCATAGGTCCCATTGTTACTACAAATGTAAGCTTTACAAGTGAGTCGCACACCAACACAGCTGGAGAGAGCCGTGGGTTCGACCACCAAACATTCACTGATTCGTCCATAAGTGACTTTTAAAAATAAAATTAAAAACTATAACACTGAGGGACACTTTTCTCGAATCAGCCCACTATCTTAAGTGTCTTAGTTCATCCACCTGACACTTACGCTGTCTTAAGTATCTCAGTTCATCCCACCTGACACTAACACTGTCTCAAGTGCGTCCCAGTTCATCCCACCTGACACTAACACTGTCTCAAGTGTCCCAGTTCATCCCACCTGACACTAACACTGTCTCAAGTGTCCCAATTCATCCCAGTCGGTGTTCAGCAACCCACTAAATGACAGCAAGGTAGTAAATGCAGAAAGATTTTTCACTCCAGCAGAAGGCCGCGCAGACATTAGTACGAATCCCATAGATTTCGAAAAAGAAATAGACAACATGCCCACTCACTCATCACCTGGACCAGATTCAAGGAATTTATAAAGAGATGCAAAGCACCACTAGCACGAGCCCTCAGTATTCTTTGGAGAAAGAGCTTAGATCTAGGTGAAATACCGGAAGCCTTAAAAAGAGTGTAGACATAACTCCTTTGTATAAAGGAGGTAGTAGAGCACTTGCTAAAAATTACAGACCAGCAGCCCTAACCTCTCACATCATAAAAATCTTCGAAAGAGTGATGAGACGGCAGGTTACAAATTTCATGGAGCAGCACAACCAACATAACCCGAACCAGCATGGTTTTAGAGCAGGACGATCACGTCTGCCACAACTGCTGATCCATTATGACAGGATTACGGACGCATTGGATGACGACCAAAACGCAGATGTGATTTACACAGATTTTGCAAAGGCGTTTGACAAATGCGATCATAGAGTGATAGAGCACAAAATTAAGACCATGGGCATTACGGGGAAGGTAGGCAGATATATTTTCGGGTTCCTAACACACAGAATACAAAAAGTAGTAGTAAACAGAAGATCCAGTATCAGCGAGGTCAAAAGCTCAGTGCCCCTAGGCACTGTCCTGGCACCTCTGTTGTTTCTCATCCTCATAGCAGACATAGATAAAAACACCCGTCACACTTTTGCATCATCATTTGCACATGACACTAAAATAAAGCATGAAAGTCACTAGGGTAGAGGACACTGAAACCTTAGAGGAAGACATAAGCAGGGGTTTCCAGTGGGCAGTGAAGAACAACATGACATTCAGTGATGATAAGTTCCAGCTGCTTAGGAATGGAAACAATAAAGAACTCAAAAGGAATACTATATACAAAACACAAGAGGATCACAAAATAGAACGAAAGGAACACGTAAAAGACCTGGGAATAATTATGTCAGCTGTGCTCTCTCATTTAGAATAATGCTCAGTGCTGACGGCCCCGTTCAAAGCAGGAGAAATATCAGAGCTGGAGCATATACAGAGATCGTTTACGGCTCACATTGAGCCAGTAAAGTACCTAAATTACTGGGAACGCCTTCAAGTCTTGAACATGTACTCATTGGAGAGGAGGAGAGAGAGATACATGATAATATATACCTGGAAAGTACTCAAGGGTCTGGTCCCAAATCTGCACACTGCCATAACAACATGCTGGAATGAGAGATATGGGAGGAAGTGCAAAATAAACCCAGTGAAGAGTAGGGGTGCGGTGGGGAAATAAGGGGACACTGTATCAACATCCGGGTCCCAGACTTCAATATCTTACCAGAAGATATCAGAAACACGGCTGGAACAAGTGTATGAAGCCTTCAAGAGGAAACTGGACAAGTATCTTCACCAGGTGCCAGATCAACCAGGCTGTGATGGATATGTGGGGCAGCAGTCCTCCAGCAGCAGCAGCCTGGTTGACCAGGCAAGCACCAGACGAGCCTGGTCCATGGCCGGGCTCTGAGAGTAGTGAAACACTCGAAACTCTTCAAAGGTAAGGTCAAGGCACCTGACACTAACACTGTTTTAAGTGTGTGTGTGTGATGAATGGTTTTGAAAACTGACAAGTTGAAGATTGAGACACTTATGCAACATATGGGAATTTTTATTGAGGTAACGTTTCGCCACACAATGGCTTCATCAGTCCAATACAAAGCAGAAAGGTGTAAGGAGAGGAGTTTAAGGTAATCAGTCCCTCAGCCTGGAGTCGATGTGTTCAGTCCATCAATCTTGTAGAATGTACAGCAAAGGGCCGTATACGTAGCTTATATACTGTAGTCAGGTGAGGCGAAGCAGGAGGAGGTGGGGTCATAGTGGTACCATCCACTAGTCTAAGTAGGTCTTCGTCCAAAGGTTGGACAAGTGTTGAAGAATTCTTTGTATCAAGATCCCATCATCATGGGTATTATATACGTATATAATAAGTATATAATACCCGCTCATTGTATTCTAATTCACCTTGTTATATTCAGAAATTATTAACACTGAAATTTTCGCATAAAACTTCATAATATAGAACTCTAAACTAGTTTTTATGTATATAGCTTGTTAATACTAGTGTTAATCTGCCAGAAATGTCGTGCATAACAAGACTTTCAATGGAATGGAATTTAAAAAAACGAACTGTATTTCTGAAATGAACTGTTCTCTCAGGAGGAGACTTTACACCCTGTATTCCATTAAAATTATTTTTTATTGTTATTACCATTGTTATTGTAATTATTATTGTTGGTAATATTGCTATTAATTTCGTTAATAATAATGTATTTTTTTTTATTTTCTGTGAAAGCTGAGTCTGACGAGAGCAGCAAGCAAAATTAGTCTCTATGACTAATATTTGACATTCACCACGATCACTACCACTCACGTTACATCCATCATCCTTATACAATAAGAAAGCTGTCACCTGTGGTAAGTAATTAGGTTCATACATCCATCATCCTTATTCAGTAAGAAAGCTGTCACCTGTGGTAAGTAATTAGGTTCATACATCCATCATCCTTATTCAGTAAGAAAGCTGTCACCTGTGGTAAGTAATTAGGTTCATACATCCATCATCCTTATTCAGTAAGAAAGCTGTCACCTGTGGTAAGTAATTAGGTTCATACATCCATCATCCTTATACAATAAGAAAGCAGCCACGTGTGGTAAGTAATTAGGTTCATACATCCATCATCCTTATACAATAAGAAAGCTGTCACCTCTGGCAAGTAATTAGGTTCATGCATCCATCATCCTTATACAATAAGAAAGCTGTCACCTGTGGTAAGTAATTAGGTTCATACATCCATCATCCTTATACAATAAGAAAGCAGTCACTTGTGGTAAGTAATTAGGTTCATACATCCATCATCCTTATACAATAAGAAAGCTGTCACCTGTGGTAAGTAATTAGGTTCATACATCCATCATCCTTATACAATAAGAAAGCAGTCACTTGTGGTAAGTAATTAGGTTCATACATCCATCATCCTTACACAATAAGAAGCAGTCACCCTTGTGGTAAGTAATTAGGTTCATACATCCATCATCCTTATACAATAAGAAAGCAGTCACTTGTGGTAAGTAATTAGGTTCATACATCCATCATCCTTATACAATAAGAAAGCAGTCACCTGTGGCAAGTAATTAGGTTCATACATCCATCATCCTTATACAATAAGAAAGCAGTCACCTGTGGCAAGTAATTAGGTTCATATATCCATCATCCTTATTCAATAAGAAAGCAGTCACCTGTGGTAAGTAATTAGGTTCATACATCCATCATCCTTATACAATAAGAAAGCAGTCACCTGTGGCAAGTAATTAGGTTCATACATCCATCATCCTTATTCAATTAGAAAGCAGTCACCTGTGGTAAGTAATTAGGTTCATACATCCATCATCCTTATACAATAAGAAAGCTGTCACCTCTGGCAAGTAATTAGGTTCATACATCCATCATCCTTATACAATAAGAAAGCAGTCACTTGTGGTAAGTAATTTAGGTTCATACATCCATCATCCTTATACTATAAGAAAGCAGTCACCTGTAGTAAGTAATTAGGTTCTACATCCATCATCCTTATACAATAGAAAGCATCACTGTGGGTAAGTAATTAGGTTCATACTCCATCATCCTTATACAAAAGAAAGCAGTACTTTGTGATAAGTATTAGGTTCATACATCCATCATCCTTATACAATAAGAAAGCTGTCACCTCTGGCAAGTAATTAGGTTCATACATCCATCATCCTTATACAATAAGAAAGCAGTCACTTGTGGTAAGTAATTAGGTTCATACATCCATCATCCTTATACAATAAGAAGGCAGTCACCTGTAGTAAGTAATTAGGTTCATACATCCATCATCCTTATACAGTAAGAAAGCAGTCACCTGTGGTAAGTAATTAGGTTCAGAATGGAAAATTAATTCTGTGTTTTACGATATTTATCGTGTTAAGTATATTCTCGAAAGTGTCACCTCATCACATGTCTTTACGAAGGTATTCTGTTAACTTTGCACAAATTATTTCTGAGAACGCTTTCAGTCTGAACCAAATGTTTAAAACTGTGGAGACCAAGTAATGTTGAACGCTCATGCCATCAAAATCTTGCACTGGCAAGAAAAACAGGTTACTCTTCATTTCACGGCAGCAAAGTATTCCTTGAACTTGCTTATATAGACAAATGCAGTACAGGATTTCAAGTGCAAGGCTTTGCTAATTATTTGGCCGGCTAATAAGGCATCATTGATGACTTAAGTCGTGTTTGATGAGTGTTTCAAACATTATTCCTGCAGTGAAACTATAAACTACCCAAAAATTGATGTATTCTATCTTCTCATTCTTGATCATTCCTGTACTGTTCTAATCCTCCCACAATTTTAGTCTGTAGACCGAAACGTGATGGTTGTTTTTACCACCATCAACAATATCTTGAATACAGCTACTGCAACAAACAAAAATTCTGTATCATACACATTAACATAAGAAGCACAGCAATCGTTCATTTCAGGCCAGTAAGGTCACATCAACCCACCCTCTCTACTCACTTCCATTTTAACAATCAACATAAACTAGAATGTAATGTAAAATAAATTATATTAAATGATACACAAGCTCTCTTTTGGTTGGGAGGGGATAGGATTATGACCTTTAAGTCACAAACTTATCTTACTCAAGTGATAGGGTTCAGAGAGCATAATTATAAATCTCTCTGAATATCACAGAAATAATGTATTTTGTTCATATTAAATAATTCTGACTAAATTTAGACTGACTTTAAAGAACCTGGATACGACTCAGCTATATTTTGTAAATCTTAACAAGGTTAGTTAAAATTATTTTTGGTGAAAATTTTAGAATTGGCAAACCATGTTAATTCATATAAATGTTGTATAAGTAACTTTCAGTCCATACGAAGAAATCTGAAAATTCTATTTTTAAGGACATTAGGCATGTTGAACCACTCGAGGTATAAAGCGTGACTTACACAGTACAGTTCAATGCTAATTTTACTCCACCAGTTCCTAAGCCTGAGTGGAATTTTATTAATAAGGGTAATTATTACAGGATGTGGACGCGCACTGCGGGCCCAGCGAGGTGACCTTGAGTATAGAAGCTGACAGAGGATACCTGAGGGTATAATTCTAACTGACGTACTGCCAGGACGACATAATGTTCTGACAGATATGGATCTACACGCTACCATAAACACTTACTTAAATGAGAGATATAGAATGAAGTTTGAAACAGACCCACCCATGGGCACAATAACACTGTCACTAGCCTGAGTCTAAGACTATTCAAACTGCTACGAGTTACTGGCACAGATAGTCTACTTGATCAAGACTATTCAACCTGATGCCAGCAAATATCAGAAATATTGCCAGAACAAGTGCAGAAGTATTCAAGAACAACCTGCATAACTGTCTCTGCCATGTACCACATCAACCAGATTCTGAGGGAACTGTCCTCATGTTTCTCCAGACACTATACGATCCCTACAGGTTTAGCACTCCCACCATGAATGTAATAATGGTTGGGTAAAAACATGAGTGACCTTCAGGAATGGTACCTTGACACCATTACAGGGCTGTTAACCATAAAATTGAAGCTCCTCTTCCTTTCCTTGGACTGAATGTGATTGCCTCCCATCTCTCTCCTCCCATAGTACTCTATTATTATTATTATTATTATTATTATTATTATTATTATTATTATTATTATTATTATTATTATCGAAAAAGAAGCGCTAAACCTACAAGGACCTGTACTCAAAGACCAATAAAGGTTTACCATGTGTAGAACAAGAGGTTGTCTGTGAGTTTATGACTGATTAGGTTGGTGAACCATGTCCGGTCATTGTGGAGTTTAGACCAGGAACCTGCCACTTCATTCCTAGATACCTGAATTAATAAGGATCAGCCGGGCTGTGATTCGTACGTTGGACTACGTGGTGCCAGCAGTAACGGCCTAGTTGATCAGGCTCTGATCCACCGGGAGGCTCGATCATGGACTGGGCCGCAGGGGCGTTGTTCCCAAGAATACCCTCCAGGTAGGTAGACCTTCACGCTATTCAGTGTGTAGTGTGTTGTATTAGACAGTTGCAGTGGCAGATCTCTAGTAAAGGTATTGACCACCCCTTTGCACGTGGTCACAGATTACAAGAATCAGTCAATTAAGTGGAGGGAAGATGTGCCATGGTGTACAGATATATGCTTGTTGAGTCACCTACAGCTGTCTGGTCCATCAATGAGAGTTTCTTAATCGTAGAGAAGTGTAACTAATCCGGGTCGTGTGTTAACGGATTGGTACTACACTACACAAGACTGTTGTGGAGAAAGTCTCACACTATGGTTTTCGTGTGACTGAGGCCGTAGTCGCGGCTCAGGTCTCCCATGGGTGCTCTTGGCAGGGAAAAGAGTGGTTACAGCTATTTTAATGTGTAGGTAGTGTAATTACTCTGCTAAGCTAAAATTACTTACTCTAATTTAGCTTAAATACGTATAAGGAGTAGTGTATAAACAGTAGACTGTTGAGGCGTTGTTGCTAGGCTAAGTCTGACAAACTAAGAAGATATAAGCGGCACCTCGATAGGCGTAGGCGAGGGCCGCACCTCTCTCCCTCTCCCCCCAACTGGTTGAAGGTTTGTATCGGTTTGTCTGGGAAATCACCGAGAATTCCCGCATAGCACACTCATGATTCTACTCTATGGACAAACACCGTGTACGTCAGGCCCATCCTGGAGTATGCAGTTTGGAATTCACACCTGGTCAAGCACGTCCAGAAATTAGAGAAAGTGCAACAAGGCTAGTACCAGAGCTAAGGGGAATGTCGTACGAAGAAAGGTTAAAGGAAATCGGCCTGATGACACTGGAGGACAGGAGGGTTAGGGGAGACATGATAACGACATACAAAATACTGAGAGGAATAGATAAAGTGTACAGAGAGAGGATGTTCCAGAGATTGGACACAAGGGGTTACAATTTGAATTTGAAGACTCAGATGAGTCAAAGAGATTTTAGGAAGTATTTCTTTAGTGATAGAGTTGTCCGGAAGGAGAATAGTCTGGCAATTGATGCAGTGGAGGCACGAACTATACATAGTTTTAAGACGAGGTATGATAAAGCTCATGGAGCAGGGAGAGAGAGGACCTAGTAGGGATCAGTGAGGAGACGGTGCCAGGAGCTATGTATCGACCCCTGTAACCACAAATAAGTGAGTACAAATAAGCGAATACAATGCAATAAATTTATTTTCCCCCTTACTCTGAATTAACCTGATCAGTTGCCGTGTGCTGTACGACATCTAAGAGTCTAGCACTCATCCTTCGTAATAACACTAAGGCCCACTTGGTTTTGGAAAACACTTTAAAAAGTTCACTAAAATCCTTCTGTATATGATATTGGTTAAGATTTCCAACAATTACTGAATGTTGACATATTGAAATATGAGGGAGTCTGCATTTTCAGTCATTACTTGATTAGGTCTGTTTTCTAACAAAACCCTTGCTGGATTTTGAATTTTCTTGAATTCATCATGTGTAAATTTGAATAATATAATAATGTTTTAAAAAGATGATTTGACCCTTTGAGAAATTTTATGTGAAGGAGGGTGTGTAGTGGCCGCGGAGTGATACAGTAATTTGTGAGCACTGGTTGTCGTGGAAAATTCAGCTAATAATCTGGTGTCTCTGTATTAATGTCCTTGCTGAAGAATTGAGTCAGGGAAATTGTGGGACTTCAAGAATTTTGTGTGGATGGCAGAGAATAAGGAATACGCCATCAACTTCTAGAGTCCATTCACCCATAGTGGTTATGTTAGGACAATGAGTGTTCACAAAACCATGTGAACTCACCAACATTGGTAATGATGCCCATAATGGTGGCTGACAGAATTCTGATACAGTGGGAACTCCTAATATATGTGTGTTCAGTATGACATTGTGTACAGCGATTGAGGCAGACATGACACAAGCATAACCCTATAGTCTTCTACATGGCACAGGACCACCTGCTCAGCTGAAACAGGAGTAGGTGGGTGGGTAATATGTAAGGGTGTTCACCAGATCTCGAATCCTGTTAGTTGGTTCAGTGAGTATATCTCCAAAAAACAACTTATTAATCTTTTTCTTCTGTTTCTTCTTTTTTTTTCCCAAAAAAACTTTCTTGACGTTCTTCTCTACGAGGAGAGGTTACGGGAAATAAACCTGACGACACTTAAGGATAGGAGGGATAGGGACCACAAGATAACTTATAAAATACTGAGAGAAATGACATGGTTGATAGAAACAGAATGTTTCAGAGATGGGACACAGCAACAAGGAGTCACAGCTGGAAGATGAAAACTCAGATGAGTCACAGGTATGTTAGAAGTATTTCTTCAGTCACAGAGTTGTCAGGAAGTGGAACACTGTGAAGAGTGATATAGTGGAAGCGGGATCAATACATAATTTTAAGAGGTTTCATAAAGCTCATGGAGCAGGGAGAGAGTGGACCTAGTAATGACCACCGAAGAACCGGGGCCAGGAGTCATGACTCGACCCCTGCAACCACAAATAGGTGAATACATACATACATACATACATGAATATATATATACATACACACACATATACACAAAAGACCATCAATTAGCTGGTGATGTAATAACACTTTTTTCACGATAACACAGTTGAATAATAGCGTCATATTTTGTTGAGCACACAAGGTACTGATCATTCAATATTGAGTAAGTTTACCGGACAATATATCAGGCCGTTGGTTCTTCACGCTCCTAGTGCACACGTCCTCCCACTCTATAGCTGTTAGCGTGTACACATAGCTTACTATACTCAGTTTGTAGTAATGCATCATTTTTTTGGGATCTATTCATCTTTCCATCTCTTCTCTGGATAGTTACCATGGCGACCATGAGGAATGTGAGCAACACTGAAAGTTGATAAAAGAAAGCATAAACATGCAAGTCTTGGCGTTTAAAAAAAATCGAGATATTAGCAAGCGTAATTAAAAGTGGTGCATATGAGATGGAGACGGCGCGAGCGCTTAGAAATAATGACCTATGAGTGACCCAGATGGTGACCTTCTAAAAAATGACATAAAAGTTTCAAAATGATGGGAAGGATTGTAAAGGACCTGCCTAGTATGGGCCAACAGGCCTGCTGCAGTGTTCCTCCTTTCTTATGTTCTTAAATCTAGATAAGACGGAAAAAATTAAGTGGATTAAGCAGAAATCCAATAAAGATCCACCATTTAACTGCATCATAATTAAGAAAAAACTGTAGAGTGGTATAAAAGAGTGGGTGATGGGGAGGGAAGGCCTGAACGAGGGTGTCTTTAGTTCAGGCTGGTTCCACAAGTTCAGACTGCGTAATTGTTGCATACTAAATTTTCTGGTGTAAGTGCTGTTGACCACAAAACAGCAATGAATTTCCCTATTAAGTTGGAGGAAATTATTTCTCAGAGACGGCTAGGAGCTCCGGCAAGTGTTTAATGCTGACGATACATGTCTTTATTGGAAGATGATACAAACGAAAAGTGCAACAGGACTCAAGGCAGCGAAAGATAGCTTAAGCTTACTATTGTGCGGTAATACAAAAGTGCAAACTCCGTGTTATGCTAATTACTAACCAAAACCACCTTACCAGTGATATGATCCACTCACGATGTTATAAGTATGATTGTTATTTTTATGTGAAAAAAATGTCGAATTATTTATCATTAGTATATACTGATAATTATATTTATATGCATAACTAACTTTTGAATTTGAAGATAGGCTTGTTGACAGAAGAGATGTGAAGAAATTGTTTGCTAAATTGTTAAGGACAGGCGTAATTAGACCTAGTGTTATCATAATTTTTAATTAATGGAAATGCAACACTACTGAAATATTTAAAAAATAATTATTGTAGTGCATAGATTGTTCCTATAGATAAATTTTTGCTTTCATTTCATCCTCTGGCTTCCACAGTCTTCCCTCTGTCTCAATAACTCCTCTGCTTTCTTATCCAACATCTCAACTTTCACTTCTAACAGGCACATCCATTTTCTCCCTGGGCTTTCTCACTTTATATCTCTCAAAAACTGTTTCTTATTCCCTGCAGAATTCGCTGATAAAGTCTTGCCCATTCTTTCTTTTCCAATTGTTGTATTCTTTTTCACTTCTCTTTCATTTTTTCTTTCTGTTCCATTTTATCTGCTTTCTTTAAATCGTTTATGATTGTAAAAAAAAAAATTCATATTCTCCCTTATCATTATCTTTCCTCATAACACCATTGAACTTCAAATACATAATTGAGCTTCAAAATGATTTAGACAGATAAATGTTGCGGCCTGGAAAGTGGCAGTTAATGTAAGAATGATTTAGGAGTTATAGTCAGCAGAAATGTGAAGGCAAGACCACATAGGCTTCCATAATAAGATTAACAGACTGAGTGGATTTATAAGGGATATTTATCCAAGGTTATTCAGCATTTCTTCGCATGTTTAGCAAGGCTCATTTAGATTATTCGGTGGAGTTCCGGTGCTTATACCACACCATGTATATTAATACATCAGAGAACATACAGTGATGGATCACAAAATTGTTCGACTACAAGACGGATCTTTCATACAGTGATCGATCGAGAACCCGAACCAACACTTTCTTGTAATCCAATTTCGTTCTTAGGTAGCTTCAAAAGTAGGCGAATGGTTAATACTGGAGACAGTGGAAGAGGTGAAGCGATAATTTGTCTCTCCACTATTCCCTGTCTCCAGCATCAACCTCATCACTGTATTTGATTAAGGAAGCCTGCTGTACAGGCGATACGTTTCGACAATAACAATGCCCATGTATTGCACATATGCCTAATTAATCATCTTTTCGATACTGTATGCCTTTAATAAAAAAAAAGGGTAACTAGTTGGTTTTGAGAAAGACCGACCTAGCAAGGGCCAGTAGACCTGCTGCAGTGCTACTCCATTTTTTTTTATTTTCAATCACCCCGCTTATTTCCCCCACCGTAATTACTCTGTTTCCTTCCCTCATACATCATCACTCATTCCTCTATACTTCACCAATTATTTGTCTTTCCACCCACCCCACCACTACTCATTAAGCTCCTCTTGAACACCTACACCTCGCTTATTAAGAACGTATTTTATGTTCTGTACTCTTATGTAAATGGTATATAATACCGACAAATAAATGAGTAAGACACGTGTGCAACAGTCGAATACAGAGGAGACAGTAGAAGGAGTGGAAGCGCAACGATGTTGTCATCAGTCCATCACCGACGAAAAAGTAATTTTAAGGTGGTCAGTCTCTCAGCTGGGAGAAGATTTCTGCTCCATATTTTTGGAGACTTTTGGAGCAGAACTCTTCCCCAAGTCAAGGGAATGACCACCTCAGCACTACTTCGAGGGCAATGGACTGATTACATTATCTTTACATCTCAACTGCTTCTGTTTCTTCTGTAATCGACTGAAGAAGCCTGCAGTGTAGGTGAAACGTTTCGACAATAATGATATCAAACTACTGTACTTGAGTATTAGTCTGTCCTCTTAATGAGTCTTGATAAAGGTCTCGGCGAGCGAAATGCTGTCTAAAAAACTGTTCAAACCTTACAAACGTGTTCACAAACATAATTTGATTGTAGGTTTACTTATAGCAGTCACACTCTACACTACTCAGTCTTCAAGTTCAACGTTGTTAAGAGAATAGAAGATGGAACGTGAAGTTAATGAGAGACATGTCGGAGCGGGAAGACCCAGGTGACACAGAGTGAGAAAGAGGAGACAAATACATGCATATAACAAAGAGTGAAAAAGAAAGTATGAAAATCTAATGAAGAATGCACCCGGAAAATAATATTATAATGGGTATTATGTGATGACCGTGTTATGATATCTCAAGACTATTCTTCCTAACATTTCCGACATATTAAGGTTGCATTGCTGTATAGCCCTTGTGGCTTAGCGCTTTTTTTTTATTATAATAATAATAATTAAGGTTGCAGGTTATCCTCTTGGTAACTGATAGTATTTCACTTAGGCAAAGACAGTCAAAAGGGTGACTGTTTGGCAGGCATTAGATAATGATTATCTGATTTAGACATTTCCAGCTATTATTGATAGAGGACAATCTATCCTAACCAAATCTAACTTAACAAATTTTAGCCTACACTGCGTAAATCAAAATATATGAAGATACGTGATTTATAAAAGGTTTAAGGAATGGTTGAATATAGTATCTGCAATGCCGGGATATTTCACTCACTGAAAAAAAAAATGATTAGCATTGCATCTGCGTGAACAATAATTATTATTACATCCAAAACTAAGCTCTAAATCCAGAAAGGTAATATAGAGCTGTTGAACACAAATAAATTTGCAACTTGAGTGTGTTGGCAGATTTATGGATTAAGTCGTCTAATAAGTAGAGCTAATCTTCTGCTTCTTTTAAAGTGAATAAAAGGGATGCAAATAGCGTGCTAAAAATATCTAGCCAAGACAGGACTCGCAGCAATAGTTTCCAGTTGGAAAAACTCAGATTCAGGAAGGATATAGGAAAGCTCTGGTTTGGTAATAGAGTTGTGGATGAGTGGAACAAATTCCTCAGTACAATTATAGAAGCTAAGACGTTGTGTAGTTTTAAAAATAAGTTAGATAAATACATGAGTGGTCAGTGGTCAGTCGTCAGTGGTCAGTGGTCAGTCGTCAGAGTGGTCAGTGGTCAGTCGTCAGTGGTCAGTGGTCAGTCGTCACGTGAGGTCACAGACCCTGAGCTGCTTTGGGGATTAGCGTGGACGGTTACAAAGCATGGCTTGCTTCTGCAGTGTTTTAAAAATTGAGGTTGGAGAGTTGAAGGAGGAGGTCTTGCTTCTCCAGGAGGAGATTAGGAGGCTGAAGGTCCACCTCAATGGGTCTGGGAGAGAGTGTGAGGTGGCTGGAGTTGTGGGAAATGAGTCTTCTAGCAGTGAGGTGCAGTCTGTCTCTCGCTGTGAGGAGGCTGTAGTTGGGGAGGTAGCAACGGCTACCAGCAGTGAGGTGCAGCCCAGCACCTGCTACAAGTGGCGAGTGGTTCACACTAATGGGAGGCGCATCAGAGTAAGGAAAGTTAAGAGTGAAGATCTGAAGGTAGGAAATCGCTTCTCTGTTCTTCAGGATGAATGTACTTCAGTGGCCAGTGAAGGTAAGGGTACTACTGCCCCTGCTAATGGAGGTAAGCGCATTCTTGTGGTTGGTGACTCTCAGGAAAGATATATTGACCGTGCTTTTTGTAATAGGAATAAGAAGATGAGAGAGAGAGTGTGCTTCCCTGGAACTGGTGTTGGGGACATTGTCAACAGGCTGGATAATATCATGTCAGGTAATGGGAAAAAGCCCATTATCTGTCTCAGTGCTGGTGGAAATGATATTGGGAAGGATAGGAGAGAAGAGCTGCTAGATAAGTACAGGTCAGCTATAGATTTCATTAAGTCTAAGGGAGGGATCCCAATCATATGTAGCATCTTGCCTAGAAGGGGAGTAGGAAATGAATGGTTGTCTAGGGCAATTGGTGTAAATTGCTGGCTAGACAGATACTGCAAGGAACTTGCAATCCCATTCATTGACAACTGGAACAACTTTTATGGCAAACATGATATGTACGCAAGGGATGGGGTACATCTCTCTGGGGCAGGGGTGGTAGCACTTGCAGACTCATTGAGAAAGCCATTGGTGAAATGCCTATGATTTTAAACTGATGGAAGATAGAGGTATGGATGTGTGTGGGAAACAAGCAGGTTGCAACACTAGGGTTGGAAACAGTAAGTGTATAAAAGGCATTCAGCATGAAGTTATAAATAAAGACAATAGATCAGGTCAGCAAACAAAGGGGGACAGCAGAGGGCAGCAAGGGACTAGCTCCCTTAAGGTTTACTATACTAATAGCAGGAGTGTAAGAAATAAGATAGATGAGCTAAGATTAATTGCAAGTGCAGGAAACATAGATATTATTGCTATAACAGAGACCTGGCTCAATCTGAAAGATAGAGAGATGCCCTCTGAATGTCACATACAAGGCTATAAATTATTCCACACTGACAGGGTCAACAGAAAGGTGGTGGAGTAGCGATGTATGTCAGAGACAATTTAAATTGTTGTGTTAGACAAGATATTAAATTAGAAGCGTCAGCCACTGAATCTGTTTGGTTACAGCTTCTCGAGGGCCGAGAAAAGCTAATTTTGGGTGTGATTTACAGGGCCCCAAATCTTGATAGGGAGTGCAGTAAACTTCTATGGGACGAAATTCGTAAGGCATCTACATACGAAAATGTTGTGCTAATGGGAGATTTCAACTATAGACAGATTGACTGGAGCAATTTGACAGGAAATTTAGAGTCAGGTGACTTTCTTGATACGATCCAGGATTGTTTTTTGAAACAGTTTGTGACGGAGCCAACTAGGGGAAATAACCTCCTTGACTTGGTTCTTGCCAGTAGGGAAACACTAATTAATGATCTTGAGGTTAATGGTGAGCTTGGGGAGAGTGATCACAAATCACTCAGTTTTAATATATCATGGAATACCCCTAATAATGGCAATCAAGTCTCCGTCCCAGACTTTCGCTTGGCTGATTTCATAGGACTGAAAAATTACTCAGGTGGGCTGAACTGGAATGACCTGACTAAGGGTCAGGTAGGTGGTGATGGTTGCCGATATGATGCTTTCCAGGGCATAGTTCTAGCTGCTCAGTCAAATTATGTTCCAAATAGGGAAATCAGATCAAACAAAAATGATCCTAAATGGATGAACAATAGATTAAAATATCTGATTGGTTAAAAGAGAGGCATATATAGGCAAATCAAAAGAGGAGAGGGGCAATTAAGAAATCGATATATTCAGTTAAAGAGAGAAATAAAAAAAGGAATTAGAAAAGCAAAAAGAGATTATGAGGTTAAAGTTGCAAGAGAATCGAAGACTAAACCAAAAGGATTCTTTCAGGTATACAGAAGTAAGATCAGGGACAAGATAGGCCCACTCAAAAGTTCCTCGGGTCAACTCACTGACAGTGATAAGGAAATGTGTAAATTTTTTAACACATACTTCCTCTCAGTTTTTACACAGGAGGATACCAGCGATATTCCAGTAATGATAAATTATGTAGAACAGGACGATAATAAACTGTGTACGATTAGGGTCACAAGTGACATGGTCCTTAGGCAAATAGATAAATTAAAACCTAACAAATCCCCAGGCCCTGATGAACTGTATGCAAGGGTTTTAAAGGAATGTAAAGAGGAGCTTAGCACACCTTTGGCTAATCTTTTCAACATATCACTACAAACTGGCATGGTGCCAGATAAGTGGAGAATGGCAAATGTGATACCTATTTTCAAAACAGGTGACAGGTCCTTAGCTTCGAACTATAGACCAATAAGCCTAACCTCCATAGTGGGAAAATTTATGGAATCAATAATTGCCGAGGCAGTTCGTAGCCACCTTGAAAAGCATAAATTAATCAACGAATCTCAGCATGGTTTTACAAAGGGGCGTTCCTGCCTTACGAATTTATTAACTTTTTTCACTAAGGTATTTGAGGAGGTAGATCATGGTAATGAATATGATATTGTGTATATGGACTTCAGTAAGGCTTTTAACAGGGTCCCACATCAGAGACTATTGAGGAAAATTAAAGCACATGGAATAGGAGGAGAAATTTTTTCCTGGATAGAGGCATGGTTGACAAATAGGCAGCAGAGAGTTTGCATAAATGGGGAGAAATCAGAGTGGGGAAGCGTCACGAGCGGTGTTCCACAGGGGTCAGTGTTGGGCCCCCTGCTGTTCACAATCTACATAAACGACATAGATGAGGGCATAAAGAGCGACATCGGCAAGTTTGCCGATGACACCAAAATAGGCCGTCGAATCCATTCTGACGAGGACATTCGAGCACTCCAGGAAGATTTGAATAGACTGATGCAGTGGTCGGAGAAGTGGCAGATGCAGTTTAATATAGACAAATGCAAAGTTCTAAATGTTGGACAGGACAATAACCATGCCACATATAAACTAAATAATGTAGATCTTAATATTACGGATTGGGAAAAAGATTTAGGAGTTCTGGTTAGCAGTAATCTGAAACCAAGACAACAGTGCATAAGTGTTCGCAATAAAGCTAACAGAATCCTTGGCTTCATATCAAGAAGCATAAATAATAGGAGTCCTCAGGTTGTTCTTCAACTCTATACATCCTTGGTTAGGCCTCATTTAGATTATGCTGCACAGTTTTGGTCACCGTATTACAGAATGGATATAAATTCTCTGGAAAATGTACAAATGAGGATGACAAAGTTGATCCCATGTATCAGAAACCTTCCCTATGAGGATAGACTAAGGGCCCTGAATCTGCACTCTCTAGAAAGACGTAGAATTAGGGGGGATATGATTGAGGTGTATAAATGGAAAACAGGAATAAATAAAGGGGATGTAAATAGTGTGCTGAAAATATCGAGCCTAGACAGGACTCGCAGCAATGGTTTTAAGTTGGAAAAATTCAGATTCAGGAAGGATATAGGAAAGTACTGGTTTGGTAATAGAGTTGTGGATGAGTGGAACAAACTCCCGAGTACAGTTATAGGGGCCAGAACGTTGTGTAGCTTTAAAAATAGGTTGGATAAATACATGAGTGGATGTGGGTGGGTGTGAGTTGGACCTCATAGCTTGTGCTACCAGGTCGGTTGCCGTGTTCCTCCCTTAAGTCAATGTGACCTGACCTGACTAGGTTGGGTGCATTGGCTTAAGCCGGTAGGAGACTTGGACCTGCCTCGCATGGGCCAGTAGGCCTTCTGCAGTGTTCCTTCTTTCTTATGTTCTTATGTTCTTATGAGTGGGTGTTGGTGGGTGTGAATTGGACCTGACTAGCTTGTACTAGTAGGTCTGATGTCGTGTTCCTTCCTTAAGTGGATATGACCTGGACCTAAATAGGTTGAGCCAGTGGCATAAGGCGGTAGGCGACTTGGACTTGCCTCATATGGGCCAGTAGGCCTGCTGCAGCGTTCCTTCATATGCTCTTAAACTGGGTGGACGGCTTTGCATGGTCTAGCTTACCAGGCTAATTTCCATCGCCTAACCTTATGGTAATGACGAAAAGAATATTTTCCATGTAACCTAACCACGTAACGTTAACTGATACGATGTTACTGAAGAGTTCTGCCTTCAAATGTTCCATGAAAAAGTGGACACTAACAGCGCTGACAGATGACTCATCAAGTTATCTCCTGCTGTTGTACATTGAGGACTGATAAAGCCCACAGTGAGCCTAAATAAATATTCAAACGTTGCAAATGTGTCTATTTACATAGCCTCAAATATTCATTGATCTCCCCACCAAACCATCATCCATCATTAATCAATCATCCCACAACCTCCAACATTCCAACTGAAACTAAATTTTAACTAAAATAGCCTAAATTATTTTAGCATGATCTTGCGTCAGTCTGTTTTAATTTTGCCTACATAATGTTAGAATTATGACTCACGAATTCGTAATAACATGATAACAAACGAACCACGACTGGTCGGAGATTCATCTGTAAGAACATGCATTTGTGGTCACATTGGTGCCCACAAATGTATATGAATATGCCTAGCTGAATGAATGTTATTGTAGCCAGGTGACGCAGTGGCTTACGCATTGGCTTTGAGTTTTACGACTCACTAGCCATGAGTTCAAACCCCACCCATCCCACTGACTAAAATTATTTAACCTCAGTGGAATTTATTAATATCGTGATGTTCAGAATGATTTTCATGTGTTATTTTTTTTATATTATTATATATTAACACATGGGCCGTTTCCCTCTAACGTAGGGAGACCCGAAAAAGAAAAACTTTCACCATCATTCACTCAATCACTGTTATGCCAAAGATTCTTTTGGTGCAAAATTATAAGCTTTAAAATAAACATTAATGAAAAAAAACTATATCTTTAAACGTATGAGTAAATTTCAGAAAGGACTTAATTTTAAATGAGTTCTTGCTAACTGACCAGTTTTACATATTCGGCACGACATATTTTATATATATATATATATATATATATATATATATATATATAAATATATATATTTTATATATATATAATATATATATATATATATAAAATAGAATATATCTTGTTCATGCCTGTGTAGTGTGACCTAAGTGTAAGTAGAAGTAGCAAGATATACCTGTTATCCATCGTGTTTATGACACAGAAACAAAGAAAATTACATCCTACCATCATGTAAAATAGTTACAGGTTTCTGTTTCACACTCGCTTTGTAGGACGGTAGTACCTCCCTGGGTGGTTACTGTCTACCAACCTACTACCACAGGACAGTAGAACCTCCCTGGATAGTTGCTCTTTACCAACCTACTACCACAGGACGGTAGTACCTCCCTGGGTGGTTGTTGTCTACCAATCTACTACCACAGGAAGGTAGTACCTCCTTGGGTGGTTACTGTCTACCAACCTACTTCCACAGGAAGATAGTACCTCCCTGGGCTGTTGCTGTCAACCAACCTACTACCACAGGACGGTGGTCCCTCCCTGGGTTGTTGATGTCTACCAAGCTACTACCACAGGACGGTAGTACCCTCCTGGGTTGTTAATGTCTATCAACCTACTACCACAGGGCGGTAGTACGTCCCTGGGTGTTTTCTGTCTACCAAGCTACTACCAGAGGAAGGTAGTACCTCCCTGGGTTGTTGCTGTCTACCAACCTACTACCACAGGACGGTAGTACCTCACTGGGAGGTTGCTGTCTACCAACCAACTACCACAGAGCGGTAGTACCTCCATGGGTTGTTGATGTCTACCAACCTACTACCACAGGACGGGAGTACCTCCCTGGGTGGTTACTGTCTACCAACCTACTACCACAGGAAGGTAGTACCTCCCTGGATTGTTGCTGTCTACCAATCTACTACCACAGGACTGTGGTACCTCCCTGGATGGTTGATGCCTACCAACCTACTACCACAGGACGGTAATACCTCCCTGGGAGGTTGCTGTCTACAAACCTACAACCAAAAGACGGTGGTACCTCTCTGGGTGGTTGCTGTCTACCAGCCTACTACCACAGGACTGTAGTACCTCCCTAGGAAGTTGCTGTCTACAAACCTACTACCACAAAACGGTGGTACCTCCCAGGGTGGTTGCTGTCTACCAGCCTACTACCACAGGACGGTAGAACCTCCCTGGGTTGTTGATGTCTACCAACCTACTACCACAGAGCGGTAGTACCTCCCTGGGTGGTTATTGTCTACCAACTTACTACCACAGGAAGGTAGTACCTCCCTGGATTGTTGCTGTCTACCAATCTACTACCACAGGACTGTGGTACCTCCCTGGGTGGTTGATGCCTACCAACCTACTACCACAGAACGGTAGTACCCCCCTGGGTTGCTGATGTCTACCAACCTGCTATCACAGGACGGTAGTACGTCCCTGGGAGGTTGCTGTCTACAAACCTACTACCACAGGACGGTGGTACCTCCCTGGGTGGTTGCTGTCTACCAGCCTACTACCACAGGACGGTAGTACCTCCCTGGGAGGTTGCAGTCTACAAACCTACTACCACAGGACGGTAGTACCTCCCTGGGTGGTTGCTATCTGCCAGCCTACTACCACAGGACGGTAGTACCTCCCTGGGTGGTTGCTGTTTACCAACCTACTACCACAGGACGATATTACCTCCCTGGGTGGTTGCTGTCTACCAACCCACTACCACAGGACGGTAGTACTTCCCTGGGTGGTTGTTGTCTACCACCCTACTACCACACGACAGTAGTACCTCCCTGGGTGGTTGCTGTCTAGCAGCTTACTACCACAGGACGGTAGCACCTCCCTGGGTGGTTGATGTCTACCAACCCCCTACCACAGGACGGTAGTACCTCCCTGGGTGGTTGTTGTCTACCAACCTACTACCACAGGACGGTAGTACCTCTCTGGGTGGTTGCTGTCTACCAACCCACTACCACAGGACGATAGTACCTCCCTGGGTGGTTGTTGTCTACCAACCTACTACCACACGACGGTAGTACCTCACTGGGTTGTTGCTGTCTACCAACCTACTACCACAGGAGGGTAGTACCTCCCTGGGTGGTTGCTGTCTACCAACCTACTACCACAGGACGGTAGTACCTCCCTGGGTGGTTGTTGTCTACCAACCTACTACCACAGGACGGTAGTACCTCCCTGGGTGGTTGCTGTCTACTAACCTACTACCACTGGACGGTAGTACCTCCCTGGATGGTTGCTGTCTACCAACCTACTACCACTGGACGGTAGTACCTTCCTGGGTGGTTGCTGTCTACCAACCAACTAGTAATGGTGAAGCTGGAGATTTTGTCCAGGTAGTCGGGAATTATACGCAGGAAGGAATACATATAAATGACCTCATAGGGGACAGGAGCCATAGTAGGGAAACAAGTGTAGTCAAAGATAAGATAAAACCAATATTGCAAACTAGAAATACCGCAGGAAATAGCAAACAAGAGGACTCCACTAGCAATAGTGAGGATATATTACCAAAAACAACTGGTGGGAGCTCCATTGTTGGTGCTAGGGAGGATAGAAGTAAGACAGGGAAACATGCACCAACAGGGAATACAGTCACAGAAAGCCAAGGCAAAAGGAAACCAAGCCTGTGCACATACTATGCACTTGGTATCTGGTGCCATGGGAAATCTGGAAAAACAGATGGGACGTGCAACTATGACCACCCTAGAAAATGCCATGCCCATATGACAAGAGGAAAATGCAAACTCTTCTTCCTGTAAGCTTTTTCACCCTGAACTGTGTACCTCTTCAGTACAGGAAAGACTGTGCTATAACTTAAATTGTCAGGCATACCATCTAAAGGGGACAAAAAGATACAAAACATCCAGGCCATGGGAAAACCTGGGTAGCCACAGCCACTCAAGAGGGAGAGGTTTTTTAGTGTCAGGAAGGAAAAAAAACTGGCAGGAAATGGCAAAAATCGTACACCAAATCCAGTCATTCCTGGAGTGGAACCACAGTCGATGGCCTCCACTCCAAACCAACAGATACAGATACTAATGCCGGAAAAAAAATCCCCCCCCCAGTACCAACAATACCACCAGTCCGATAACATTCTTCTTTGCAAATATACAGGGTCTAAAGCCAGCAACAAACAACAAAATACCTTTCATCCGTGGACTGCTTGCAGAGGCAAAGGCAATGCTCGCGGCTTTCACTGAGACCCACATAAAGGATCACTTGGACAACGAAATATGGATCCCAGGTTACAACCTATACAGATGTGACAGAGTGAACAGGCAAAATGGGGGGTTGGCCTGTACATTGCAGAGTCACTTGTTTGCACAGAACTGCTTTATGCCTCAAATGATGTAGTGGAAGTTTTAGCAGTAAAGGTCGAGAACCAAAACCTAGTCATTGTGGTAGTCTACAAGCCTCCGGATGCAACATCCAGGTAATTCCAGGAACATCTGTTAAAAATTGACCACTGTCTGGAAAATCTTCCAGCTCCTGCACCCAACATCTTGCTCCTGGGGGATTTCAACTTAAGGCACCTAAAATGGAGGAATATAGCAAATAATATTGTTGCAGTAATAACACCAGGAGGCAGCTCTGATGAAAACTCACACTCACACGAGGTTTTAAATCTCTGCACAAAATTCAATTTAAACCAGCAAATAATAGAGCCTACTAGACTGGAGAATACACTAGACCTCATCTTCACTAACAATGATGATCTGATAAGAAATGTCACCATATCAAAAACAATATACTCAGATCACAACATAATTGAGGTTCAGACATGTATGCGTGGAGCCCCAGACCGACATAATGAGACTAGTCACGAGGGAGCATTCACCAAATTCAACTTCAATAACAAAAACATAAAGTGGGACCAAGTAAACCAAGTCCTAACCGATATAAGCTGGGAAGATATACTAAGCAACACAGACCCCAACTTATGCCTAGAACAGATAAACTCGGTGGCACTCGATGTATGCACAAGGCTTATTCCTCTAAGAAAAAGGAGGAGTAGATATAAAATAGAAAGAGACAGGCGCTCCCTTTACAGACGACGGAAAAGAATAACAGAGCGGCTAAAAGAGGTCAATATATCTGAAATGCGTAGGGAGACACTGGTCAGAGAAATAGCAAGCATCGAACTTAAGCTAAAAGAATCCTTTAGGAGTCAGGAATCGCGGGAAGAACTAAAAGCCATAAATGAAATCGAAAGAAACCCAAAGCATTTCTTCTCCTATGCCAAATCAAAATCGAGAACAACGTCCAGTATTGGGCCCCTACTTAAACAAGATGGGTCCTACACAGATGACAGCAAGGAAATGAGTGAGCTACTCAAGTCCCAATATGACTCAGTTTTTAGCAAGCCGCTAACCAGACTGAGAGTCGAAGATCAAAATAAATTTTTGATGAGAGAGCCACAAAATTTGATTAACACAAGCCTATCCGATGTTATCCTGACGCCAAATGACTTCGAACAGGCGATAAATGACATGCCCATGCACTCTGCCCCAGGGCCAGACTCATGGAACTCTGTGTTCATCAAGAACTGCACGAAGCCCCTATCACGAGCCTTTTCCATCCTATGGAGAGGGAGCATGGACACGTGGGTCGTCCCACAGTTACTAAAAACAACAGACATAGCCCCACTCCACAAAGGGGGCAGTAAAGCAACAGCAAAGAACTACAGACCAATAGCACTAACATCCCATATCATAAAAATCTTTGAAAGGGTCCTAAGAAGCAAGATCACCACCCATCTAGAAACCCATCAGTTACACAACCCAGGCAACATGGGTTTAGAACAGGTCGCTCCTGTCTGTCTCAACTATTGGATCACTACGACAAGGTCCTAAATGCACTAGAAGACAAAAAGAATGCAGATGTAATATATACAGACTTTGCAAAAGCCTTCGACAAGTGTGACAATGGCGTAATAGAGCACAAAATGCGTGCTAAAGGAATAACAGGAAAAGTCGGTCGATGGATCTACAATTTCCTCACTAACAGAACACAGAGAGTAGTCGTCAACAGAGTAAAGTCCGAGGCAGCTACGGTGAAAAGCTCTGTTCCACAAGGCACAGTACTCGCTCCCATCTTGTTCCTCATCCTCATATCCGACATAGACAAGGATGTCAGCCACAGCACCGTGTCTTCCTTTGCAGATGACACCCGAATCTGCATGACAGTGTCTTCCATTGCAGACACTGCAAGGCTCCAGGCGGACATCAACCAAATCTTTCAGTGGGCTGCAAAAAACAATATGAAGTTCAACGATGAGAAATTTCAATTACTCAGATATGGTAAACATGAGGAAATTAAATCTTCATCAGAGTACAAAACAAATTCTGGCCACAAAATAGAGCGAAACACCAACGTCAAAGACCTGGGAGTGATCATGTCGGAAGATCTCACCTTCAAGGACCATAACATTGTATCAATCGCATCTGCTAGAAAAATGACAGGATGGATAATGAGAACCTTCAAAACTAGGGAGGCCAAGCCCATGATGACACTCTTCAGGTCACTTGTTTTTATCTAGGCTGGAATATTGCTGCACACTAACAGCACCCCTTTAAGGCAGGGGAAATTGCCGACCTAGAAAATGTACAGAGAACTTTCACGGCGCGCATAACGGAGATAAAAACACCTCAATTACTGGGAGCGCTTGAGGTTCCTAAACCTGTATTCCCTGGAACGCAGGAGGAGAGATACATGATTATATACACCTGGAAAATCCTAGAGGGACATACCGAACTTGCACACGAAAATCCTCACTACGAAAGCAAAAGACTTGGCAGACGATGCACCATCCCCCCAATGAAAAGCAGGGGTGTCACTAGCACGTTAAGAGACCATACAATAAGTGTCAGGGGCCCGAGACTGTTCAACTGCCTCCCAGCACACATAAGGGGGATTACCAACAGACCCCTGGCAGTCTTCAAGCTGGCACTGGACAAGCACCTAAAGTCAGTTCCTGATCAGCCGGGCTGTGGCTCGTACGTTGGTTTGCGTGCAGCCAGCAGTAACAGCCTGGTTGATCAGGCTCTGATCCACCAGGAGGCCTGGTCACAGACCGGGAAGCGGGGGCGTTGACCCCCGGAACTCTCTCCAGGTAATACTACCACTGGACGGTAGTACCTCCCCGGGTGGTTGCTGTCCACCAACCTACTACCACAGGACGGTAGTACCTCACTGGGTGGTTGCTGTCTACCAACCTACTACCACTGGACAGTAGCACCTCCCTGGGTGCTTGCTGTCTACCAACCTACTACCACTGGAAGGTAGTACCTCCCTGGGTGGTTGCTATCTACGAACCTACTACCACAGGACGGTAGTACCTCCCTGGGTGGTTGCTGTCTACCAACCTACTACCACAGGACGGTAGTACCTCCCTGGGTGGTTCCTGTCTACCAACCTACTACCACAGGACGGTAGTACCTCCCTGGGTGGTTGCTGTCTACCAACCTACTACCACAGACGGTAGTACCGTCCCTGGGTGGTTGCTGTCCACCAACCCACTACCACAGGACGGTAGTACCTCCCTGGGTGGTTGCTGTCTACCAACCTACTACCACAGGACGGTAGTACCTCCCTAGGTGGTTGCTGTCTACCAACCTACTACCACTGGACGGTAGTACCTCCCCGGGTGGTTGCTGTCTACCAACCTACTACCACAGGAGGGTAGTACCTCCCTGGGTGGTTGCTGTCTACCAGCCTACTACCACAGGAGGGTAGTACCTCCCTGGGTGGTTGCTGTCTACCAACCTACTACCACAGGAGGGTAGTACCTCCCTGGGTGGTTGCTGTCTACCAACTTACTACCACAGGAGGGTAGTACCTCCCTGGGTGGTTGCTGTCTACCAGCCTACTACCACAGGAGGGTAGTACCTCCCTGGGTGGTTGCTGTCTACCAACCTACTACGACAGGACGGTAGTACCTCCCTGGGCGGTTGCTGTCTACCAACCTACTACCACAGGACGGTAGTACCTCCCTGGGTGGTTGCTGTCAACCAACCTACTACCACAGGAGGGTAGTACCTCCCTGGGTGGTTGCTGTCTACCAACCTACTACCACAGGAGGGTAGTGCCTCCCTGGGTGGTTGCTGTCTACCAACCTACTACCACAGGACGGTAGTACCTCCCTGGGTGGTTGCTGTCTACCAACCTACTACCACAGGACAGTAGTACCTCCCTGGGTGGTTGCTGTCTACCAACCTACTACCACAGGACGGTAGTACCTCCCTGGGTGGTTGCTGTCTACCAACCTACTACCACAGGACGGTAGTACCTCCCTGGGTGGTTGCTGTCTACCAACCTACTACCACAGGACGGTAGTACCTCCCTGGGTGGTTGCTGTCCACCAACCCACTACCACAGGACGGTAGTACCTCCCTGGGAGGTTGCTGTCTACCAACCCACTACCACAGGACAGTAGTACCTCCCTGGGTGGTTGCTGTCTACCAACCCACTACCACAGGACAGTAGTACCTCCCTGGGTGGTTGCTGTCTACCAACCTACTACCACAGGACGGTAGTACCTCCCTGGGTGGTTGCTGTCTACCAACCCACTATCACAGGACAGTAGTACCTCCATGGGTGGTTGCTGTCTACCATACTACTACCACAGGACGGTAGTACCTCCCTGGGTGGTTGCTATCTACCAACCTACTACCACAGGACGGTAGTACCTCCCTGGGTTGTTGCTCTCTACCAACCTACTACCACAGGACGGTAGTACCTCCCTGGGTGGTTGCTGTCTACCAACCCACTACCACAGGACGGTAGTACCTCCCTGGGTGGTTGCTGTCTACCAACCTACTACCACAGGACGGTAGTACCTTCCTGGGTGGTTGCTATCTACCAACCTACTACCACAGGACGGTAGTACCTCCCTGGGTGGTTGCTGTCTACCAACGTACTACCACAGGACTGTAGTACCTCCCTGGGTGGTTGCTCTCTACCAACCTACTACCACAGGACGGTAGTACCTCCCTGGGTGGTTGCTATCTACCAACCTACTACCACAAGAGGGTAGTACCTCCCTGGGTGGTTGCTGTCTACCAACCTACTACCACAGGACGGTAGTACCTCCCTGGGTGGTTGCTCTCTCCCAACCTACTACCACTGGACGGTAATACCTTCCTGGGTGGTTGCTGTCTACCAACCTACTACCACTGGACGGTAGTACCTCCCCGGGTGGTTGCTGTCTACCAACCTACTACCACTGGAAGGTAATACCTCCCTGGGTGGTTGCTATCTACCAACCTACTACCACAGGACGGTAGTGCCTCCCTGGGTGGTTGCTGTCTACCAACCTACTACCACAGGACGGTAGTACCTCCCTGGGTGGTTGCTGTCTACCAACCTACTACCACAGAACCGTAGTACCTCCCCGGGTGGTTGCTGTCTACCAACCTACTACCACAGGACGCTAGTACCTCCCTGGGTGGTTGCTGTCTACCAACCTACTACCACAGGACGCTAGTACCTTCCTGGGTGGTTGCTGTCTACCAACCTACTACCACAGGAGGGTAATACCTCCCTGGGTGGTTGCTGTCTACCAAACTACTACCACAGGAGGGTAGTACCTCCCTTAGTGGTTGCTGTCTACCAACCTACTACCACAGGAGGGTAGTACCTCCCTGGGTGGTTGCTGTCTACCAACCTACTACCACAGGAGGGTAGTACCTCCCTGGGTGGTTGCTGTCTACCAACCTACTACCACAGGACGGTAGTACCTCCCTGGGTGGTTGCTCTCTACCAACCTACTACCACAGGACGGTAGTACCTCCCTGGATGGTTGCTGTCTACCAACCTACTACCACAGGACGGTAGTACCTCCCTGGGTGGTTGCTCTCTACCAACCTACTACCACAGGACGGTAGTACCTCCCTGGGTGGTTGCTGTCTACCAACCTACTACCACAGGACGGTAGTACCTCCCTGGGTGGTTGCTGTCTACCAACCTACTACCACAGGACGGTAGTACCTCCCTTGGTGGCTGCTGTCTACCAACCTACTACCACAGGACGGTAGTACCTCACTGGGAGGTTGCTGTCTACCAACCCACTACCACAGGACGGTAGTACCTCCCTGGGTGATTGCTGTCTACCAACCTACTACCACATTACGGTAGTACCTCCCTGGGTGGTTGCTGTCTACCAACCTACTACCACAGGACGGTAGTACCTCCCTGGGAGGTTGCTGTCTACCAACCCACTACCACAGGACGGTAGTACCTCCCTGGGTGGTTGCTATCTACCAACCCACTACCACAGGACGGTAGTACCTCCCTGGGTGGTTGCTGTCTACCATCCTACTACCACAGGACGGTAGTACCTCCCTGGGTGGTTGCTGTCTACCAACCTACTACCACAGGACGGTAGTACCTCCCTGGGTGGTTGCTGTCTACCAACTTACTACCATAGGACGGTAGTACCTCCCTGGGTGGTTGCTGTCTACCAACCTACTACCACAGGACGGTAGTACCTCCCTGGGTGGTTGCTGTCTACCAACCTACTACCACAGGACGGTAGTACCTCCCTGGGTGGTTGCTGTCTACCAACCTACTACCACAGGACGGTAGTACCTCCCTGGGTGGTTGCTGTCTACCAACCTACTACCACAGGACGGTAGTACCTTCCTGGGTGGTTGCTGTCTACCAACCCACTACCAATATTAACATTTTTATAACATTATGAAAAAAATTAGTTAGTTTAATATAACGTTCCATGCTGTCTAAATTGGATAGCAAGGCGGCGTGTTTTGAAATGGAAGATGAAAGCTTTACATGTATTCTTCTCTCAGCTTGTCCTGAAATATGATAATGAGGTATATTTAGAGATATGTACAATTATAATACCCTGGCTCAAGCAATTCACAACTGACTGCCAGTTATAAGAGAAAGTTTTGAGATGTGTCAGTCAGCTCTGGAAAGAGCGGAAACGTCGTCTGAAGTTGTGAAATTAATAGTTACTATCTGAGGATTGAGACACTTTTCAAATGTACTGTAAGTGTGTTTGATACTTCTACCGGTGCAGGTTTATACTGGAACAGGTTCAAATACTTTCTATCTTATTTGTAATTTATCATTTTCACATTTGTTGCTTTTGTTACTTCTATTAATACAGGTCCACACAACGTGTGTTCTCTCCTTCTGTTAACAGAGGTTCACACAACGTGTGTTCATTCCTTCTTTAACAGAAGTTCACACAACGTGTGTTCTCTCATTCTGTTAACAGAGGTTCACACAACGTGTGTTCATTCCTTCTGTTAACAGAAGTTCACACAACGTGTGTTCATTCCTTCTGTTAACAGAGGTTCACACATCGTGTGTTCATTGCTTCTGTTAACAGAGGTTCACACAACGTTTGTTCATTCCTTGTGTTAACAGAGGTTCACACAACGTGTGTTCGTTACTTCTATTTACAGAGGTTCACACAACGTGTTTTCGTTACTGCTATTTACAGAGGTTCACACAACGTGTTTTCGATGCTGCTATTTACAGAGGTTCACACAACGTGTGTTCGTTACTGCTATTTACAGAGGTTCACACAACGTGTTTTCGATGCTGCTATTTACAGAGGTTCACACAACGTGTGTTCGTTACTGCTATTTACAGAGGTTCACACAACGTGTTTTCGATGCTGCTATTTACAGAGGTTCACACAAAGTGTTTTTGATGCTTGCTATTACAGAGGTTCACACAACGTGTTTCGATGCTGCTATTTACAGAGGTTCACACAACGTGTTTTCGATGCTGCTATTTACAGAGGTTCACACAACGTGTTTTCGATGCTGCTATTTACAGAGGTTCACACAACGTGTGTTCGTTACTGCTATTTACAGAGGTTCACACAACGTGTTTTCGATGCTGCTATTTACAGAGGTTCACACAACGTGTTTTCGATGCTGCTATTTACAGAGGTTCACACAACGTGTTTTCGATGCTGCTATTTACAGAGGTTCACACAACGTGTGTTCGTTACTGCTATGTTCAGATCGACAAAATTTTCGCACTTAGAGGCTAATGATTTCTTTTTCACACTTTATCAGAGATGCTTGAAAATATATTTCACTACTGATTCAGATACTCTAGTAGCGGCACTACATCTGAATATATTTTTTGAAATGATAAACCCACGTGAGTCATTCAGGGCACAGTACTGAGGAGGCTTCATCCTCTCTCACACCGCAGGAGTGTGACTAAACTGGTAGCATTATTCTCTGATTATAACTTTTTTTATTGATTTTCCGATTTTTGTTTATAGACATATATATATATGTATATATATATATATATATATATATATATATATATATATATATATATATATATATATATATATATATATATATTTTATATATATATATATATATATATATGCAAAACAACCACTCTGAAAGAATAGAGAAATTCCAAGCGCTTTCGTGACTACTCACATTATCAAGGAACTATGAAAGTAAAGCATCCAAGGAAGCTATACAAGGGGTCTGGCCAGCACCTCACTATCAGATCCCACAACGGTTAAACACCTGACGCGCGCCGACCCATCTTGGATAGGTCCTTTGCAAAACTCACCCACAAACTATTCTACCCAAGAAAATTTAAAAATAATTATTTGTCCAGTGTATTATTAAATTTCTCCCAAATTCTATTAATTATAAATGGATCTAATTTATATAAACCAAAGGAAATATTCATATTATTGTCAAAACTGCTTTTTATGAAACAAGATTCAATTATATACCTGTCGACCATGGACTTGCTTGATACTACTTTCTCAACTTTTTGAAAATCAATTGGATGGTTAAAATCTCTTACATGAATAAATAGAGCATTGGAATCTTGTCCAGTTCTAATGCTATATTTATGTTTGTTTTAATCTTAGTTCGAGATTTTTACCAGTTTTGACTGTAATAAACTTTATCGCAAATTTTACAAGGAATCTTATAGACACATCCATCAGCATTTTGGGGGGAATTCTTTATCAAAAGTTTTTTTACTCTATCAAGATTTTTAAATACAACTTTAATATTAAAAGTCTTAAGAAGAGAAGGCATATCAACCAAGTTTTCATAGTAAGGAGAACCAACATATTTTTAGTTGAATAAGGCTGGTTGTCCCTTTTTGGATTGTAAAAAGTATTTCTTGCAACTTTAAAAGATTTATCAATTACATTTCTTGGGCATTTTAAATCATTACCTATTTCATAAATTTTGGATATTTCCTCATCTATGAACTCAGGACTACAAATTCGTAAAGCTCTCAAAAACATTGATGAGAAAACAGACAGTTTGACTCTATCTTGATGCGAGGAATAATAGTGGACATAGGAACAGTTATTTGTAGGTTTTCTGTAAATTTTAAATTTGAATTCATTATTACCCTTAATAATTAAAACATCTAGAAAAGGCAATGAGTATTTTCTTCAAACTCAACAGTAAAGTTTATAGAATGGGCTAAGCTATTTAATTTTCCAAGAAAATGGTGTATATCTACATTTTTGGGCATAAGACACAAAATATCATCAACATATCTGAACCATTTAGCTCTATTAGGGAGGATTGTGTTAAGCAACCTTGTTTCAAAAAATTCCAAGTATAGGTTACTAAGAACAGGTGAAAGAGGATTTCCCATTGCCATACCAAACTTCTGAGTGTAAAACTAATCATTAAATACAAATTTTGCATCAACAATGCAAAGTTTAATAAGTTTAATGATAGTAGGAACTGGCAATGGTAAATCATAGTTAACGAGTTCTTCAGATAAGAAACTTAATAAATCATCAACAGGAACTTTCGTAAACAAGGAAGTAACATCAAAACTAACCATGTTAAAATCATTTAAGTCAGTCAAGGAACTTAATTTATCAACCAAGTCTATGTTGTTTTTAACATTAAAGTTAGAAATTTTGCCAACAATAGGGCTCGAAATATCAACAAGCCATTTGGATAATTTATATGAAACTGATCCTATGGAGCTAATAATTGGTCTGACTGGATTCCCTGGTTTGTGTGTTTTTATTAGTCCATACATGTAAGGTAAAGATGGATTAGTGGAAGTAAATTGTTTGACTAATTCATCTTTGCCTTTCATGTAAGAGATTTTAACCATCCAATTGATTTTCAAAAAGTTGAGAAAGTAGTATCAAGCAAGTCCATGGTCGACAGGAATATAATTGAAACTTGTTTCATAAAAAGCAGTTTTGACAATAATATGAATATTTCCTTTGGTTTATATAAATTAGATCCATTTATAATTAATAGAATTTGGGAAGAATTTAATAATACACTGGACAAATAATAATTTTTAAATTTTCTTGGGTAGAATAGTTTGTGGGTGAGTTTTGCAAAGGACCTATCCAAGTTGGGTCGGCGCGCGTCAGGTGTTTAACCGTTGTGGGATCTGATAGTGAGGTGCTGGCCAGACCCCTTATATAGCTTCCTTGGATGCTTTACTTTCATAGTTCCTTGATAATGTGAGATTCACGAAAGTGCTTGGAATTTCTCTATTCTTTTAGAGTGGTTGTTTTGCATATTCTGAAATCACCTGTTACTGTGATCTTATTGTATATATATATATATATATATATATATATATATATATTATATATATATATATATATATATATATATAATATATATATATATATATATATATATAATATATATATATATATATATATATATATATATATATATATATATATATATATATATATATATATATATATATATATATATATATATGAAAAAAATATTAAAAATTCTCCCAAGGAATGTGTTGGTTAGGTATAATCTAGCCAATGTAAAACTTTTGATACCAGTTTATTTAAATGAAACTGGCAAACCTCTTGAGACCAGAATTAATCGACATAAATATGCAATATCTATTTGACAAGAATCAAAAGAATTACTTCTCTGTAATTCTATAGTTCAAAGAAATATTGTGGAATCATGTCTTATCATCAGGACTGGTCTGGTTGCAAACCTGTGCACTTTCTCTAAATTTCTTACGTGCTTGTCCAGATGTGGGTTCCAAACTGGTGCTGCATACTCTAATATAGGCCTGGCATACACGGTGCGCAGAGTCCTGAACGACTCCTTACTGAGATGTCGGAAAGCTGTTCTTAGGTTTCCTAGGCGCCCATATGCTGCAACAGTTATTTGGTTAATGTGCACCTCAGAGGGTATGATCGGTATTATACTCACCCCAAGATTCTTCTCATTGAGCGAGGTTCATGGTCTTTAGTTACCTAGGCTGTATTCTGTCTGCGGTCTCATTTGCCCTTCACCGATCTTCATGACTTTGCACTTGGTGGGGTTGGACTTCAGGAACTAGTTGCTAAACCAGGCCTGTAGCCTGTTCAGATCACTTTGTAGTCCTGCCTGGTCTTCCTTCGACTGAATTCTCCTCATTAATTTCACACTGCTTGCAAACACACACTTCGGATTCTATTCCTTCCTTCAGGTCATTTACATGTACCTGAAACAGTACCGGTCCTAGAAATGACCCCTGTGGAACACCGCTCTTCACAGGCGCCCACTCCGACACCTCGTCACGTACCATGACTTGCTGTTGTCTTCTTATCAGGTATTCTCTGATCTGCTGCAGTGACTTATAGCTGCCTTGTCCTTCAGCTTTCGCACTAATCTCTTGTGTGGTACTGTGTCAAAAGCCTTTTCACAGTCCACGAAAATGCAATCTACCCACCCCACTCTCTCTCTTGTCTTACTGTTGTCACCTTTTCAGAAAACTCCAGGAGGATTGTGACATAGGAATTCTGTCCCTGAATACGTGCTGGTTGTCGCAGATAAGTTTATTCCTTTCTAGTTGCTCCACCACTCCACTCCTGATATTGTACTCCATGACTTCGCATACTATGCATGCCAGTGAACCTTGTCTGTAGTTTAATGTTGCATATGAGTCTCCTTTTTTAAAAAGTGGGACTACATTCGCTGTCTTCCATTCCTCAAGTAGTCGCCCTGTTTCGACAGATGTGTTGAAGATTGTTGCTAGTGGAACATAGAGCGCCTCTGCTCACTCTCTCAAGACCCACCGAGAGATGTTATCTGGCCCCATCGCCTTTGAGGTATCTTGTTCGTTTAGCAGCCTCTTCACTCCTCGGATGTGTGAATTGTGTCCAGCACTTGAAGTGGGTACCCTACCACTTCGTGTTTCTGGAGTACTTTCTGTCTCCACTGTCTCCACATACTTCTCGGTCATTTCATGTAAGCTCCCTTCCTTCCATCCTCAGCCTGATTACCTGGTCCTTTTCTGTTGTTTTCCTCATGATGTGTCTACAACAGCTTTGAGTCGGGCATGGCTTTTGCTGCTATGTTCTTTTTCATATTGTCATTGGGCCTCTTCCTTACTTGTGCATATTCATTTCTGGCTGTTGGATTACTCTCCTTATTCTTCTGGGTCTTATGCTTCCTTTTCTTCTTCCATTCTCTATTGCATTTGGTTTTGGCCTCTCTACACCTCCGGGTAAAACCAAGGGCTCATCCTGGCCTTCTCATCCTGTCTTTTACCCTTGCATTCAACCCTCTCCTCTGCTGCCTTGCAAATTGTTGTCACATATTTCATCATATCATTTACTGATTTCCCTGCCGGTTCTGTGCCCCACTCAACTTCGTACAGAAAGTTCCTCCTGCCTGAGTAGCCCCCTCTCTTATAGTTTGGCTTCATTCACCCTGTCTCTTCTGCTTCCCTCTCCACTTGTAACTCCACTATGTATTCAATGCTCAGAACCACGTGATCGTTAGCTCCGAGGAGCCTTTCGTATGTGATATCCTCAGTATCTGCATTGCTCAAGGTAAATACTAGGTCCAGTCTTGCTGGTTCGTCCTCTCCTCTCTCCCTGGTAGTCTCCCTAACATGTTGATTCATGAGGTTTTCCAGCACCATTTCCATCATCTTAGCCCTCCACGTCTCTGGGCCCCCCATGTGGCTCCAGGCTTTCCCAGTCAATTTCTTTCTAATTGAAGTAACCCACAACCAGTGGCTTTGCCATGTCTACATGGGCCCTTCTGACAATTTCAGCCAGAGTATCAACCATCGCTCTGTTACTCTCATCATATTCTTGTCTTGGCCTCCTGTTATTCTGTGGTGGGTTATACTTCACTACAATTACCACCTTGGAACCTCCAGACTGAAGTGTTCCTACTGTGTAGTCGCTTGCTTCTCCTCAGTCTTCACTCTCCAGCTCCTCAAAATCATATTTGTTTTTGACGAGTTTTGCCACTCCTCCACCTTCTGTTTTCTCTGTCTTTCCTCAGGATCTGATACCCAGTTGGAAAGACGTCATCTCTTATCATTTCCGTGAGTTTGGGTTATATGAGAGCTACAATGTCTGGTGCTGCCTCTTTGATTCTTTCGTGCCACTCCTCCCACTTGTTAGTTATTCCATCAGCACTGGTGTACTATACCTTCAGTTTCCTCTCTAACACGGTATTCTGGGGGGTCTGTGGAGGTTGGGGAAATGGGGGACCTGGCAGGGTGCTGTCGGATTTTACTGCAGATTCTACTACAGTGGCTGTGATTGTGGACTATGGTTCGTATAGGAATAATAAGCTTGGCTTTGGGGTTCTGAGGGTGGTTCTGTTGTGTGTGTGTATGTATGTATGTGTGTGAGCTCCTTTTTTTGTGTTTGCGGAGACTGAGAGTCAACTCGTGACCTTGCCTTTTACATTTTCCACTTCTCGGTACACTCTTCAGGCTATAGCGGCACTGTCAAGCTGTGCTTAAAGCTGTGTGTTGATTTGTCTCTGGCACTTTGCTAATTAGGTTATTCTTTTTTCATGATCCTGACATCTCTGTCGCTGGTATGTGTATGATCCCAGCTATGCGTTCATATACCTATTTCCAATTTTCTAACTGGCTATCCGGGTCCACATTATTAATTCCTCTAAATATCGTTTTCATGTCTCTCATGGTCCATTTCCCCATTTGTCTGGTTCAACTTCATTAACTTTTTTTCTTAGCTTCTGTGCTAAAGCTTGAGCATGTGTAGTCTTGCACACCTCTGCCTTTTCTCAAATTTCTTAACGTGTTTTATCAGACGAGAATTCGATGCTGGTGCTTCATGATACAAGACAAGTCAGAGGGTTGTGAATGACTGTTGAGATTCTTGACAGTTACTCAGTTATTTGTATTTGTGTGTATGTGTTTTTTTCATTTGTATGGAAATGCGTATGAGAGTTTGTATGTGTTTGTGAGGCTGTGTGTTCGTGTGGTCAGTTGTAAACTGGGAAGCAAAAGAATTAGGAGTTCTTCCCATTTGATGAATTCTTGATTACGTAAGAAAGGGGCAGTACACAATGTAGTTTCCTCCACGTTGTTTATTGCAAACATAACTCTTGCAACTTTTGCAATAACTCTTGGTGGTAGCTTAATGAAAACACGATAACAACATCATACTACTGAGAGTAACTGTATCAGAACTGTCAGTCACGTATTCTCATTCTGTCTGTCTGTCTGTCTGTCTGTCTGTCTGTCTGTCTGTCTCTCTCTCTCTCTCTCTCTCTCTCTCTCTCTCTCTCTCTCTCTCTCTCTCTCTCTCTCTCTCTCTCTCTCTGTCTCTCTCTGTCTCTCTCTGTCTCTCTCTCTGTCTCTCACTCTGTCTGTCTGTCTGTCTGTCTGTCTCTCTCTCTCTCTCTTCTCTCTCTCTCTCTCTCTCTCTCTCTCTCTCTCTCTCTCTCTCTCTCTCTCTCTCTTCTCTCTTTCTCTCTCTCTATCCCTCTGTCTCATTACTGCTGATATAAACCTACCCTTCACTACTGTTGGTTAGCTCTGCATTATGTTGCTTGAATGTCAAGATTAGAGATTTAACTGGCTCCTTTCTCGCCTTTATACATGTTGTAATGGTTATTAACTTGGAACACATATCTCTGTAGGAGAGATGTATGTTAATGGAGGTGTGTGTGTGCGCGCGCGCGCGCGTGTGTGTGTGTGTGTGTACTCACCTAATTGTACTCACCTAATTGTGGTTGCAGGGGACGAGACTCAGCTCCTGGCCCCGCCTCTTCACTGATCGCTACTAGGTACTCTCTCTCTCTGCTTCCTGAGCTGTATCATACCTCTTCTTAAAACTATGTATGGTTCCTGCCTCCACTACTTCACTTGCTAGGCTATTCCACTTCCTGACAACTCTATGACTGAAGAAATACTTCCTAACGTCCCTATGACTCGTCTGAGTCTTCAGCTTCCAGTTGTGACCCCTTGTCCCTGTGTCCCCTCTCTGGAACATCCTATCTCTGTGTGTGTGTGTGTGTGTGTACGTGCGTGCATGTGTGTGTGTGTGTGTGTATTCACCTAGTTGTGGTTTCAGGGGTTGATTCACAGTTTCTGGACCCGCCTCTTCACTGGTCGCTACTAGGTAACTCTCCCTGCTCCATGAGCTTTATCATATCTCTTCGTAAAACTATGAATGGATCCTGCCTCCACTACATCACTTCCCAGACTGTTCCACTTCCTGACAACTCTGTGACTGAAGAAATACTTCCTAACATCCCTGTGATTCATCTGAGTCTTCAGCATCCAACTGTGACCTTTTGTTGTTGTGTCAGATCTCCGGAACATACTGTCTCTGTCCACCTTGTCGATTCCTCTCAGTATTTTATATGTCGTTATCATATCCCCCCTATCTCTACTGTCTTCCAGTGTCCTCAGGTCGATTTCCCTTAACCTCTCCTCGTAGGACATACCCCTTAGATTCAGGGACTATTCTTGTTGCAAAATTTGCACTTTCTCTAGTTTCCTTACATACTTGGCTAGATGTGGGTTCCTAACTGGTGTTGCATACTTCAATACGGGCCTAACGTACACAGTGTACAGGGTCCTGAACGATTCCTTATTAAGATGTCGGAATGCTGTGCTTAGGTTTGCTAGGCGCCTGTATGCTGCAGCAGTTATTTGGTTGATATGAGCTTCAAGAGATGTGCCTGGTGTTATACTCACCCAAGATCCTTTTCCTTGAGTGAGGTTTGTAGACTCTGGCCCCCTAGCCTGTACTCCGTCTGTGGTCTTCTTTGCCCTTCCCCAATCTTCATGACTTTGCACTTGGTGGGGTTGAACTCCAGGAGCCAGTTGTTGGACCAGGCCTGCAGCCTGTCCAGATCCCTTTGTAGCTCTGCCTGGTCCTCGTCCGATTGAATTCTTCTCATCAACCTCACGTCATGTCATGTCATCCACAAATACCCGAAACAGCACCGGTCCTAGGACTAACCCCTGTGGCATCCCGCTCGTTACAGGAGCCCACTCTAACACCTCGTCACGTATCATGACTCGCTCTTGTCTTCCTGAGAAGTATTCCCTGGTCCATTGTAGTACCTTCCCTGTTATCCCTGCTTGGTCCTCCAGCGTTTGCACTAATCTCTTGTGTGGAATTGCATCAAACGCCTTCATACATTCCAAGAAAACGCAATTTACCTCCCCCCCTCTCTTGTTTTACTGTTGTCGCCCTGTCATAGAGCTCCAGTAGGTTTGTGACACTGGATTTCCCGTTCCTGAAACCGTGTTGGCTGTCGTTGATAAGCTCATTCCTTCCTAGGTGCTCCACCACTCTTCTCCTGATGATCTTCTCCATTGAGTTTGCATACTATACATGTCAGTGACACTGGTATGTAGTTCAGTGCTTCTTGTCTATCTCCTTTTTTAAAAATTGGTACTACATTTTCTGCCTTCCATACCTCAGGTAGTCGCCCTGTTTCTATACATATGTTGAAGATTGTTGTTACTGGTACACATAGCGCCTCTGCTCCCTCTCTCAGGACCCTTGGAGAGGTGTTATCCGGCCCCATCGCCTTTGAGGTATCTAGCTCACTGAAGAGGCCTCTTCACTTCTTCCTCGGCTGTATGTATTGTGTCCAACACTTGAAGGTGTACCTCACCTCTCCGTCTTTCTGGAGCCCCGTCTGTCTCCTCTGTGAACACTTCTTTGAATCTCATGTCTAGCTTTGAATCTCATGTCTAGCTCCTCAAGTAATTCACGGTCGTCTCTTATGATCTCCCCTCCTTCCTTCCTCAGCCTGATTACCTGTTCCTTGACTGTCGTTTTCCGCCTGATTTGGCTGTACAACAGCTTTGGGTCAGATTTAGCTTTCGCTGCTATGTCATTTTCGTATCGTCGTCGGGCCTCCCTTCCTACCTGTGCATATTCATTTCTGGATCTACGACTTCTTTAATTATTCTCCTGGGTCCTTTGCCTTCTATACTTCTTCCATTCTCTAGCACACTTGGTTTTGGCCTCTCTACACCTTTGGGTGAACCAAAGTCTTACCTTGGCCTTCTCGTACAAACCTCTCCTCAGCTTCCTTGCATATTTTTGTCACATATTCCATCATCTCGTTGACTGACTTTCCTGCCAGTGTTCTGTCCTACTGAATCCCATGTAGGAAATTCTTCATGCCTTTGTAGTCCCCTCTCTTGTTGTATAGCTTCATTTGTCCAGCCCTTCCTGCTTCCCTCTCCACTTGTAACTCTACTATGTATTCGAAGCTCAGAACCATATGATCACTGGCCCCGAGGAGTCTTTCATATGTGATGGCCTGAATGTCTACACTACCCAAGGTGAATATTAGGTCCAATCTCGCTGGTTTATCCTCTCCTTTCTTTCACTGATAGTGTCCTTTACGTGTTGGTGCATGAGGTTTTCCAGTACCACCTCCATCATCTTAGTCCTTCACGTTTCTGGGCCCCCAAGTGGTTCCAGGTTCTCCCAGTCGATTTCTTTGTGGTTGAAATCACCCATAATCAGCAGCTTTAGTCTGTGCGCATGAACCCTTCTGGCCACTTCAGCCAGTGTGTCAACCAATGCTCTATTACTCTCATCATACGCTTGCCTTGGCCTCCTACTGTTCTGTGTGTATATATATTTGGGTGTTCGTGTGTGTGCGTCTGTATGTTTGTGTCTGAGGGTAGTTTCTGTTTATTTAGAATAGGGGCTGGGTGTGTGTGGGGAGGTGTTTGGGTGTGAGTGTTTGGGTGTGTGTGTGTGTGTGTGTGTTTGGTGTGTGGGGGTGTTTGGGTGTCACTGGGTGTGTTTGGGTGAGGGTGTTGGTGTGTGTTTGGGTGTAGGAAGTGTTGCGTGCTTGAGTGTGTGTATGTGTGTGTTTGGGTGTGGGCGTGAGATTGGGTGAGTATGAATGAGGCTGTGAGTGTATAATAGTGTGAAGGAGAGTGTGGGATAGAGTTAGGGAGAGTGTGTGGTAGAGGTGGGATAGAGTGAGGGAGAGTGTGTGGTAGAGGGGTGGGTTAGAGTGAGGGAGAGTGTGTGGTAGAGGGTGGGTTAGAGTGAGGGAGAGTGTGTGGTAGAGGGTGGGTTAGAGTGAGGGAGAGTGTGTGTGTAGAGGGTGGGTTAGAGTGAGGAGAGTGTGTGGTAGAGGGTGGGTTAGAGTGAGGGAGAGTGTGTGGTAGAGGGTGGGTTAGAGTGAGGGAGAGTGTGTGGTAGAGGGTGGGTTAGAGTGTAGGTATGAGTGGTCAGTGTTTACATTGGTGACAACAGTTCATGTACATGTGAGTGTACGCAAAATTGTGTGTACTCACATGCTTTTATGTGTGTGTAATGTTAGTGAGGCCTAGTAAACTCTACACCATAGAGTCCTAATTTGTATTTATTAGACCTTAACTAAGCGTTACTCGACCTTTACTAGACCTTCTCTATTCATTGTACTTCCTAGTGCAGAGGTTCCCAACTTTTTCTTACTCTCGCACCCTTATAAAATTTTTACTCTGACCTCGCACCCCCTACAATTTAAACTTTGTTCAAGGATAAAGGATGTGGAATCATACTAAATTTTATCGAAAGAAGATATTTATTTCACTTTCTAATATAATATGTGAACAAAAATGAGACTTACAGAAAAGAAACATATCACAGAATGATATTTGAATACACCTTACAAAAATAATAACTCTTGCTTGAAATATATACAAAAAAGTCAAATCAAGAACTAGCTTTCAAACCTTTAGAAAGGAATTTTATATTTTTAATATGTAAAAAATAAAGCATATGGACAAGAAAGGATGTCTCCGATTAACATTTGAATATACCATACAAAAAATAGTTACTTTCTTTAAATATGTACAAGATAATAAAATCAAAAGGCTGACTTCCAAAAAGTTTGCGAATCGATTTTAATTCAATGACTCATTTGTTCCTGTTTCTTGCTTGTGAGATTTTCAAAACGGGGAACTATGTTGGTGATAGCAACACGCATGTCTGCCTGTGCATTCAAACGATTTCTTGATTTTTTCTTAATTGACAAAAGAGTACTAAATCCTGATTCACATAAGTAAGTTGTCGCAAATGGAATGAACACAGTTAGTGCAGTTTCACAAAGTCTTGGAAATAGAACCATAGCCGAGCACCAATACTCTTCCAAAGTTTTACTCTCAAATTGCATTTCAAGAGTAAGATTTGAGCGCAGATCTATAAGATCTTCTTTCAGCTCTCCATCAAGTGATGGACGCTTCTCGCACCCCCTGGAATGATGTCTCGCTCCCCAATGGGGTGCGAGCACCCCAGGTTGGGAACCCATGTTCTAGTGGGAACTAATCTAATTAACACACTAGACTAACTGCCCTGACTTCTGTATTTAGGCACCAATTACTGCTAGTTATTAGCAGAATGGATCCCTTCTTGGTACAGTTGACAGAACTTAGTCCCCACAGCTGACCCCAAACCACCACACTTAGGCAAGTACTTAGGCAAGTACTCGTTGTGGCGGCACTCTTGAAGCCCTGGTGTGTGTGTGTGTATAAGTATGTGTAAGTTACACATATGTACACACTGTTATCCTAAGTTATTGACACACTGTTATCGTAGGTTATTGCCTCTACATGGACCTTAAACACTTATTTAGTAATAACTTAATTTATAAAGGTGTATATATTGTTGTTTAGTGGCGAGCTTTGTCTAACTTTCGTGCATGCTCGCTCTCTGCCATTCCATTTGACTCCTTCCCTCTCCTGCACTCTTTTATGTTTATCCTTCTTGATATTGGAGTTCCGCAAGGAAGTGTCCTTGGACCCCTGATCTTCCTCATTTACATCAATGATTCCCAAACATATCCCAACACCTGAAACCCATTCTCTTTGCTGACGACAAGACTTATGTCATCTTCCACCCTAATCACCATTGTTAACGAGGAGCTGCTCAAAATATCGACTTGGATGACAGCCAATAAACTTACACTTAACACTGACAAAACCTACTATATTATGTTTGGTAGCACAGCAGGTGTTGCGCAACTTAACATTAAGATCGACAACACTCTAATTGCCAGACATAATGAGGGCAAATTCCTTGGCCTATACCTCGACAACAACCTAAATTTCAGCAGCCATATCAAACACATAAAAAAAGTATCCAAAACGGTGGGGATCCTCTCCAAGATACGATACTACGTGCCGCAAACTGCCCTTCTCACACTATACCATTCACTTATATATCCATACCTCATGCTATCTGTGCTTGGGGCTCAACTGCACCAACACACCTAAAACCAATAATAACCCAACAAAAAGCCGCAGTAAGAATAATCACTAAATCCCATCCCTGGCAACACACCCCCCTACTCTTCATAGATCTAAACTTACTCCCTGTTCAGTACATCCACACTTACTACTGTGCAAACTACATCTACAGGACCTTAAACTCCAATATTAACCTTGACCTAAAATGCTTTCTTGATAGTTGTGACAGGATCCACAGGCATAACACCAGACACAAACATTTCTATGACATTCCCCGTGTCCGACTAAACCTTTACAAAAATTCAATGTACATATTTCAAAGGACCTAAAATCTGGAACACCCTACCTGAAAACTCTAGAACTGCAGACACATTCATCACTTTCAAAACTACAGTTAGAAAACATCTTACCTCCCTGATACTCCCCGACAACTAACTACATGATAACCACCTGGTGGTTCACACTTACACTCACTCACCCATTGACTATAAGCACAGAAATACTAATCTTAATCTTAAAATAATGAATCCCAACTAGTCATAAGTTTGCCTATGATACTCCAATATAGACACTTTGTATTATGCCAAAACAAAAGCATTCACATGCTAAACTCACAAATTATAAGTACCCTTAGCCTTAATACCAAAAAATTTAAGGATTTAATTAAAATTAATCAATTTTCCCAAATCCCTAGCCATGCTAGGTTTCCTATCCCCCCCTCTGAAATTAGTTTTTTTATAACATGTAAACCACACAATCCCCCAAAACCCTGAAAACCCCCACTTTTAAACCCTTATAAAAAAAATTGATTTGATTTGATTTTTCCCCGGGGTCCTGGTGAATAGGTACCTACTGCCCACCCGGGTTTCTTGCTTTAAATTTCCAAAATACTATTCTTATTAATACTTATCTGCTTAACTTTTTCACACTGAAGAGTGCCCCGCCGAAAATCACTGGCAGTCCCGGGGACCCCCACCTGACCCCCAAAAAAAACCAAATACTCTATTGCACTTACCGTGTTACCAATCCTTTTTACGGGGGGGCTTCTTTCACGGGCCGACATTTTCATTTTTTTATTCTTCTTTTTTTGGGCGTTGTGGAACCTCGCCTTTTTTCATTAGGCCTGCCGTCTCTGCCTTACCCCCGTACCCTTTTTAAGATCACTTTTTTAAAATTTTTTGGTTCTCACCACATTTACTGACTCGTGTGTACCTGCATTTGGTGTTACTAGTTGCCAAAGGCACTTCTCAAAAGCCCTTAGCTTGTTCGGGATGTGTGGTGTTGTGTGTTTTTTTGTGTGGTGTGTGTGGTGTGTTTAAAACTCCCCCCCCTAATTTACCTAAATTTTGGTTGCAGGGGTCGAACTCAGTCCCGGCCCCCCCCTTCACTATCGCTACTAGGTCCCTCCCCCCTGCTTCCGAGCTTTTTCATACCTCTTCTTAAAACTATGTATGGTTTTCCTTTGCCTCCACTACTCACTTCCCTAGGCTTTTTCCCATTTCCTGACGACTCTATACTGAAGAAATATTTCCTAACGCCCCCTGGACTCGCTGGGGCTGCAGCTTCCATTTTACCCCTTGTTTCTGTTTTTCCCCTTCCTGGAACATCCTATCTCTGTCCACCTTGTCTTTTTCCCCGCAGTATCTTGTATGTCGTTAATAAATTGCCCCCCCCCCCTCCCCCTTCTGTCCCCCCAGTGCCCGTCATTCCTTTTTCCCCCTCAACCTTTCCTCGTACAAACATTCCCTGATCTCTGGGACTAGCCTTTTTTAAAAACCTTTGTATTTTTCTAATTTCTTGGCGTGTTTGGGCCAGGTGGGGGGCCCAAAGACGGGTTGCCCCTACTCCAGTGGGGGCCCTAAAATACACAGTGAAACAGTGCCCGGGAACGATTCCTTTTTAAAAAGGTATGGGAACGCTATTCTAAAGGTTTGGGCCCGGGGCCCTGAAATGCTGCAGCAGTTTTTTGGTTTGATGTTCCCTCCGGTAAACGTGCTGGGTTTGGTATGGTCACCCCAAGGTCTTTTTTCCCTGGGGTGGGGTCTGAAGTCTTTGCCCCTCCTACCATATACTCGGGTCTGCGGTCTTCTTTGCCCCTCCCCAACTTCAAAAATTTTGGGCTTTTGGGAAAAGGACTAAAATTTGGGAGAAGCCAGTTTCTGGCCCAAACTTGCCCAAACCTGTCCAGATCTCTTTGCAGCCCTGCCTCATCCTCATCCGTTTTTAATTTTTTCTCATCAACTTCACATCATTTTCCAATAGGGACACTTCAAAGTCTTTTCCCTTTCCATCATGTCGTTCGCAAATATCAAAAAAAACACTGGCCCCAAGAATTTGACCCCTGTGGGACCCCCCCTCGTCACGGGGCGCCCACTTTTGATACCTCTTCACGTACCATGACTCTTTCTTGCCCCCCTGTCAGGTTTTTCCCTGATCCATTGAGTCCCCTCCCGGTTATATGCGTCTGATCCCCAGCTTCTGCACTAATCTCCTTTTGGAAAACCCTGTGTAAAAGGGGCCTTCCGCAGCCTAGGAAAACCGCAATAACCCCCCCCCTCTCCTCGTGTCTTACTTCTTTTTACCTTGTCAAAAACCCAAAGGGGGTTTGTGACCAGGTTTTTCCCTTTCCCATAAACCCATGCGGGTTTTTTCATTTATAATCTTTTTCCCCGTTCCGGGTGTTCCCACCCACCCCCTCCTGAAAATTTTTCTCCAGGGACTTTTGCACAAAATTCCCTGAAAAAATACAGGTCTGTAGTTTAGTGCCTCTTTTTCTGTTTCCTTTTTTAAATAGGGGGGAACTACTTTTTGTTTGTTTTTCCTTTTCTCAGGTAGTTTGCCCAGTTTAAAGGGGATGTTTTTTGAAAAATTTGATTGGGGGGCACGCACAGCATCTCGCTCCTTCCTAAGGACCCATGGGGAGATGTTTCCGGTCCCCCTCGCCTTTGAGGTATCAAGGTCACTTAGCTTCTGCCCCCTCCTCCTCGGTTTTTTTCGTAAAGTCCCTCCAACCTTGTTGGTATTTCCCTCTTGATGTTCCTTTTGTGCGGGTTCCCCAAAACCCCTTTCCCGTTTCCCACTGTAAAAACTTCCTTTAAAACTCCTGTTTAAACCCCCTCACAAAACCTCCTGAAAATTTCTTGTGAGTTCTCCACCCCCTTTTGTTCTCCCAAACTGATCAAACCCGTCTTTTTACTGTTTCTTCCCCTGATGTGGTAAAAAACAGGGTTTTTGGGGCAAGGGCTTGATTTTCGATGCATGTCCCTTTTCATACTGTCGCTTGGGGTTTAGTGTAGACAGCAAGCTTACTTTTAAAATTTTTCATGTTTCCCCTTTTGGGGCTAGTTTTTTGTTGTGGGCCAGTTTCCCCAAGTTTCCCAAACCCGAGGGCAAAGGGCCTCAGATTAGACCTACCTGCCCAAAAGCCTTTTTGAACAGCTCCCATTTCGGGCTAACGTCTGCACACGGGGTTGTGAGTGTGAGCGGTGAGCGTGAGTGTGTGTGGGGTGTTTTGTTATGGTGTGTTTCGTGTGTTAATTGGGGGTAACTCACTAACTGTAAAACACTTTAAATTTTGGTTGCAGGGGTCAATTCATAGCTCCTTGGGCCCCCCCCTCTTCACTGGTCCTACCTTTGGGGCCTCTCTCCCCGCTCATTTACCCATTTTCTACCTCTCTAAAACCCATGTATGGGGTTTCCCACCTCCACTACAAAACATTTGCCATTTTGTTCCAAATTTTTGACAAAAAATGTGAAAAGAAGAAATACTTTTTCCCAACGTCCCCCTTTTTCTCGTCGAGTCTTCACTTCCCCAAATTGGGGACCCCTTGTTTTTTTGTCCCATCTCTGGAACATCCCCTCTGTCCCTTACCTATTCCCCGCAGTATTTTTTATGTCGTTATCATATCCCCCCTTTAAACCCCCCTGGCCTTCAGTGAAAGTCGGCCGATTTCCCCAGCCTATCTTCGAGGACATTACCTCCCCTGCTTGGTCCCGTGTGTGTAATTTTGTTTTTTGTAAATTTTTTTGTTAAATTTGTCTTTTAAAAAGCAAAAAGAAAAAATATTTCACTCTTCGCCAAAAAAAAGACCCAAATGGTTTTGGGCTCCCTAGAAAGGGTTTTGTCTTCATGTACCCTTTTCAGTGCAAAAAAAAAGGGACGATAAAAAAGATTTTGTTGGACAAAAAACAAATTTTAAAGTCGCCAACCGGAAAAAACTTATGAAAAATAAAGTATTCACTACTGTCTTCATTAAAGGTTGGCTACTGGGGTTTTAAAATAGATAAAAACAAGTTTGTAAAATAATCCCTGCTATTTTCCCCCCTTTTCACTCCCCTTTTTGACAACTGCCAGGGAAAAAAATTTTGGGAAAAAAGAAAGTTACAATATGCTGGAATAATCGATCAAGAACCCTATTGGGGAGAATGAAATTTGACTGAAAAAACGGTATATTCTTGAATTTTACTGTGTTTTGCTTTTTACAACTACCCAAAGATACTCCTTGCTAAATCACAGAGCTGCGTCCCGCCCCTAGAATTTTTCAACTAGATACAGCTGGATCCCACTTAAATTTCTACTGTGGTATAGACTGCATTAGCAACAGGATTTGTTGTTTTAGTTTTAAAGCATCCTCAGTATTTTTTAGAAAAAGGGGTTTGGCTAGTAAAAAATTTTTATTTCCAAGTGAACCCCCCGCTAATTTTTTTAAATTTGGCCCCCAACATCTTCAGTGGGAAAAAATTTTGTCAAAGATCTTTAAAAATCTTTTAAGTTTTTGCTCGTACCAAAGAAATTCACCCATTTTTTCGGGATTGTAAGGGAAAAAACAAATTTAAAGCAAAAATTTAAGTTTTTTTGTTCTTGTAATATGGTGAAGGTGTGTACGAGGTCCTGTCATAACCTCCGCTTTCTTAGTCAGAATGGGTTTGCTTATTTATGCAACTTTTATATATTTTTTTCCTTAATGAATGTGTGAGATTTGTTGTACCTCTCTCAACCTTCACAGGTTAATGAGTCCACAAAAATACTGCCTCTTGAAAAGACTATTTACTTCCAGCTTAATGAGGAATTATCAACTAAGTCTCTCTGTCTTCAGCTTCTCAAGGTATAAGACTGTGAAGTTGAACATGTCTTCGTGCTGAGGGACTGACCACTTCTAACTACTTCTTAAACGTTAATGAATTGATCACATCATATTTCGTCTCACTGTTTCTTCTATTTCCGTATTTGCAGCCTCTGTTTTCGTATGATAAAGCCTATTGTGTAGGCGAAGCATTTTGGAATAGATATCTGTTACAAATGCAGTACAAGCACTCAAAGAAGCAAGCAAGCCATTAATCCAGTCAGCCGTATGCCAGCCATGTTATGAGATTGTCTAGAGATGTTTGTGGCTCTGGAAATGCTCTGTCATCTCAGAAATTCCTGTCCACGGAAAGCCAAGCCGAGCCAACCCAGGTACTGTGGAGGAACTGGTTAGATAAGTACACTTTCCTACATGAAACAAACATATGACAAGCGGTACTTATCTTTTAATAGCACGATTTCCAGCACCCGCTCCCGGGAAATGCCTTCAGGTTGCTGTAATTGTGTCCACATAAGCTGTTGAAGAGTGAGTTAGACATTACAATTTGCCCCAAAAGGGGCGTATATCCAGTATTTCACAAATATCTGAGATATGCGTAGTGTAGATGGAGTCCTGAAGTCCTGTGTCGTTGGTGTTGACACGAGGCCAATATCGGTGCCTTGACTGAAACTGACAAAGTGTCTTGGGGAATGTTGCACTAATGTTCACCACTAGCGTCGGAAATGTTAGCTGCAATCACTCGTTACCGGTTGCACACTACCTCATTCAGTACCATCATTTGTTCATAGTTTCGTGGAATTATCCACAGCAGGGAGAACACTAAATAACACTGTATATTTTAGCACTCCCAATGTTCGGTCAAGAAAGTCACACAGAGATGCTATGAACACTACGTGATTCGTTCTACCGCGAATTTCCTGACTTGCATAAAGGAACTATTCTAACTTTCCTAGTTTCCTGAAATTGCCAGAATGAACGAGAGTCAAGAACACACTGGTCACTACTGTCCCTTTGTCTTTTAACTATAAGGCGGCAATACTCTCATGACACACGTCTCGTCCCTCTTCCGTTCCTTGAAGCAATCTAAGCCCTCTCCGGCCTCGTCTGCTTTCGTATGTCTCTGGCACAAAGGAAATGCTGAACTCAGCTTTATACACCTTCCTTGCTACATATCGCAACACTGTTTAACAAGAAAGTATGTTTCTTGTTATTTAAGCTGTAGGCTAGAAGTCATAATGCCCCTGACTAGTAGACCAAGTGGGATACAAGTTTTCTATTAATTTTTCTGCTATGGGAAAAGGAGTAATTACTTTCATTTACTCCTCATTGTGTAGTTGATCAGAAATTCTACAAAGGAAAGAGCGTGCCTGGAAATGTTTTGCAAGTAGTAGTCCGCTAGTCCTTTGTGAGAAGGCAAAGTCCCTCAAATACTGAAGGGAGCTCAGGGGGCTGAGAGATATCCTCCCTTTTACTGCAGATTTTTCTCCACAGGTACCCTGTTCTAACCCACTGGCTTCGACTGCTCTGCAAGCCATCTCAATATCTGTGGATCTACGAAATCTCTCATCAGTTAGCCTTCCCGAAGATGCAACGATGAAGACGCTGTCTAGTATCGTAGTGGTGAGAGGCACAGGTGCGACCCGCGTGAGAGGCACAGGTACGACCCGCGTGAGAGGCACAGATGTGGCCCGCGTGAGAGGCACAGGTACGACCCGCGTGAGAGGCACAGATGTGGCCCGCGTGAGAGGCACAGGTACGACCCGCGTGAGAGGCACAAATGTGGCCGCGTGAGAGTCACAGGTACGACCCGCGTGAGCGGCACAGATGTGGCCGCGCGTGAGAGGCAGCAGTACGACCCCTGAGAGCACAGATTGACCCGCGTGAGAGGCACAGGATACGACCAGCGTGAGAGCACGATGTGACCCGCGTGAGAGGCACAGATGTGGCCCGCGTGAGAGGCACAGGTACGACCAGCGTGAGAGGCACGGATGTGGCCAGCGTGAGAGGCACAGATGTGGCCCGCGTGAGAGGCACAGGAACGACCCTCGTGAGAGGCACAGGTACACCCGCTTTGAGAGGCACATGATTGACCCGGCGTTGAGAGGCACAGGTACAACGTCGTGAGAAACAGATGTGGCCCGCGTGAAGGCACAGGTACTAACCCCGCGTGAGAGGGCACGGATGTGGCCTTCGCGTGAAGGCAACAGGTACTACCCGCATGAGAGGCACAAAAGTGACCCGCGTGAGAGGCACAGATGTGACCCCGCGGAGAGGCACGAGTGCCCGCCGTGAGAGCACAGAAATTAGGCCCGCGAGAGAGGCACAGGTACGACCCGCGTGGGCACAGTACGACCCCGGAGAGGCACAGATGTGACCGCGCTGAGAGTGCGCTGTACGAGCCCACGGTGAGAGGCACGGATGTGACCCGCGAGAGAGAGCACAGTACGACCCTCGTGAGAGGCACGGATGTGGCCCCGCCGTGAGAGTCAGAGAATGTGGCCCGCGAGATAGTCACCAGGTAACGACCCCTGAGAGGTACACAGGTACGACCAGCGTGATGAGGCACAGGTACGGATCCCTGCGTGAGAGGCACAGATGTCCCCCTGCTGAGAGAGGGCACGGAGATGTGACCCTCGTGAGAGCACAGAATGTTGGCCCCCGCGTGAGAGGCACAGGTAACGACCCGCGGTGAGAGCCCAGGTACGACCCGCGTGAGAGGCACATGAACGGACCCGCGTGAGGAGCAGAGATTGTGACCCGCGTGAGAGGCCAGAAGTGGGCCCGCGTGAGAGGCACAGATGTGACCCGCGTAAGTAGGCACAGATTGACCCGCGTGAGAAGCACAGATGTGACCCGCGTGAGAAGCAACAGAATATGGCCCGCGCGAGAGGCACAGATGTGGAAACCCGCGTGAGAGGCACAGATGTGGCCCGCGTGAGAGGCACAATGTGACCACGCGTGAGAGACACCGATGTGGCGCCGCGTGAAGGGCATAGATGTGGGCCCGCGTGAGAGGGCACAGAAGTGGCCAGCGTGAGAGGCACAGATGTGACCCGCGTGAGAGGCACAGATGTGGCCCGCGTGAGAGGCACAGATGTGACCCGCGTGAGAGGCACAGATGTGACCCGCGTGAGAGGCACAGGTACGACCCGCGTGAGAGGCACAGATGTGGCCCGCGTGAGAGGCACAGGTACGACCCGCGTGAGAGGCACAGATTTGCCCGCGTGAGCGGCACAGGAAACACCCGCGTGAGAGGCACAGATGTGACCCGCGTGAGAGGCACAGGTACGACCCGCGTGAGAGGCACGGATGTGGCCAGCGTGAGAGGCACAGATGTGGCCCGCGTGAGAGGCACAGGTACGACCCGCGTGAGAGGCACAGGTACGACCCGCGTGAGAGGCACAGATGTGACCCGCGTGAGTGTCACAGGTACGACCAGCGTGAGAGGCACAGAATGTGCGCCGCGTGAGAGGCAACAGGTACGACCCGCGTGAGAGGCACGGATGAGGCCCGCGTGAGAGGCACGAGATGTGGCCCGCTGAGATGGCACAGGGTACGAGACCCGCCGTGAAGAGGCACAGGTACGACCCGCGTGAGAGCACAGATGAGACCCGCGTGAGAGGCCACAGCTTGCCCGGCGTGAAGAGGGCACATGTAACGACCCGCGTGAGAGGCACAGGTGCGAACAACCGCCGTGAGAGGACGGATGTGGCCCGCGTGAGAGGCACAGATGTGACCCGCGTGAGATGCACAGATGTGGCCCCGTGAGAGGCGATTGATGTGACCCCGGTGAAGAGGCCACAGATGTGGACCTGCGTGAGAAGCCACAGAACGGTGCCCGCTTTAAGAGAGCAACAGAAGTGACCCGCGTGAGAGGCACAGATGTGACTCGCTGAGAGTCACAGATTTAGCCCAGCGTGTGAGGCAGATGGTGGCCCGCGTGAGAGCACAGATGTGGCCCCGCGAGAGAGGCACAGAAGTGACCCGCGTGAGAAGGCACAGATGTGGCCCGCGTGAGAGGCACAGATGTGACCCCGCGTGAAAGGCCACAGAAGTGACCCGCTAGAGAGGGAAAGATTGTGACCCGCGTGAGAGGCACAGATGTGGCCCTGTCGTGAGAAGGCAACAGGATGTGACCCGCGGTGAGAGGCACAGATGTGGCCCGCGGAGCGTGAGGGCACGCCGGTACACCCGCGTGAGAGGCACAGGTACGACACGCTTGAGAGGCCACAGGACGAACCGCTGTGAGAGGCACGGATGTGTCCTCGCGTGAGAGGCCAGATTTGACCCGCGTGCGGAGGCATAGAAGTGGCCCGACGTGAGAGGCCATAGACGTGACCCCGTGAGATTGCACAGATTTGACCCGCGTGAGAAGCACAGATGATGGCCCCGGGTGAGAGGCCAGTTGTGACCCCCGCGTGAGAGGCACAGATGTGACGCCCCAGCGTGAGAGCACAGATGTGACCCGCGTGAGAGGCAACCGATGTGGCCCCCCGTGAGAGGCACAGATGTGACCCGCGTGAGAGGCACAGATGTGACCCGCGTGAGAGGCACAGATGTGACCCGCGTGAGAGGCACAGATGTGGCCCGCGTGAGAGGCACAGTAATGTTGACCCGCGAGAGAGGCTCATTGTGACCCGCTGAGAGGCAGCAGATGTGACCCGCCGTTGTGGGGAGAGGCACAGATGTTACCCGCGTGAGAGGCACAGATGGAGACCGCGCCGTGAGAGGCACAGAATGTGGCCCGCGTGAGAGCATAGATGTGACACCCATGAGAGGCACAGATGTGGCCCGCGTGAGAGGCACAGATGTGACCCGCGTGAGAGGCACATATTTGACCCGCGTGATGAGGCACAGATTGACCACCGCGTGAGAGGCACAGATGTGAACGACCGCGTGAGAGGCACAAGATGTGGCCCTCGTGGAGAGGCACAGATGTGGCCCGCGTTAGAGGCACAATGGAACCCGCGTGAGAGGCACGATGATGACCCGCGTTAGAGGCAAAGATGTGTGACCCCGTGAGAGCACAGATGTGACTCGCGGAGAGGCACAAGATGTGACCCGCCGTGAAGGCACAGATTTAAACCCGCGTGAGAGGCCACAGATGTGAAACCTACCCGCGTGAGAGGCACAGATTTGACCCGCGTGCAGTCTCAGATGTGACCTCGCGTGAGAGGCACAGATTGTGGCCGCGTGAGAGGCACAGATTCAACCGCCCGTGAGAGGCACAGATGACCCGCGTGAGAGGCACAGATGTGACCCGCGTGAGAGGCACAGATGTGACCCGCGTGAGAGGCACAGATGTGACCCGCGTGAGAGGCACAGATGTGACCCGCGTGAGAGGCACAGATGTGACCCGCGTGAGAGGCACAGATGTGACCCGCGTGAGAGGCACAGATGTGACCCGCGTGAGAGTCACAGATGCGACCCCGCGTGAAGAGTCAACAGATGTGGCCCGCGTGAGAGGCACAGATGTGGCCCGCGTGAGAGGCACAGATGTGACCCGCGTGAGAGGCACAGATGTGACCCGCGTGAGAGGCACAGAAGTGACCCCGCGTGAAGGCACAGATGTATACTCGCGTGAGAGGCCAGATTGAAAAAACGCAAAAAAAACGACGAAGAAATCGCCGACGTGAGAGCACAGATGTAACCCCGTGAGAGGCACAGAGTACTCGCGTGAGAAGGGTAGCACAGATGTGACCCGCGTGAGAGGCACAGATGTGACTCGCGTGAGAGGCACAGAAGTGCCCGCGTGATAGGCACAGAAGTAACCCGCGTGAGAGGCTCAGAGTGGACTCCCGCGTGAGAGGCGACAGGTACGACCCGCGTGAGAGGCACAGGTACTGACCCGCTGAGAGGCACAGTTACGACCTCGCGTGAGAGGCACACTCCTTGTGAACCCCGTGAGAGCACAGATGTGCCCGCGTGTGATAGGCACAGGTACGACCCGCGTGAGAGGCAAAGGTGCGACCGCGTGATAGGCACGATGTGGCCCGCGTGAGAGGCCCAGATGTACGCCCGCGTGAGAGGCACAGAAGTGGCCCGCGAGAGAGGCATGGATGTACCCCGGGAGAGGCACAGATGTGACCTGGCGTGAGAAGCAACATACGTGGCCCGCGTAGAGAGCACAGATGTGACCCGCGTGAGAGGCACAGATGTTACCCGCGTGAGAGGCACAGATGTGCCCGCGTAGAGGCACAGATGGTGACCTCGCGTGAGAGGCAACAGAAGTGACCCGCGTGAGAGGCACACATATGTACCCGCGTGAGAGGCACAAGGATGTGACCCGCGTGAGAGGCCACATATGTGACCCCGTGAGAGCACAGATCTGAACCCGCGTGAGAGGCACAGATGTGACCCGCGTGGAGAGGCAACAGCATTTGGCCCGCGTGAGAGGGCACAGATTGGCCCGCTTGAGAGGCACAGATGTAACCCCGTGAGAGGTCACAGATGTGACCCGCGTGTAGAGGCAACAGATGTGACCCGCGTGAAGGCCACAGATGTGACCTCGCGTGAAAGCACAGATGTGACCCACGTGAGAGGCACAGATGTAACCCGCGTGAGAGGCACAGAATGATGACCTCGCCTGAGAGGCACAGATGTGCCCCGTGAGGAGCCACAGATGTTACTCCGTGAGAGGCCCAGATGTGGCCCGCGTGAGAGCACAGATGTAACCCGCGTGATAGGCACAGATGTGACCCCGTGAAGCACAGTACGCCCGCTGAAGTCACAGGTTCGACCCGCGTGAGAGGCACAGGAACGACCCGCGTGAGAGGCACATATTGACCCGCGTAGAGGCACAGATTGTGGCCCGCGAGAGAGGCACAGGAACGACCCGCGTGAGAGCACAGGTGCGAACCGCGTGAGAGCGACGGATGGCCCGCGAGAGGAGCACAGGATGTGCCCCGCGTGAGAGGCACAGATGTGGCCCGCGTGGAGAGCATGGATTGTGACCCGCGTGAGAGGCACAGATTGACCTGGCGTGAGAAGCACAAACGTGGCCCCTGCGTGAAGGCACAGATGTTGACCCGCAGGTAGACACAGATGTGACCCGCGTGAAGGCACAGATGTGGCCCGCGTGAGAGGCACATAATGTGGCCCGCGGAGAGGGCACAGTGTGCCCGCGTGAGAGGGCACAGAAGTGACCCGCGTGAGAGGCACAGAGTGTGGGCCCGCGTGAGAGGCACAGATGTGACCCGCGTGAAAAGCAAAGAGTGACCCGCCGTGAGAGTGACAGATGGTGACCCGCGTGGAGAGGCACAAGATTGGCCTGCGTGAGAGCACGAATGTGACCCGCGTGAGAGGCACAGATGTGGCCCGCGTGAGAGGCACAGGTACGACCCGCGTGAGAGGCACAGGTACGACCCGCGTGAGAGGCACAGGTACGAACCGCGTGAGAGGCACGGATGTGGCCCGCGTGAGAGGCACAGATGTGACCCGCGTGAGAGGCACAGATGTGGCCCGCGTGGAGAGGCATGATGTTACCGCGCGTGAGAGGCACAGATGTGACCTGCGTGAGAAGCACAGACGTGGCCCGCGTGAGAGGCACAGATGTGACCCGCGTGAGAGGCACAGATGTGACCCGCGTGAGAGGCACAGATGTGGCCCGCGTGAGAGGCACAGATGTGGCCCCTCGCGTGAAGAGGCACAGATTGCCCGCGTGAGAGGCACAGAAGAGACCCCGTGAGAGGCACAGATGTGGCCCGCGTGAGAGGCACAGATGTGACCCGCGTGAAAGGCACAGATGTGACCCGCGTGAGAGGGACAGATGTGACCCGCGTGAGAGGCACAGATGTTTGCCTGCGTGAGAGGCCACAGGATGTGACCCGCGTGAGGAGGCACAGATGTGGCCCGCGTGAGGAGCACAGTACGACCCTCTGAGAGGCACAGGTACGACCCGCGTGAGAGGCACAGGTACGAACCGCGTGAGAGGCACGGATGTGGCCCGCGTGAGAGGCACAGATGTGACCCGCGTGAGAGGCATAGATGTGGCCCGCGTGAGAGCATAGAGTGACCCCGCTTGAGATGCACCGATGGACCCTCTGAGAACACAGATGTGCCCGGGTGAGAGGCACGAATGTGACCCGCTGAGGGGCACAGATGTGACCCGCGTGAGAGGAACAGAGTGACCCGCCGTGGAAGAGGCACAGATGTGGCCCGCGTGAGAGGCACAGATGTGACCCGCGTGAGATGCCACAGATGTTGACCCGCGTGAGGAGGCACAATGTGACACCGGAGAGGCACAGATGTGCCCCTTGAGGAGGCACCGATGTGACCCCGCGTGGAGGGGCACAGATGTGACCCGCGTGAGAGGCACATATGTGACCCCGTGAGAGGCAAAACAGAAAAAAAAAATGTGACCCGCGTGAGAGGCACAGATGTGACCTGACCGCGTGAAGGTCACAGATGTGGCCCGCGTGAGAGGCAATAGATGTGACCCCCGCATGAGATGCACAGATATGTGGGCCCGCGAGAGAGAGGCACAGATGTGACCGCCGTGAGAGGCACTATGTGACCCGCGTGAGATGCACAGATGTGACCCCGTGAGAGGCACGAGAAGTGACCGCGTGAGAGGCACAGATGTGGCGCCGCGCGTGAGAGGCACAGATGATGGGCCCGCGTGAGAGGCACAGATGTAACCCGCGTGAGAGGCACAGATGTGACCCGCGTGAGAGGCAAAGATGTGACCCGCGTGAGAGGCACAGATGTGACTCGCGTGAGAGGCACAGATGTGACCCGCGTGAGAGGCACAGATGTAACCCCGCGTGAGAGGCACAGATGTGGAACGCGTGAGAGGCACAAAGTGACCCGCGTGAAGGCACCAGATGTGACTCTGCGTGAGAGCACAGATGTTTGCCCGCGTGAGAGGCACAGATGTAACCCGCGTGAGAGGCACAGATGTGACCCGCGTGAGAGGCACAGATGTGACCCGCGTGAGAGGCACAGATTTGACTCGCGTGAGAGTCACAGATGTGACCACGCGTGAGAGGCCATAAGTGACCCGCGTGAGAGGCCACAGAAGTGACCCGCGTGAGAGCACAGATGTGACCCGCGTGAGAGCACAGATGTGGCCCGCGTGAGAGGCACCGATTGGCCCGCGTGAGAGGCACAGATGTAACACGCGTGAGAGCACAGATTGACCCGCGAGAGAGGCACAGATGTGACCTCCGCGTTAGAGGCACAGATGTGACTCGCGTGAGAGGCACAGATGTGACCCACGTGAGAGCACAGATGTAACCCTCGGAGAGGCAAGATGTGACCCGCGTGAGAGGCACAGATGTGAACCTCGCGTGAGAGGCAACAGATGTGACTCGCGTGAGAGGCACAGATTGTGGCCCGCGTGAGAGGCACAGATGTAACCCTCGGTAGAGTCACAGAATGACCCGCTGAATAGGCACAGATGAGACCCGCGTGAGAGGCACCGATGTGACTCGCGTGAGAGGGCACAGATGTGACCCGCGTGAGAGGCACAGATGTGACTCGCGTGAGAGGCACAGATGTGGCCCGCGTGAGAGGCACAGATGTAACCCGCGTGAGAGGCACAGATGTGACCCGCGTGAGAGGCACAGATGTGACCCGCGTGAGAGGCACAGATGTGACCCGCGTGAGAGGCACAGATGTGACCCGCGTGAGAGGCACAGATGTGACTCGCGTGAGAGGCACAGATGTGGCCCGCGTGAGAGGCACAGATGTAACCCGCGTGAGAGGCACAGATGTGACCCGCGTGAGAGGCACAGATGAACCCCGCGAGAGGCACAGATGTGACCCGCCGTGAGAAAGGCACAGATGTGACCCGCGTGAGAGGCACAGATGTGACTCGCGTGAGAGGCACAGATGTGGCCCGCGTGAGAGGCACAGATGTAACCCGCGTGAGAGGCACAGATGTGACCCGCGTGAGAGGGCACAGAATGTGACCGCGCGGAGGTGCACAGATGTTACCCCGTGATGAGGCACAGATGTGACTCGCTGATAGGCACAGATGTGACTCGCGTGAGAGGCACAGATGTGACCCGCGTGAGAGGCACAGATGTGACCCGGCCGAGAAGCAGAATATTAACTAAATGTGGGAAAATAAATATTGATTATACGACAACTCATGAAAATAATTGGGGCTCTGGTGGCCTGGTGGCCTGGTGGCCTGGTGGAGGGGCTCTGGTGGCCTGGTGGCCTGGTGGCCTGGTGGCCTGGTGGAGGGGCTCTGGTGGCCTGGTGGCCTGGTGCCCTGGTGGCCTGTGGCCTGGTGGAGGCTTCTGGTGGCCCTGGTGGCCTGGTGGCCTGGTGGCCTGGTGGCCTGGTGGCCTGGTGGAGGGGCTCTGGTGGCCTGGTGGAGGGGCTCTGGTGGCCTGGTGGTTAACGCTCTCGCTTCAACACGTTGAGGGCCTGGGTTCGATTCCCAGCCAGAGTAGAAACATAGACCGTGCTTCTTTCCACCTGTTGGTCTATGTTCCCCTTCAGTAAAATGGTACCGAGGGAGTTAGTCGACTGTGTGGGTCGCCTCCTGGGACACTGACCTAAGTAGCCTGGTCACACACAGGGCCGCGGGGGCGTTGTGAACCCTACGGAACTCTCTCCCAGATCAACTCCAGATCAACATCAGATTAAACACACATCAACATTTCTTTCCAACCTGTGGAAAATTAATTGCTGAGATATAACACTGTAGTCTCCTCCTGTCGATTCATATACATCCTACACATACACATGTCGACCTAAATGAACATTATAACACCCAACAAACATTTCCTCTGACTTCAACGAACATTCATTTAGACCTTAACGAACATTCAAATAGATCCTTCACTCTTACAGACCCACACACAGTAAACATACATTAACATGTCAATGAATATTCATTCGTACCTTAATGATCATTCTAGCACATCCTTCACATATTCATTCAGACAATAAAGAACATTCATACACACCCACCTAATATTCATTCTCTCATTATCGAACAATGTTACACACGCAACAAACATTCATTCATTCATTCGTCAATAAACGTTGATATACAGAAAACTATCAGACGTTCTGGCCTCAAACATTCAAAACGCATTCTCTCGCGTCCTTTCAACCTCATCATTGATGATACCATGAAACTACATTATTTAGATTCGTACACAATGAACCACACTTCATTTTAGGCATCAGAGAACACTATACACATCCAACAAACATTCCATGTTGGTGCACATACTAACATATTTGTACATAAAACAACCTTCGATCAATACGCTGTAATACTGTCCATCTTACGCACATATAATATAATGACATACTACTATATAAAAAGCCGCTTGTTATGCAGAGCATTTCGGGAAAATTAGGTCAGTTTTGTCCCAGGTATGCTACCCACAGCACGCATTCGTTAACACCCAGGTACTCATTTTAAACTGATGGTGAAAAGGAACAGCAGGGCTGTCATATGGGACCACTCCTTATGTTTTTCACTGTACCGGAGATCGAAACACGTACCTCAAAGCGTGAGGTGAGAGCGCCTAACGGATCGGGGGGGACTACGGACACAGTTAAACATTGGTGTAAAAACGTGGCATACACATTATTGTGGCAAGGAAGATATTTATCTCAGTTACATTTCAGTACAGTTGTGTCCTATCCACTTGTATACTGATAGTATAATGGAGTATACAATTGTGTATAGAAAGTAATACACTAGCCAATCACCCTGGTTTTTCACTCCCAGTTCTTTCCGAGGTAACAATTCGACTGGATTCCACTCTGAGTTTGTTCAAATGGATTGGGATGGGGATCTGGCACAAATTGTGCATCCTCCTGCCAGTATTTTCCAGATGCGTCTGGTTTGTTGCTTGATATCAGGCGGCAGCTTGTGGTGGCGTGCTAGTGTGGTGGCTGCTTGATATCTAAAGGCTGTTTTGATGTTTTGTTTGTATGTGTGTGGTGAAGCGGGCCTCGGTTATAGGCCATGGCTTCCATCTTGGGGCATTGCGGTACTGGCAATACCCACCCCCCACTGCCCATGCCAGTGGAATCACCACTACCATCAATATTTCTATCAGTTACTTGGAATGGGTCCCACGATCTTCCATGTCCTACTTAGGGACAGCAATAGGACACAATCCAGAGCCCGCGTTTTTCCCTATAAATTGACGCTTCACAGGCAAATAATTATAATCACTGATTCAACAGGTCATCAATTACTAGGACATCAAAGTTCACATCATTATCATCATTACTGCTCATATCTGTGCCCAAACCACGGGAAAATATGAGCTCTCACTTACGGTGTGAACAAGTTTAAGCTCGGAGCCCTGAGGTGGATACTTGTAGACCATTGGGTTTTCCAGCTCCATTTCCTGCATTTTGATCGTCGATAACGGAAAACTCCTCCCCAGAATGTATTTCTTCATTGGTGGATGTGTTACTTGGGAAAAGAAGGTGCGCAGTTTTCTGAGAGCACAGCAGCAGGACTTCTACCTACCTATAACTTGTGTACTGGATGATGTTCCGCTACTGCCACAAGTAACTTGTTTGTACTGCATGATGTTCCGCTACTGCCGCAAGTAACTTTGTGTACTTCCATGATGTTCTGCTACTGCCCAAGTAAACTTGTGTGACTGCATAATGTTTCCTCACTGCCACAAGAAACCTGTGGTGTACTGCATAAAAGTTCCTCTCTGCCACAAGTATACTTGAGGTGCACTGCATAATTTCCCTCTACTGCCACAAGTAACTTGTGTGTACTGCATAATGTTCCTCTACTGCCACAAGTAACTTGTGTGTACTGCATAATGTTCCTCTACTGCCACAAGTAACCTGTGTGTACTGCATAATGTTCCTCTACTGCCACAAGTAACTTGTGTGTACAGCGTGATGTTCCGCTACCGCCGCAAGGGAGTAACTTGTGTGTACTGCATGATGTTCCGCTACCGCCGCAAGGGAGTAACTTGTGTGTACTGCATGATGTTCCGCTACCGCCGCAAGGGAGTAACTTGTGTGTACAGCATGTATGTTTCCGCTACCACCGCCGCAAGGGAGTAACTTGTGTGTACTGCATAAGAGAGATGCTAATGAGTCCACTGCATCATCCCCTTCCAAGTTTAAAAGCAATGTATTGATTATGTTCAATTAGTTTAAAAAACACAGTTGTTGGACACAAAATAAACATAAAGATGTTTTGAAAAGATCAAGGGAATTACCCGTAAATAAAAAAAAAAAATAACCTAATATGTACATACTACGGATTATTAATAATACAAGTTTTCAGGAAGAATAGCAGTAGCTTCGGCGCCCCACATGGGGTCGTAGCTACGGGAGCCCACACAGAGTATCATTGGGAGCCACACAGATTAGCTTCGAGGAGCCACACAGAGTTATGCTTTGGGAGCCACACAGAATAGCTTCGGGAGCCACACAGAGTAGCTTCGGAGAGCCAACTCAGAGTAGCTTTCGGGAGTCCACACAGAGTAGCTTCGGGAGCCACACAGAGTAGCTATCGGAGCACACAGAAATAGCTATCAGAGCCACACAGAGTAGCTTACGGCTCGCGAGCAGCAGTTTGCGTCCACCATCTGTAAAAAATTATGCCATACATCAGCGTTGCAAATATCAAGCTGATTCCAAAAGATTCTTCCCGAAGTTAATGAACAAAAAATTAACAAAACTTTGAGGAAAACGAAAAAAGGACCAAGAACACTAAAGAGGGCCCTTACATGGATAACCAAAATTGTGACTAGAAATATTTCAGTAACTCACTATCTGTGAAAGGTATTCCGCTTATAACATTGTACTGCATATAAAACTCAAAGAGATCATATGAGAATCGTAAAAATATTGGTAGAATTAATCGACAACATGTTAAACAAAAAGGACACAATTGTCACTATTTGACCTTTCAATTAGCAACGTTAGCTCTAGACTCAAATATTTTTCTTTCTTTCAAGAAACCGGCCGTACCCCACCCAAAAAAGCAGTGTGGCCAGCCCCCCCCCCCCCCCAAAAAAAAAAAAATCCCTTTTCAAACAGAAATATACATGTAGAAAGAATGGGTTACTAGCCCGTGCTCTTCCGCATTTGTAGTCGCCTCTTGTGATATGCTGTGCTTATAGAAGAAGAATCTGTTCCACTTCCCCAAGGATATCAGAGGAAATAAACACACCCCAGAGGTGTGTGTATATAGTGCTTGTAATGTAGGTGTAGTGTGACCTAATTGTAAAGTAATAATAGCAAGATAATCATACCTGAAAACTTGCATGATATAGACAGAAAAAGACACACCAATCCTACCATCATGTAAAACAATTACAGGTTTTCAGTTTTACACTCACTTATGGCATGACGGTAGTACCCTCCCTGGGTGGTTGCTACTTCTACAACCTACAACCTAGAATATATATGGATTATAATAACCTTTAGTGCATATCTCGAAGCGGGAAATGAAAGATAAGTGCTTCAACAGTACGGACTTGTATTTTTTATTGGAGTTCTTGACATGTAGCAGTGTGCTATTCGTGGCCCAGAACGGCCAAAGGGCATGCCTCAAGGGAGAGAGAGATTAGACTTGTTGTCTCTTGGCTTATCAGTAAGTGATGTGAGAGAGAGCCACAACACACGAGCTGAAGGCCATGTCTAAGCTCACTAGTTTCCAACATATGATAAGCGCGAAATATAAAAGGACGGCCTGCCGCGAATATAAACTCCAAACTGGGCACACATCGTTCGGCCACCTACCCATGGTCGTCCGTTTACGCCTAATTGGGCAGAAAAAATCTCGGTCTCTCTCTTGCAGGAACAACATAAATATAAATAAGTATATATATAAATATATATATATATATATATATATATATATATATATATATATATATATATATATAGTAGGTTGGTTGGTAGACAGCAACCAGCCAGGGAAGCACTACCGTCCGCAGCCAGATGACTGTGAAACAAAAAAAACTGTAACTGTTTGCATGAAGGTAGGAGGTTGCTGGTTTCTTCTTCTTATACTGACTCATAAACACGCGTAGATAAAATGGATATCTTGCTACTCCTAACTACACTTTGTCACACATCACAGACAACTCACATGCAAATATATATATAACTTACAACTAGATTTTTCTTCGTCCTTTTTTCTAATCGGCTCTTGTTCTTTTTTTATTTTCTTTATTGTCCCTGTGGAAGTGAAAAAGAATCTTTCCTCAGTAAGCCAGCGTGTCGTAGAGGCACTAAAATGCCGGAGCAATGGTCTAGTAACCCCTTCTCCTGTATACATTTACTAAAAGAGAAGAAGAAAAACTTTATAAAACTGGGATGCTTACATGTGCGAGAGATTAGTGCGGTTGAACAAGAAACGAGACGATTGCTGATCTTATGAATGAAAAGGAAGTTGTATGTCCTGGCTTCTAAGCTAAAACAAAGCAGAAGGGGGTAGGAGAGAGTTGATAGTGGGGGAAATAAATGGGATTAAGATCTGGATAACTGAGAGAGTTAGAGCAAAGGAAGGGTAACATTAAATGTTAAATGATCAGTTTATGGAAGGAAAAAAGAGAATAAGAAAATGTGTAAAATCAAGAATTAATGTGGATTAAAGTAAAGGTTGGATGTGGGGCGAGAAGTGGTCATAATAATGCGTGTATGCACCTGGAGAACAGAGGAATGCAGAGGAGAGAGAGTGATTTTGGAGATGTTAGATTGAATGAATAGGAGCCTTTGAAACCAAGGTGAGGAGTAATTGTGGGTAGGTGACCTGAATGCTAAAGTAGAGAAACTTTTAGAGAGGTGTGGGTAGGTAAGTTTGGGGTTGCCAGGTGTAAATGATAATGGGAGCCCTTGTTGAACTTTGTTATAGAAAGGGTTTAGTATAGGTAATACATATTTTAAGACAAAGAGGATACATAAGTAACCGATATGATGTAGGGCGAAATGACAGTAATTAGTTGGATTATGTATTGGTAAAAAAATACGTTTGAGTAGACTTCAGGATGTACATGTTTATGAGGTGCCACAGATATATCAATCATTAATTAGTTGTACTTACACTGAGAGTTAAAAGGAAGATGGGATCAAGAGAATAGAAGCTCAGGGAAAGAGTAGAGGTGAAGGTTTATAACAAATAGAGGCATTTAGGGTAAGATAAAGAACAGCTATTGAGGATAGATGGCCAATATGAGAGCATAGGCAATGGGTCGAAGAGTATGGGGTATCCAAAATGTAGTGTTAGAGTGTTCAGCAGAAGTTTGTGGTTACAGGAAAGTGGGTGCAGGAGGGAAGAGGAGCGATTGTTGGAATGATGATGTAAAGAGAGTAGTAAGGGAGAAAAAGTTAGCAAATGAAAGTTATTAAACAAAGTAGAAGTGATGCAAGAGGGACAGAATATGGAGAAAAAAGAGAGAGTTAAGAGGTGGTGAATCAATGATAAAAAGAGAAGCAAATGAGAGAGGGGTGAGATGATACAACAAATTATGTTGAAAATAAGAAAAAGTTATGGTGATATTAACAAGTTAAGAATCCTAGCGAACAAATGATTAGTCAGTTAACAATAGGAGAGGAGAGTTATTAAATGAGAGTTAGAGGTATTGGAAATGGAGGGAATATTTTGAGGAATTGTTAAATGTTGATTGAAGATAGGGAAGCTTGATTTCGTGTAATAGGGGAGGGAAAACAAGGCGGAATAACATCTTGTATGATTGAGGAAGAGACCAGTTGTGAGTGTGGGGGAAGTTCGTGAAGGCATAGGTAAAATGAAATGGGTATGGCAGCCTGGATTGATGGGATAAAGATAGAAATTAAAAAGCAGGTGGGGATATAGTTTTGGAGTGGTTGTGCAATTACTTAATAAATTTAATGAAGAGGTAAGGTACCTATGATTGGCAGAGAGCAATGGCATAGTTCCTTTGTATACAGGCAAAGTGATAAAAGAAGTGCAATAAATATAGGGGGATAAGTCTGTTTGAGTTACCGGTAAAGTGTATGTAGAGTTATAAATGAAAGAATTGAAGAGAAATGACGGAGAATATGATAGGCAGAAGAACCAAGGAGGCTTTAGAAAGGTAGGGGGTGTGTGGAGACTGCAGTGAGTTACAGTAAACCATATAAGACGCATATTTATATATGGCTAAAGAGGTCTTTGTGGCATTATGATTTGGAAAAGCGTATGACCAAGGTGATAGGGGGCAATTGTGGCAGATGTTGTCAATTGTATGGTGTATGAGGTAGGTTACTGAAAAGCAAAAAAGATTTGGGTGAAGATTTTTTTAACGAGGATAGTGAGGCTCCAAGTTAGAGTATGGGTTGGGTTTATGTAAACCGCTAATTTCCTGACTTCATAAAGGAACTATTCAACTTTCCTATTTTCCTGAAATTGCCGAAAAATGAACGAATCAAGAACACACTGGTCCACTACTTCCCTTTGTCCTTTTTAACTATAATGCGGCAATACTCTATGACACTCGTCTCGTCCCTCTTCCGTTCCTTGAGCAATCTTAACCCTCATCCGGCCTCGTCCTGCTTTCGTATGTCTCTATCTGGCACAAAGGAAATGCTGAACTCAGCTTTATACACCTTCCTTGCTACATATCGCCACACTGTTTAACAAGAAAATGTTTCTTGTTATTTAAGCTGTAGCTAGAATCATAATGCCCCTGACAAGTAACCAAGTGGGATACAAGTTTTCTATTAATTTTTCTGCTATGGGAAAAGGAGTAATTACTTTCATTTACACCTCAATGGTGTATTGATCAGAAATTCTACAAAGAAGAGCGTGCCGGGAAATGTTTTTGCAAGTAGTAGTCCGCTATCCTTTGTGAGAAGGCAAAGTCCCTCAAATCCTGCAGGGAGCTCAGGGGCAGAGAGATATCCTCCCTTTTTACGTCAGATTTTTCTCCACAGGTACCCTGTTCTATACACTTGCTTCGGACTGCTCTGCAAGCCATCTCAATATCTGGGAATCTAACGAAATCTCTCATCAGTTAGCCTTCCCGAAGATGCAACTGACGTATCAGTCAGTATCGTAGTGGTGTATGGCACAGGTGCGACCCGCGTGAGAGCAGCAGGTACGACCCGCGTGAGAGGCACAGATGTGGCCCGCGTGAGAGGCACAGGTACGACCCGCGTGAGAGGCACAGATGTGGCCCGCGTGAAGGCATCAGGTACTACCCGCGTGAGAGGCACAAATGTGGCCGCGTGAGAGTCACAGGTACGACCCGCGTGAGCGGCACAGATGTGGCCGCGCGTGAGAGGCAGCAGTACGACCCCTGAGAGCACAGATTGACCCGCGTGAGAGGCACAGGATACGACCAGCGTGAGAGCACGATGTGACCCGCGTGAGAGGCACAGATGTTGGCCCACGTGAGAGGCACAGGTAACGACCAGCGTGAGAGGCACGGATGTGTCCAGCGATAGAAGGCACAGATGTGGCCCGCGTGAGAGGCCCAGGAACGACCCTCGTGAGAGGCACAGGTACACCCGCTTTGAGAGGCACATGATTGACCCGGCGTTGAGAGGCACAGGTACAACGTCGTGAGAAACAGATGTGGCCCGCGTGAAGGCACAGGTACTAACCCCGCGTGAGAGGGCACGGATGTGGCCTTCGCGTGAAGGCAACAGGTACTACCCGCATGAGAGGCACAAAAGTGACCCGCGTGAGAGGCACAGATGTGACCCCGCGGAGAGGCACGAGTGCCCGCCGTGAGAGCACAGAAATTAGGCCCGCGAGAGAGGCACAGGTACGACCCGCGTGGGCACAGTACGACCCCGGAGAGGCACAGATGTGACCGCGCTGAGAGTGCGCTGTACGAGCCCACGGTGAGAGGCACGGATGTGACCCGCGAGAGAGAGCACAGTACGACCCTCGTGAGAGGCACGGATGTGGCCCCGCCGTGAGAGTCAGAGAATGTGGCCCGCGAGATAGTCACCAGGTAACGACCCCTGAGAGGTACACAGGTACGACCAGCGTGATGAGGCACAGGTACGGATCCCTGCGTGAGAGGCACAGATGTCCCCCTGCTGAGAGAGGGCACGGAGATGTGACCCTCGTGAGAGCACAGAATGTTGGCCCCCGCGTGAGAGGCACAGGTAACGACCCGCGGTGAGAGCCCAGGTACGACCCGCGTGAGAGGCACATGAACGGACCCGCGTGAGGAGCAGAGATTGTGACCCGCGTGAGAGGCCAGAAGTGGGCCCGCGTGAGAGGCACAGATGTGACCCGCGTAAGTAGGCACAGATGTGACCCGCGTGAGAAGCACAGATGTGACCCGCGTGAGAAGCACAGATATGGCCCGCGCGAGAGGCACAGATGTGACCCGCGTGAGAGGCACAGATGTGGCCCGCGTGAGAGGCACAATGTGACCACGCGTGAGAGACACCGATGTGGCGCCGCGTGAAGGGCATAGATGTGGGCCCGCGTGAGAGGCACAGATGTGGCCAGCGTGAGAGGCACAGATGTGACCCGCTTGAGAGGCACAGATGTGGCCCGCGTGAGAGGCATAGATGTGACCCGAGTGAGAGGCACAGATGTGACCCGCGTGAGAGGCACAGGTACGACCCGCGTGAGAGGCACAGATGTGGCCCGCGTGAGAGGCACAGGTACGACCCGCGTGAGAGGCACGGATGTTGCCCGCGTGAGAGGCACAGGTACGACCCGCGTGAGAGGCACAGATGTGACCCGCGTGAGAGGCACAGGTACGACCCGCGTGAGAGGCACGGATGTGGCCAGCGTAAGAGGCACAGATGTGGCCCGCGTGAGAGGCACAGGTACGACCCGCGTGAGAGGCACTACGACCCGCGTGAGAGGCACAGATGTGACCCGCTTAGAGTGTCACAGGTACGACCAGCGTGAGAGGCACAGAATGTGCGCCGCGTGAGAGGCAACAGGTACGACCCGCGTGAGAGGCACGGATGAGGCCCGCGTGAGAGGCACGAGATGTGGCCCGCTGAGATGGCACAGGGTACGAGACCCGCCGTGAAGAGGCACAGGTACGACCCGCGTGAGAGCACAGATGAGACCCGCGTGAGAGGCCACAGCTTGCCCGGCGTGAAGAGGGCACATGTAACGACCCGCGTGAGAGGCACAGGTGCGAACAACCGCCGTGAGAGGACGGATGTGGCCCGCGTGAGAGGCACAGATGTGACCCGCGTGAGATGCACAGATGTGGCCCCGTGAGAGGCGATTGATGTGACCCCGGTGAAGAGGCCACAGATGTGGACCTGCGTGAGAAGCCACAGAACGGTGCCCGCTTTAAGAGAGCAACAGAAGTGACCCGCGTGAGAGGCACAGATGTGACTCGCTGAGAGTCACAGATTTAGCCCAGCGTGTGAGGCAGATGGTGGCCCGCGTGAGAGCACAGATGTGGCCCCGCGAGAGAGGCACAGAAGTGACCCGCGTGAGAAGGCACAGATGTGGCCCGCGTGAGAGGCACAGATGTGACCCCGCGTGAAAGGCCACAGAAGTGACCCGCTAGAGAGGGAAAGATTGTGACCCGCGTGAGAGGCACAGATGTGGCCCTGTCGTGAGAAGGCAACAGGATGTGACCCGCGGTGAGAGGCACAGATGTGGCCCGCGGAGCGTGAGGGCACGCCGGTACACCCGCGTGAGAGGCACAGGTACGACACGCTTGAGAGGCCACAGGAAAAGGGAGGGTGGAAGTTTTTAGCTCAAGTGCTTCACACTTCTCAGTGCGTCTCGGGGAGCGTGCAATGTTGAAGGAACCGTGGACGGTGACCCTACTTACTCTAAACCCTCTCCCGTTTTGGGTTTCTCCCTTGCAACATGAAAAGCCCCTATACGCAATGGGAGTGTGAAAGTATTTCCCGCAAAATTTTTCCAACCCCCCCGGGCTTGGCCTCATATATATAAAAATTTTTTAAAATATATATATTTTAAATTTTTTATATAAATATATTAAATTTATATATAATATATATAAATATAAAAGGTATGGGTTGGTGCAGCCCCCCCCCCCGGGGGACTACCGTCCTGCCACGTGAGTGTAAAACAAAACCCTGTAATTGTTTTACAATGGTGGATTGTGATTCTTTTGTCTGTCTCTAAATATGCAAGATTACAGGTCTTGACTTCTACTTACACTTAGGTCACACTACCATACATGTACATTTATTTATCACACTCATCGAGTTTTTTTTTGTTTTTATTTAAATAGTTCTTGGTCTTATTTTTTTTCCCTTTTTATATCCGGGGGAAGTGGAAAAAGAATCTTTCCTCCGAAAGCCATGCGTGTTGTAAAAGTCAACTAAAATCCCGGGAAAAAGGGGCTAGAAAAACCCCTTTTTTCCTGTAAAGTACAAAAAAGAATAAAAGAAAAATTTTGTAAAGGGGGGGAAAGTCAATGGCGGGGATTTGTGCAAATGATAAAAAAGAGAGATTTGATGTTATGAATGAGAAGAAGCGGATTCTGGTTTTTAAGTGAAAAAAAGCTGAAGGGGGGGGGGAGGTTTCAATGGAGGGAATAAAGGGGTTTTAGTCGGGGATTTCAAATAGATTAGAGCTAAAGACGGAGTAGCAATAATTTAAAAGGATAAGATATGGCAGGAAAAGAGGGACTTCAAATGTAAAAATTCAAGGATTTTTTGGAGTAAAAAAAAAGGTGTGAAAAGGGGTTATGTAAGGTGTATGCACCTGGGGAAGGAGGAGATTCGGGAAAATTTTGAGTGAATCGGGGAGTTTTAAATGGGTTGAAGTAATGTTTTGGGGGGATTTTAATGAAAGTGTAAAAATTTATGGGGGGTAGGAGGTAAATTTGGGTCCCAGGGTAAATGTAAAGGGGGAGCCTTTAATTTAGCTATTGTAAAAGAAATTTGGTAAAAAGTAAACAAAAAAAAAAAGGGGAAAAATAAAATAAAAGGGTATGATTAACACGAAAGAAATAGTTTGTTAGATTATTATTGGTGGATAAAAGGTTAGGTGGTCCAGGATGTAATGTTTAAGAGGGGCAACGATAACGGATTTATTTAGTTGTAGCTCATTTAAGGAAAGGGGTAGAGGGGGAAAAGGGAAGGGGGCCCAACAACAAGTAAAAGGGAGTGAAAGTTTTAAAAAAAAGGGGAGGAGGAATTCGGGTGAGAATAAGCGACTTTTGGGCAAAAAGGGGGGCTAGTGCAAAGAGATTAGGGGGGGTTAAGGGGGTTGGGAATGTTTTAAAAATGCAGTTTTAAAATGTGGGGCAAATTTTTGGGGTTAAGGAGGTGGGGGGCAAAGGAAAGAGGGTATTGGTGGAAATGAAAAGTAAAGGGTGTAAAAAAAGAAAAAAGGTAGCTTTGGGGGTTTTTTACAAAGCAAATTTATAAGAAGACAAAATAGGGAGATAAAAGAAAGGTGAAGAAGTGGTAAAGAGAGTGCAAAAGGAGGCAATAAGAGTGGGAGGCATGTCAAGAAATTTAATAAAATAAAAAAAAAATTTTGGAGTGAGTTAAACAAGTTAAAGAAAGCCTAGGGAAATTTGGATTTGTCCTTAAAAACGAGTGGGGGATTATAATGGGGAATGGGGGAAAAAGGGTGAGGCGAGAATTTTTGAGGAACTTTTAAATTTTGAGAAAAAGGGGGGCGGTAATTTCATGCACTGGCCAGGGGGGTATACCACTTTTAGGAGTGAAGAAAGCAAATTAAGTGTTGGGGTACGGAGGAAATTACAAAAAGGGAAAAGGGGGGTAAACCCAGCGGGAACTGAGGAATCATGACAAAAAAATTAAAAGCGGGGGGGAAAATTTAGTGTTGGAGGGTTTGGGAAAAAATTTAAAAATTTTGGGGAAGGGTTTCCTAGGGATTGTCGGGACATTATATCCCTTTTAAAAAGGGGAAAAGGGGAAAAAAGAGTTTGGGAAAAAATTTAAAAGAGGAATAAGTTTACGGGTTACCAGAAAAGTATACGGTGGGGTTTTAAAATTGAAAGAATAAGGGGTAAGACAGAATGAGGATTGGGGATACAAGGGCTTTAGAGTGGGTGGGGGATGATAATCAATGTTTACATTGAAAAATTTTAACAGTATTTAGATAAAGGTAGGAAGTTTTTATTGCATTTAGGGATTTAAAAGGTTTATAGAGGGGATAGAGGAGCAATGTGGCAGATTTTGAAAGTATAGGGAATGGGTGTAAGTTACTAAATGCTTTTAAGAGTTTTATGAATAGTGAGGCCAGGTTAGGGGTTAGAAAAAGGGGGAAAAATACTTCCCGGTAAAAGGGGGGTCTTAGACAGGGTGTGTAATTCCCCGGGTTTTTTTAATAATTAATAGATGGGGTTGTAAAAGAAGTTAAATGTAGGGTGTTCGGGAGAAAAATATTTTCAATGTGTTTGTTGATTATTAAATTATAGTCAACTTATCAAAATGTATTTAGCGGGTTTGGGAAAAAAATTTAAAAATTGTGCTTGTCATAAAAAGGTTAGATAAAGTTTCTAAGGGTTTTTTTGGGACAAAAAAATTTTTTTTTCCATTAACAAAAGAAAAATAATCTTTAAAACTTAACGAAAATTTTTAAAAAAACTAATTTTAAAAAAAGTTCTTGCAACGCCAGTTTTACCTTTTGGCACAACAAACAAACATATGTGTGAAAACATCGAAAACAAATCCACACTGATGATTCAGGATCCCAAAATTTTAATCAATGTTCCAAGGCCGGGGGTTTTGCCAATTTTTTGATAATTTTATTTATTTCAATATTTAAAGGCATCCATTCATCTGAGCTTTTTATCCAATTACGCAACCAAAAATACTCAACTGTAATAGTCACCACATTTCATTTTTCATCAGTCATTTGCTTTTTATAAAACTGTTTTTGGGGGGGAGCATTATCATTGGGTTTAAAATTTCCCCCTTCCTTCCCCTCCTAGGGTGCCACTACTACACAAAAAAACATGCCTAACGTGTCCTATTCCCCGAGGTTTGAAACCCCCCCTTTATTTTGATTGGGAGGTGAAGGCAGTGTTGTACCCACTATTTGCGCTTGGGGAACAAGTTAATCTTCACATGCCACCCTTCCCCCCATGGGGGGTAAATAGCGCAACCCTTGTTTTTAAATTTTCTGCAGGGAAAGGGGATCGCAATACGACTAAGCCTTGGACATGACTACCGTCAAAGGGGGGGATGAAAAAATGAGTTTCAGGGCAGTAGAATTGAGGACTGCATAAGTTGATGGGAATCGTTAAAGTTATAAAAAGGGGGGCCCCCCCCTGGTCTCAATCATCGAGAAGTTGTATCGCTCAAGTTTTAAACCAAGTGTCTTGCATCTTCAGAGTATGTGCCGATAGAGTTTCCGATCAAGTTTTGGCACGAAGAGTATGTGCCCTGTCAGGTTTTGTGCACGATCAGAGTATTTTCATGATCAGATATGGGACTGTCAGAGTAGTGCATGCAGAGATGTCACTGATCGAGTAATGCATCCAAGTATATTCATGTCAAGGGATGATTATGCTTTAGGAAAAAAGAATTTTTTTGCTTTGTTTGTACAGAAAGGGGAAAAATACTTGTGTAATCGACGATTTTTAAACTTGATGCGGTGGAATATTGATCCCAAAAAAACTGAAATTATCATCCCCCTTTTTTGACTCAAATCTGAATGAGTCACATTTTCGGAAAACTGAATGTCACTTCTGGTTTTGGGTTTTTCCCCCAATTATAAGAATTATGCAATAAAACTTAGGGACCGCAAATAACATTTATTTAGTGCTCTACTTCTTTTTTCCATCCAATTATTGGAAAGATCCAGTGATGCTTAACGTGGATAAGAAAAACCCACGAAGGAAAAAAAAATTTCAGCATGAATTTTTTGAGCGTTTTTAATGTCATCAGAGGTGGTGAAATCTGGTGGGGGATTTAAGACGGGAAGTAACCGTCTTCCCCGCTCTTTATCACACCGCATACTAGACCGTTTTTCCAAAAAACTGCTTTAAAACCCATCGTACCAAAATGACCACTGATTCAACCTCCACTTTTTCTGCCCTCCTGACGGGGGCATCCCGCCCGACAATCTGGCCACGGAATATATGGGTTATGAAAGAGGTAAGACAGCCATTAACCGTCTCAAACTTTTGGCTAACGTGTAAACCCCAGGGATTTAATTTCCCCTTTATCACTTCCTTTCTTAATGGTAAATTGAATATGCTTTGTTGTCGTGGGATTGTGGGTCTATGCAGACTACAGGGGTGCTGCATCACCTTCACTCACCTGCAGGGACGGGCCCCTGGAGGGGTTGCCCTAGCAACCCGACTCTGGTCTTGGATTATAACCTTTTTTGTGGGGTTCCTATGAAGGACACACATGTTTCTTTTTTTCAAAGTGGTGGGGGTGCAGGAATCCAATGCATCTGCCTCAAAGGGGTAAGGATACCTGTCACGCCGGCGGGGGAAATTTTCCCCTCTAAAGGGGAATGCCTTTTTCCCTTGAGGCGATATCCAAGCAATACTGTTTGATTGCAGAGATAGTGCTGAACAGCGGCCTCTGCAAATGTTTGATTAATTTCAAATAGTTTCCCCGGCATCAACTCCAAAGTGAAAGCTCTACCACACAGGTAGAGCACCCTCCTCGCCTCACTTGAACAACTGAACATATGAGTAGAAGACGTTAGATCGCATGACTTTTCCCAGTAGAGGTAGGGCGAGATAATGTTGGCGAGGATAGTCTGGGCCCCATTAACAACCACCGAGTGCGCCATGAACCCAGCAGTGAGCGCTTCTAGGCATAAAACACGGTCATCGGGTCCCCACCCTTGTATCCTCATCACTGCTTCCCGCGTCTCCCAAAGAAGCACCTGTACGATCATCACCACAGATGGAATCCTTCTCTTCGCCATATCCACTAAATTAAACACCTCAGAGTCGGCCGCCCTCGTGTCCGATGCCTCTGTGTCGTTGAGCACCACTATGCGATCTTGCAGGCGATTGGTCATAGTTTCATCGTGGAATGGGAAACACTTCTGCAGGACATCCGCAGTGATAGTCTTGGAGAGAACGAGAAGGTTGGGGTAATCGAGGCACAAGTCCCTGAAGTTAGAGATTTTCAACTCCAGGTTCACGTCAAGCAGAACAATGATCTGGGTTGAGACTTCCTGAAGCTCGCTTCGAAAGCATCTCAGCAAACACTTCAGCTTTTCACAAGTTTTGCAGCCTAGGACCACCATACGAGCCCCTGAGTTAGTCGGGGGATGCTGTTTGTGTAATAGCTGAAAAATCCTTTGAACAGACTACAGATTTTGCTACAGCTCTCTACAAGCCACTCAATGAAGAGAATAATGAAAACCACTACCAAGATCTTGCCGCCAGCCGTCGAGGGTACCAGGTCTCCGTAACCAACGGTAGTGAGGGTAATGAACGTCAGAAATAGGTAGTCCCAGAAAGTTCGCGGAAGAGTCAACTGGCCACTAGCGTCAGGATGTATCCCTTCGGCAGTCTTCCACTCCTCCACCGTCTGCAGCGCCCCAGCCATCAAGCCTCCCATCACTAACACCCCTGTCACTAGCGACACCCGCTCCTCCCACAGACAACCAAAGTGCATCTGTACCAATGAAGTAAAGAGATTGCGTGTTTCTGGGTATGTAAGTCTGAGCACTGACAGGAACTGGTATCCATAGAGATGGGTTCCCTGGTAGCACTCCCAGCAGGTGTGCACGAAGAGCCATGAATCCACCACCGCGGCCACTGGCGGTACCTCTTGTTTCTCCACCACAACCAGGGTCACCCTCAGGAAGAAGAGAAAGTTGAGAGCCATGTTGAAAATGTCCCAGGTGTGGAGGCCACAGCTCATGAGGTGACCGCTGACCAGACTGGCCTGGTAGACGAACACACTCACACTCAGCAGTGTGAGGCCGGCGAACACAGTGTGCACCCACCTCACACACTTTAGATCCAAAGCACACACCCTGCACTGCTGCAGTACCTGCTGCAGCACCACCAGCATCCCTATCACCAGCACCACCGCCACTGTGTGCTCCAGGATACCCAGATTATTTCCCCCAATTAAGCAGTAGTCAGAAAAGTTAACCATTTTTAAAACTGGAATTTAAATGAATAATCTAAAAGATTTGTATATATACTTCAAGCTTTCAACCTGTTAAATTAGGTGTTAATTAGGCTGACATTATCAAGATGACCACTGAATGTAGATGACTGGCTCACAGAACCGACACGTTGATAAATTAGACGCATGTGCAACTCTTGGGTATCTTTATTGAGGAAACGTTTCGCCACACAGTGGCTTCATCAGTCCATACACAGGAGAAGCTTGAAGAACAGGAGGAGAATGAGGTAATCAGTCCCTCAACCTTGAGTCGATGTGGTCAGTCCATCAATCTTGAATACAGTGCGGCACATGAGCGGAGAAGCAGCTTATAAACCGTAGGCAGGAGAGGTGCAGCAGTTGCAGGTGGTGTCACATTTGCCTAATGTGGAAGTAGGTCGTGCCCAAGGGTTAGGCAAGCCACCTTGGGTGCGACCTACTTCCACATTGGGCAAATGTGACACCACCTGCAACTGCTGCATCTCTCCTGCCTACGGTTTATAAGCTGCTTCTCTGCTCATGTGCCGCACTGTATTCAAGATTGATGGACTGACCACATCGACTCAAGGTTGAGGGACTGATTACCTCATTCTCCTCCTGTTCTTCAAGCTTCTCCTGTGTATGGACTGATGAAGCCACTGTGTGGCGAAACGTTTCCTTAATAAAGATACCCAAGAGTTGCACATGCGTCTAATTTATCAACACAACTGAATGTTACCAAAATTTCACTTATTAAACGAACGAAAGAGAGACCCTCTACCATCTTTATAGATAATGACTCACCTTATTATTATTATTATTATTATTATAATTATTATTATTATTATTATTATTATTATTATTATTATTATATTATTATTATTATTATTATTATTATTATTATTATTATTATTATTATTATTATTATTATTATTATTATTATTATTATATATAATAAATATTGTAATAATATCTTTATTATATAATAAAGATTATTATTATTATTATTAATATTATATTATTTTTATTATTTATTATTATTATTATTATTATTATTATTATTATTATTATTATTATTAATATTATATTATTTTTATTATTATTATTATTATTATTATTATTATTATTATTATTATTATTATATATGAACAATCCTTCAACGGGGCACCGTGATTCTAGGGAAGAGCTTTTAATCCAAGGAATTGGAGTTACCATCATCATAAATTCAAATCCGACTGCGTCTCATTCGCCAGGCGTTGGACAACCCCCTACTGATTTAGCGCTTTTCCTTGAATATAACAATAATACGCTACTCACAAGAGAGTGTACTCACAAGAGACTGTACTAACAAAAGAGTGTACTAACAAGAGTGTACTAGCAAGAGAGTGTTCCAACAAAAGAGTGTACTAATAAGGGACTGTACTAACAAGAGTGTGTATTAACAAAAGAGGGTACTAACAAGAGAGTGTATTAACAAGAGTGTGTACTAACAAGATGTGTACTAGCAAGAGAGTGTACTAAAAAGAGTGTACTAACAAGAGAGTGTACTAGCAAAAGTGTGTTCTAACAAAAGAGTGTACTAACAAGAGAGTGTACTAGCAAAAGTGTGTTCTAACAAAAGAGTGTACTAACAAGAGAGTGTACTAACAAGAGAGTGTACTAACAAGAGAATGTACTAACAAGAGTGTACTAACAGCAGAATGTACTAACTAGAGAGTGTACTAACAAGAGTGTACTAACAAGAGTGTACTAACAGCAGAGTGTACTAACAAGAGAGTGTACTAACAAGACAGTGTACTAACAAGAGAGTGTACTAACAAGAGAGTGTACTAACAAGAGAATGTACTAACAAGAGTGTACTAACAGCAGAGTGTACTAACTAGAGATTGTACTAACAAGAGTGTACTAACAAGAGTGTACTAACAGCAGAGTGTGCTAATAAGAGAGTGTACTAACAAGAGAGTGTACTAACAAGAGTGTACTAACAAAAGCGTACTAACAAGAGTGTACTAACAGAAGAGTGTACTAACAAAAGACTGCTAACAAGAGAGTGTTCTAACAAGTGATTGCACTAACAAGAGAGTGTACTCCCAAGATAGTGCAGTAACAGGAGTATACTAGCAAGAGTGTACTAACAAGAGAGTGTAATAACAAGAGAGTGTACTAACAAGAGTATACTAGCAAGAGTGTACTAACAAGAAAGTGTACTAACAAGAGAGTGTACTAACAAGAGTGTACTAACAAGATAGTGTACTAACAAGAATGTACTAACAAGATAGTGTACTAACAAGAGAGTGTACTAACAAGATAATGTACTAATAAGAGTGTACTAACAAGAGAGTATACTAACAAGAGTATACTAACAAGATAGTGTACTAACAAGAGTGTACTAACAAGAGAGTGTACTAACAAGTGAGTGTACTAACAAGATAGTGTACTAACAAGAGTGTACTAACAAGAGAGTGTACTAACAAGTGAGTGTACCAACAAGGGAATGTACTAACAAGAGAGTGTACTAACAAGAGAGTGTACTAACAAGAGTGTACTAACAAGATAGTGCACTAATAAGAGTGTACTAACAAGACAGTGTACTAACAAGAGATTGTACTAACAAGAGAGTGTACTAACAAAGGAATGTGCTAACAAGAGTGTACTAACAAGAGAGTGTACTAACAAGAGTGTACTAACAAGATAATGTACTAACAAGAGTGTACTAACAAGAGAGTGTACTAACAAGAGTATAGTAACAAGATAATGTACTAACAAGAGTGTACTAACAAGAGAGTGTACTAACAAGAGTATAGTAACAAGATAGTGTACTACCAAGAGTGTACTAACAAGAGATTGTACTAACAAGAGAGTGTACTAACAAGTGAATGTAATAACAAGAGAGTGTACTAACAAGAGAGTGTTCTGAGAAGAGTGTACTAACAAGATAGTGTACTAATAAGAGTGTACTAACAAGACAGTGTACTAACAAGAGATTGTACTAACAAGAGAGTGTACTAATAAGAGAGTGTTCTAAGAAGAGAGTGTACTAACAAGAGAGTGTACTAACAAGAGAGTGAAACTGGTACATGAGCTAGAGCAGCAGCTAGGAATAATGATAATGACAGCCAGAGACTGTCTGCATAGAACTGTCAGAATTTTAATACTTGGAAAATTGTATTTCAGTCAATGTGTCATCCCAGAATATATCCCCATATTGTATAGTCCAGCCCCCTCTACATCAATACACGATATATTACATTTATATGGGGGTGCTAAACCTGTAGGTCAGCCTGGGGGGTAATAGAAAGCATTCAGGTTTGATCTAAGAAAGGGAAAGGGAAATACATTGTAAGCGACAGGAATAGTGCAGAATGCGACATGAGTATTCTCCAGCTATTTCATTTAAACTCATATCCCAAAATACACGACGCAGTTTCAAGCCATTTAAAGGCTACGGCATCAAGTTTTTGGTGTTGTAGTTTTGAAGTTAATAGAATGGGGCATTCATAGTATATTGCATGACAACACTTCTAATTTTACCATTATTTTTCAATAAAAATAACAAATTTGGACCTTTATAGACCAAAAATTAATCCAAACTTTTCGCTAGGATCACCAAGAGTTTAGAAGCGAATCTAAGGAAATGTCTCAGGGTACACCACAGGGAGGAGTTCGCAGTTCCATGCTGCTTAATATTCTGATTAATGCTCTCTGTAATGCTCTACCTGCCTCAACTAAACATATAGCTATAAGCTATGCTGATGACATCACGATCATACAGCAGGGCATAAGAATTATTATTATTATTATTATTATTATTATTATTATTATTATTATAATGAAAAAAGAAGAGTTAAGCCTACACGGGTCATACAACGCAGCGGGGCAGGGAATAGTGCAGGATTATAGAGTAGCAGGGGAGGAGAGGACAACAGAAGGAGAGATAGAAAGGGCTGTGAGGAGTGGTAGAGGAAGTATCATCAAAGATTGTGTAGTAAATCAGTTGCTCTCAGAGAGTCAACGAGGGAATCTGAATCAAAGGTGGGTCTGTCAGCAAGGAGCGAAGATGAAGTAAGGGCGTTAGAGCGGTGACGACGTTGGAGGTAAATTCTGCATGCTCGTTTGTAACCAGACAGTCCAACAGAATATGGCTAACCGAAACTGTAACCTGACAATTCTCACAGAGTGGAACAAAGCGCCTCTTCATGAGATACCCAAGATTAAGACGAGTGTGACCAGTGCGAAGACGGAAGAGCATAGTCTCCCAACCTCGGCATCGATGACAAGATGGCTAGTAACCTAAACTTGGTTTGACAGAATGTAATTTGTTATGTATCATAACAAATTACAGAAAAATAGTCTGTAAATGGAATACCTTTATATGAAACTTGGAGATCATGTACTGCTGACCGCGCAGGAGTGTCTACCTGTTCCTTGCTCTGTACGTCAACATGACCGGGGACCCAACAGAAAATATCTTTGTTTTTTGCTAGAGATGTGCCATAACCAGAGTTGTATATAAAGAACCAGGGCTAGAGGTGAATCAATTTTTTTTATAACTTGCAAAACACTAAGGGAGGCTGAGACTACCACAAATGGCGACACAGGCATAGATGCAATACCCATAATTGCTACTAGAATTGCATATAATTCAGCTGTAAAAATACTAGCTGAGTCTAATAAATGCCCTAGCATTGCGCTGTCCGTCAGAGGATTTAGAACCATCAGTGTATAATGTGACGGCATGAGAATGAGACCGGAAGTGATTAAGAAAGAGAAACGGAAAAGTTAGATGCTGCATGAACATATAAAGGGAGCAACTGAAGAGAAAACAAGAGCGAATGTAGATGATGAGAAAAGGGACGGAGTAAGCAGAGGCGAAGAACAAACAATGAACCTCTACTAACGTCCGTTGCTATTCTATATATGGAAGGATTGCGAAGGTTATGAGAGAGAACAAAATAGCGGAGGCAATGAGCATCACGGCTATTGGTCAAGGATGGAATATTCGCCTCTGAATATTGGTTCTCAACAGGTGAGGAGAGAAAAGCACCTAGACATAAATGTAATCCGTTGTAAGGAATGGGATCAAGTTTAGAAAGAGTTGCAGGAGAGGCCGCTGAATATATCTGGTCACCATAATCTAGTTTCAGTAAAATTAGGACTGAATGCAGTCGAAGAAGAGTTCTACGATCAGCACCCCATGAAAGATGAGCGAGGTTATCAAAGAGGTTCAACCAGCTTTGATAAGTTGCCTTCAAGGAGGTAATGCGAGGCTTCTAGGATAACCTACAGTCAAACAGAAGACCGAGAAACCTGACAGTATCACATTCAGGAATACGTCAGCCATACAGGTACAATGGAGTATCAGGGACGATAGAACGTCTAGTGAAAGTAATTTGGTGTGTTTTAGTACTAGAAAATTTAAACCCATGAGTAGTGGCCCAATTGGAAACACGGTTGACCGCATGCTGGAGAGAAACTGCAATGAGGTGACAGTCAGCGCCTGCACAAGCTATAGCAAAGTAATCAGCATAGTGATGACGAAATATTAGATGGAAGAACAGATGCCAGATCATTTATAGCAAGGAGAAAAGGTGTGGAGCTAAGAACATCCCTGAGGGACACCTTCAGTCCGAACTCCCTTAAAAATTGGATTTAAAAAAAAAAAAAAAAACAGCAGAATAACTTTTTATTGACAATAATATAAAATGTTTTATTTTTGGAACAAATCTAACTTAGAAAAATCACCTAATCTAACTTTAATTGGCATACTTATTTTTTTTACCTAATTCTGCTGTATATAGCATACATCAATTTAAATTTATTTAATATTATTCAAAATCAATATGCCATGATAAGAGTATATTACATTTTATTTGGCATATGTCACACACCCATATAAGCATCACTCCCAACCAGCGAGTCAAGTGCTAAGAGTATAGCGAGTATGGGCCCTATTATAATGCTAGCACTTTGGTTCAACCAGCCAATGACAAGGAAGTCTGCCAAAGATGTGAAGCGATGTGTTACACTCGTGAATCAACATTGGTGGACTTTCTACCGAGTCTGGTTGCAACGGTTCTCACCGTATCTCTTGCTTGCATTTACCTTAGTGTAAATATTCTGTTTATATTGTATATATCAGCTTTCTATTTGGTGAAGGAAATATTAGTACGTTGGACTGCGTGCGGCCAGCAGTAACAGCCTAGTTGATCAGGCCCTGATCCATCGGGAGGCCTGGTCATGGACCGGGCCGCGGGGGCGTTGATCCCCGGAATAACCTCCAGGTAACCTCCAGGTAACCTCCAGATCGAGACATGCAACATATGGGAATCTTTATTAAGGAAACATTTCTCTACAGAGTGGCTTCATCAGTCCGATACAAAGTAGAAATGGGTAAGAAGAGGAGGAGTTTGAGGTAATGAGTCCCTCAGCCTGGAATCGATGTGTTCAGTCCATCACTCTTGTAGAAAGTACAGCATATTCCCGGAGAAGTGGCTTATATACTGTAGTCATGTGAGTAGAAACAGGAGGAGGTGGGATCACAGTGGGACCATCCACTAGTGTAAGTAGGTCTTCGTCCGAAGGTTGGACAATTATTGAAGAATTCCTTGTATCAAGTTTCCATGATGATGCAGTGTCTGACAGATGTGACAAATGGTTTTGAAACTGACAAGTTGAAGATTAAGACACTTATGCAACATATGGGAATCTTTATTAAGGAAACATTTCGCCACAAGGAATTCTTCAATATTTTCCCAACCTTTGAACGATCTTGTTACACTAGTGGATGGTTCCACTGTGATTCCGCCTCCTCCTGCTTCCACTCATATGGCTACAGTATATAAGCCACTTCTCCGGCCATATGCTGTACTTTCTACATGAGTGATGGACTGAACACATCGATTCCAGGCTGGGGGACTGATTACCTCAATTTCCTCCTCTCCTTACCCATTTCTACCTTGTAATGGACTGGTGAATCCACTGTGTGGAGAAACGTTTCCTTAATAAAGATTTCCGTTTGCTGCATAAGCGTCAATATCTTCAACTTGTCGGTTTCAAACGATTTATCACATAAAAGTATTTACTCTCTCTGCTGCCTTTTTTTTTCATTCCTACTGTGGTTATTGTGCTACAGCCAGGTGTGGCGACCACTAGACTACACCTGTCTGCATAATATGGGAGCCTGTCTTCGCATTGTCTCTACAAGCTACCTACAGAACTGCGACGCAAACCTGAGAAGTAATTGTGCGTTATTGCTTCGTGTTGCGTTGAGAGTATTGTAGTCAGCATTTTGTTTAGTGGGTTTTGCCACCAACACGTGGGAGGGGGCTGGAGATTGAATGTACCTTGCAAAACTTGCCCAGAATATCTCTACAATGCTGCTTACATATTACTCGTTCTATCACTGAACTCTTACTGCTGCACAGCTTCATGAGTGTATATGCAATAAATTAAAGTTAGACTTGAGTAACATGGTGTTCCAACCAGAAATTTCTGCTGCTACAGGAGCTATTAATTACTGATCCACACATCGGTTCCTTTGTAATGGGGAAGGACAAATGCCAGAAAAAACAAGACCACTATCCACATAAGAAAACAGGTGGAAGTCAGAGGAAGTCACTTTCGTTAGCACTCAAGTTCGTTAAACTGAATCTGGAGAATAACTGGAAGCAACGTGCATTTGCTAAGTAGGAATTTGACAGAGAGAGAAAAAGAGGAGACAGTTTTGGCATACTATGGATGACAGTTTCATTGTTCAGAAATCTCTGCCGTTAGTACCTCATTTTTTTTACTCTGAGCCTGTGCAATTCTTCGAGTCTTTCGAAAATCTGGTTTGAGTATTGCGAAGGCCATTTGAGCATTGGGCAGCAATGGTTCGTGGACGGACCTTTGAATGGATTCTGAAGAGGGAAGCTGGAGCTGACGTCGATTGAAAAATAACGTCTGCTTCAAAGTTAGTATGGAGCAAGAGACAAGAATCCCGAACTCATCACCTGTTACTACTTCCATAAGCCAGGTCACATATATGCTACTTGCCCCACCCTTCATAAATCTGCTAGTGGTGAGCTGAATAAACCGCTACCATTTGAAAACAAATCAGCTGGAAATAAATGCCTATATGACACCCTTTAACAGTCAAAGTTAAATCTCCCTTAAGGCCCAGGAAAATCCCATTAAGGTATCCACCTGATGGATGTCATTGCTTATTGCTTCCTCTTACAAGAGGGCGCACTTCCAATTTATGAGACCTCATTAAACTTCTTAGTGTTATTAGAAGCCTATGGGGGAGCTGCATATTTTGTTCCTCTGTATAAGATTTTTATTACAAGCCAGTATTACTCTGGGTATTTAACTGTAGGTAT
>NC_069401.1:102637248-102672248 GCF_026875155.1 Cherax quadricarinatus | reverse complement strand
GTGACAGAGCCAACTAGGGGAAATAATCTCCTTGACTTGGTTCTTGCCAGTAGGGAAACACTAATTAATAATCTTGAGGTTAATGATGAGCTTGGGGAAAGTGATCACAAATCACTCAGTTTTAATATATCATGGAATTCCCTAATAATGGCAATCAAGTCTCCGTCCCTGACTTTCGCTTGGCTGATTTCATAGGACTGAAAAATTACTTAGGTGGGCTGAACTGGAATGACCTGACTAAGGGTCAGGTAGGTGGTGATGGTTGCCGATATGATGCTTTCCAGGGCATAGTTCTAGCTGCTCAAGTCAAATTATGTTCCAAATAGGGAAATCAGATCAAACAAAAATGATCCTAAATGGATGAACAATAGATTAAAATATCTGATTGGTCAAAGAGAGGCATATATAGGCAAATCAAAAGAGGAGAGGGCAATTAAGAAATCGATATATTCAGTTAAAGAGAGAAATAAAAAAGGGAATTAGAAAAGCAAAAAGAGATTATGAGGTTAAAGTTGCAAGAGAATCGAAGACTAACCCAAAAGGATTCTTTCAGGTATCCAGAAGTAAGATCAGGGACAAGATAGGCCCACTCAAAAGTTCCTCGGGTCAGCTCACTGACAGTGATAAGGAAATGTGTAGAATTTTTAACACATACTTCCTCTCAGTTTTTACACAGGAGGATACCAGCGATATTCCAGTAATGATAAATTATGTAGAACAGGACGATAATAAACTGTGCACGATTAGGGTCACAAGTGACATGGTCCTTAGGCAAATAGATAAATTAAAACCTAACAAATCCCCAGGCCCTGATGAACTGTATGCAAGGGTTCTAAAGGAATATAAAGAGGAGCTTAGCACACCTTTGGCTAATCTTTTCAACATATCACTACAAACTGGCATGGTGCCAGATAAGTGGAAAATGGCAAATGTGATACCTATTTTCAAAACAGGTGACAGGTCCTTAGCTTCGAACTATAGACCAATAACCCTAACCTCCATAGTGGGAAAATTTATGGAATCAATAATTGCCGAGGCAATTCGTAGCCACCTTGAAAAGCGCAAATTAATCAACGAATCTCAGCATGGTTTACAATAGGGGCGTTCCTGCCTTACGAATTTATTAACTTTTTTCACTAAGGTATTTGAGGAGGTAGATCATGGTAATGAATATGATATTGTGTATATGGACATCAGTAAGGCTTTTGACAGGGTCCCACATCAGAGACTATTGAGGAAAATTAAAGCACATGGAATAGGAGGAGAAATTTTTTCCTGGATAGAGGCATGGTTGACAAATAGGCAGCAGAGAGTTTGCATAAATGGGGAGAAATCAGAGGTGGGGAAGCGTCACGAGCGTGTGTTCCACAGGGGTCAGTGTTGGGCCCCCTGCTGTTCACAATCTACTAAACGACATAGATGAGGGCATAAAGAGCGACATCGGCAAGTTTGCCGATGACACCAAAATAGGCCGTCGAATTCATTCTGACGAGGACATTCGAGCACTCCAGGAAGATTTGAATAGACTGATGCAGTGGTCGGAGAAGTCGCAGATGCAGTTTAATATAGACAAATGCAAAGTTCTAAATGTTGTGGTCGGAGAAGTGGCAGATGCAGTTTAATATAGACAAATGCAAAGTTCTAAATGTTGGACAGGGCAATAACCATGCCACATATAAACTAAATAATGTAGATCTTAATATTACGGATTGCGAAAAAGATTTAGGAGTTCTGGTTAGCAGTAATCTGAAACCAAGACAACAGTTCATAAGTGTTCGCAATAAAGCTAATAGAATCCTTGGCTTCATATCAAGAAGCGTAAATAATAGGAGTCCTCAGGTTGTTCTTCAACTCTATACATCCTTGGTTAGGCCTCATTTAGATTATGCTGCACAGTTTTGGTCACCGTATTACAGAATGGATATAAATTCTCTGGAAAATGTACAAAGGAGGATGACAAAGTTGATCCCATGTATCAGAAACCTTCCCTATGAGGATAGACTAAGGGCCCTGAATCTTCACTCTCTAGAAAGACGTAGAATTAGGGTGGATATGATTGAGGTGTATAAATGGAAGACAGGAATAAATAAAGGGGATGTAAATAGTGTGCTGAAAATATCTAGCCTAGACAGGACTCGCAGCAATGGTTTTAAGTTGGAAAAATTCAGATTCAGGAAGGATATAGGAAAGTACTGGTTTGGTAATAGAGTTGTGGATGAGTGGAACAAACTCCCAAGTACCGTTATAGAGGCCAGAACGTTGTGTAGCTTTAAAAATAGGTTGGATAAATACATGAGTGGATGTGGGTGGGTGTGAGTTAGACCTGATAGCTTGTGCTACCGGGTCGGTTGCCGTGTTCCTCCCTTAAGTCAATGTGACCTGACCTGACTAGGTTGGGTGCATTGGCTTGGGCCGGTGGGAGACTTGGACCTGCCTCGCATGGGCCAGTGGGCCTTCTGCAGTGTTCCTTCGTTCTTATGTTCTTATGTTCTTAAGATTCTGAGCTGCGATGTGTTGCTCTTCCTGCTGAAGCTCTTGCAGCTCCTCAGTGGTGAGCTCTTCATTGTGGTCTTCCACCAATTCTTCCACATCCTCCAAACTCACATCCAACCCCATGGAACTCCCCAGTGCCACAATTGATTTTACAACAGACATAGGCTCATTAGGGTCAGTCCCAAATTCTTCAAAATCCCTCTTGTCGACACAATCTGGCCACAATTTTCTCAAGGCAGAGTTCAAAGTCCTGGTAGTCACTCCCTCCCAAGCCATACCTATAAGGGTTATGCAGTGGAGGATGCTGAAGTTTTCTCTCCAAAATTCCCTTAGGGTCAAGTGAGTGTCTGTGGTCACAGTCAAGCACCTGTGAAACATTGCTTTTGTGTAGAATTTTTTTAAAGTTTGCAATAACCTGCTGGTCGATGGGTTGGAGGAGAGGAGTGGTATTCGGGGGCAAGAACTTTACTGTGATGAACCCAAACTCCTCGAAAATTAGGTCATCGAAGTTTGGAGGATGAGCAGGTGCATTGTCCATTACTAGCAGGCACTTGAGATACAATTTCTTTTCCAGGAGATACTCCTTCACACTAGGGCCAAACACTTTATTGAACCACTCGACGAAAATTTCCCTCGTGACCCATGCCTTACTATTAGATTTCCAAAACACACACAATTTACTCTTCATAACATTGTTTTTCCTGAACACTCTGGGATTTTCAGAATGGTACACTAGTAATGGCTTCACTTTGAAATCCCCACTAGCATTAGCACAGAACATTAGCGTCAGCCTGTCTTTCATAGGCTTGTGTCCTGGCATTGCCTTTTCCTCTTGTGTAATGAAGGTCCTCTTTGGCATTTTCTTCCAAAAGAGGCCTGTTTCGTCACAATTGAACTGTTGCGGCCCCCTGCCAAACTAGCGGTTAAATAGTTAACCTGCCGGCCGGCAGTACCACTGGGTACGTCGTCAAACCCAATGTGGGGGCTGCTGAGCCGGCCTTAGAGCAGTAAGTTCCTGAGTGCCTCACGGTGCACATCTAAGCAGTAGGTACCTGACCACCGAAGGGTACAGTCTACTGGCTTTAGTAACAGTATGTACCTGAGCGCCTCAGGATACGCACCTAAGCAGTAGGTACCTGCACACCTAAGGGTACACGTCTACTGGCTTCAACATTAAGTACCTGAACTCCTCAGGGTACACGTCTATGCAGTAGGTACCTGACCACCGAATCGTACCTATCTACTGGCGTTAGAAGAACCGCTCACCGCAGCTCACTGAGTCTGTTGGCCTCAGTTAATTGACGGCCGCATTCAGTGAGCTTGCAGTATGGTGTTTGGCTAGCGGTGTGTCAACCGCCTTTGGAGAGGATTTACTGGACTACCGGTGATGTCTGTGAACTCACCGTTTACGTTGATCAACTGTGGGCCGGAATCATCAGATGCTGTTTGGTGGGACATTACATGAAGAAAAGGTTGGAGTGTTACACTGAACTGGGCCAGGATCGTAGTGTGACACTTAGGAACGTATGATGGAGTGGAACACTGAGATATGCACAGGACCGTAGTGGAACACTGAGATGAAAAGGGTGTCGTGGGACACTGAAGATGGCTGGTTTTGTAGTGTACACTGAATAGTATCGTGTGACTGGTCCTCGTGTCTGAGAAGCAGTTGATTGTAATATATATTAAATGTTACTTAATTTATATTTAAGTATAGAGATATATATATATATATATAGTGACAGTAGTGTCAAAAGTGTACCCTGTAGGGTCACGAATTATTATTTATTATTATTAATAAAATGCTATTATAAATTTTTATAGTAAGCATGTACATAGACATAGTTCACAACCTCTAGACCAAAGATAGATTGATTTCTAGTTAATAAAGATTAATTGATATTAATAATGGTGTATTTAATGTTTCCGAACTCTATTATTACAAAAGGAGTAAATCCTTAACAACATCTCTTCCTTTTAAAATTTACTTTTTTGTAATAAGAACAATTGGATCAGTTCAGTCCTTCAGCCTCTAAGTACTTTCCTGGAATTCATGCAACATATTTTTCAGCCCGCCTTGTGGTCCTAAACTGGCAGCCTCCCTGTGTAATGCCAGTACGTTCTTAAATCTCTCAAACCAGGCCTTTGCAGGCCTTAAAATTCACAATCACATCACCACTATTTGCAGCAATTTCTTTTACCAAATACCTTCATGCAAATGCCTAGCCTTTTTCGACAATTAAACGAATCAAAAGAGTATCTCCTGCTATTGTTTCTCAATTATCCACGCCAATAATAACTTCTCAACCTCATCAAGTACTTGGGTGATCTCATTTTTGTCACATCGTTACCCCCCTTTGGCAAGAACAGCATCCTTTATTTCGTTTTCTTGGCCTACTATGAACATAAGGTTGTGTAGGGTTTCTTATACATCCTGGGACAGTTCGGCCACACTTGTACCACTTTCATATTGTTCAATGATGGTTTTTCTTAAATTCACTCGTATTACTCACCTTCTTTACCTACAGCTTGGCACTAAGAGCTTTCTTAGGTGTCCCCATGGTAGCTTATTAAGTACTTGCAAAGCACTAAAATAAATGAATATTATGAAATATTTCATTGGAGCACGTGAAGGGACCTTCGCTCCACTGGTAAACAATGCCAACTGGCTGCCGCCCTGGCTCACGCCGTGGTACCGTCCCGGACTAACTACGACTCGCGAGTCAACCTATAAAAGCGAGTCCATGTTTATACGAAAATACCTCTATGATTGCCTATATTATCGATTGGGCCGCTGAACAACAAAAGCGGGGACCTCAATATATATATAAATAAATATAAATATTATATAAATAGATAAATATAGTATAAAAAATATATATATATGACGCCGATAGGCCAGAATTTGCGATCTTGGCTTAAATAGTAAAACGTTAATCTTGCCATATAGGAACAAGAGAAAATTGGTGTATACATAATTTCACCAAAATCATTCTGAACCTAACGAAAAAAATATAATTTCACAGTGTTTGTTAGTATTAAATTATTGTAAACAAATCTAAAAATATATTTAGTTGGGTTAGGTTAAAATAAATTGTTCCTTGTTATAATAATGTTACGAGTAAGTTTTCTAAGATTCTGTTTGGTGGTCAAAATTAATTTTTTTTCACATTAACATTAATGAAAAAATATCTTTAAACGTATAAGAGAAATTTTTAAGAAAGGGGTCTTAATTTTAAATGATTCTTGCTAATGACCATTTTTACATATTCAGCACGACATATATATATATATATATATTATATATATATATATAATATATATATATATATATATATTATGTATATATATATATAATCGTGCACTCTCCTCATCTCTCTCTCTCTCTAAAATATATATATATATATATATAATATATATATATATATTATATATATATATATAATACATAATACATATATGCAAATAAGATCAGAGTAAACAGGTGATTTCCAGATATGCAAAACAACCAACTGAAAGAACAGAGAAATTCCAAGCGCCTTTCGTGACTACTCACATTATCAAAGGAACATAATAGTAAGAAGCATCCAAGGGGGGAAGAATATAATGGTCTGGCCAACACCTCACTATCAGATCCCACAACGTTAAACATCTGAACTCCGGTTCGCGCCGGCCCAACGTACAGGTCCTTCGTACAACTCACCAACAAACTATTCTGACCCAAGAAAATTTAAAAATTATTATTTGTCCAGTGTATTATAAATTCTTCCCAATTCCATTAATTATAAATGGATCTAATTTATATTAACCAAGAAATATTTCATATTATTGGGTCAAAACTGCTTTTTATGAAACAAGATTTCAATTATATTCTTGTCGACCATGGACTTCTTGATACTACTGTTCCTCAACGTTTTTGAAAATCAATTGGATGGGGTTAAAATCTCTTTCATGAATAAATAGAGCAATTGGAATCCTTGTCCAGTTTCTCACTCTATAATTATGTTGAATTAATCTTATTCTAGATTTTTACCAGTTTGAACCGTAATAAACTTTATCGCAAATTTTTAACAAGGAATCTTAAAACACATCCCTCAGCATTTTGGGGAATTCTTAGTCAAAAGTTTTTTTAACTGATATCAAGATTTTTGAATACAACTTTAAATTATTAAAAGTCTAAGAAGAGAAGGCATATCAACTCAAGTTTTTCATTGTAAGGTAGAACCAACATATTTTTAGTTGAATAAGGCTGGTTGTTCCTTTTGGATTGTAAAAATTATTTCTAGGCAACTTTAAAAGATCAACAATTGCATTTCTTGGGTATGTTTAATCATTACCTATTCATAAATTTTGGATAGTTTCCTCATCTATGAAGCTCAGGACTACAAATTCGGTATAGCCTCTCAAAAACATGATGAGAAAAACAGACAGTTTTAGGACTCTAACTTGCTGCGAAGGAATAATAGGACCATAGGAACAGTTATTTGTAGTTATTTTCTGTAAAACTTTAAAATTTGAATTCATTATTACCCTTAATAGATTAAAACATCTAGAAAAGGCAATGATTAATTTTCTTCAAACTCAAACAGTACAAGTTTATATGAAAGGGCTAAGTTTTATTAATTTTCCCAAGGAAATGGCGTATATCAACATTTTTTTGGGCTTAAGACACAAAAATAATCAGTCAAGCATATCTGAACTCATTTAGCTCTATTAGGGAGTGAATGTGTTAAGCAACCTAGTTTCACAAAAATTCCATGGTAATAGTTTACTAAGAACAGGTGAAATGAGGATTTCCCATTGCCATACCAAGACTCTGAGTGTAAAACTTATCATTAATACAAATTTTTGCATCAACAATGCAAAGTTTAATTAAGTTTAATGATATAGATACTGGCAATTGTAAACATAGTTAACGAGTTCTTCAATAAGAAACTTAATAAACATCAACAGAAACTTCGTAAACAAAGGAATGTAACATCAAAACTAACCAAGATTAAAATCATTTAAGTTCATTCACATGGTGCTTAATTTATCAACCAAGTCCATAATTTGTTTTCTTGGTAGAAAGTATTGTTGTGAGTGAACAAAGGACCTGTCCAGTTGGGCCGGCGCGGCGTCAGGTGCATAACTGTTGTGGATCTGAAAGTGAGGTGTTGTCCAGAACCCCTTATATAGCTTCCTTGGATGCTTACTTTCATAGTTTCCTTGATAATGTGAGTAGGTCACGAAAGTGCTGAATTTCTCTATTCTTTCAGAGTGGCTGTTTTGCAAATTCTGACATCACCTGTTTACTGTGATCTTAAGTGCATTAGGATGACCACACGACTCCTTTCAAGAATGTTCTCGAATAAGCCTTTGCCATAATCAATAACTTTTGTTTCAACAATTTCTTCTGCCACTGATCAAGTCCCACAAAGTTAACAAATTCAACTTAAATTTTTAAAAAATTGTTTATAATAGATCAATTCTGCCCAGGTCTTCTGTTTACATCAATAGACTCCTTGCATGAGAGAATCGTCCTTATGATAATTTTAAGAAGAATTATTCTTCAGGAAACATATGAAAATAACTAAAATACAGTGAAGAAGCATTCAAAATATTGAGAAACAAAAAATACTCTTTTAATCAGGCCATTCATCAAATGGAAAACTACGGTATGTTGGATCATTGCTATAATAAACTCAGAAAGAATTTGTAATGAACTCAAGGGCAAACTACAAAGTAAAATTAACATTTTAATTGAAAATAGTGATAGGACAAAGCAGATGCTAATAACAAATTTTTAATTAACTTAGCAGATGAAAAATTTAGACAAACATACAACTGCTGCTCTGGTTTTGGCCTAAGTTTTTGCAACATCCAAAAAAATTTAATAATGTTGAAATTGCAAAAGCCTTTTATGTAACTTTGAGAAAATTTCTGATTTATCCTCTTGATGAAATAAAAATTAGTAAAGGAATGGTATAAACTCTATGTTAAAACCAAAACATTCCCAACGCCCTTCAAATGATCTTAAGTCTTATATACACTTAAAAACAAAAAAAATTTGCCCTTACTAAAACAGACAAATAAATGCATTAGTAAATTATGAAAGAAAATGGAATACCAAGAAAAAATGATTAATACTTAGAATGATACTGAAACGCAAATCTAAACTTAGTAAAAATCCCTCCCTAAGAAAACCGTTAACAACAATTCAAATAAAACAATAAAACTTCTACTGAAAGGCAAAGATGATTATCCAATCATTTACTACCACTAATCCAACCCCATTACCTTACATTATTTTAATTATCACACCGGCCGATTCCCACCAAGCAGGGTGGCCCGAAAAAGAAAAACTTTCACTCACCATCATTCACTTCCATCACTGTCTTGGCAAAGGGTGCTTACCACTACAGTTTTTTAAACAGCAACATTAACACCCCCCTCTTCAGAGTGCAGCACTGTACTTCCCATCTCACAGGACTCAATCCGCCTGACGGTTTCCCTGAATCGCCTGGGACCTAAAAGTTAACTTTGCTCACAACTCCAACAGCACGATCAAGTATTAAAAACCATTTTGTCTCATCACTTCCTATCAAACACGCTTCACGCATGCCTGCTGGAAGTCCAGCCCCTCGCACACAAAACCTCCTTTAACACCCCCTCCCTCCACCCCTTCCTAGTCACCTCCCCCACCACCCGCCTCCTTCCACTACAGACTGAATACACTCTTGAAGTCATTCAGTTTCGCTCCATTCTCTCTACATGTCCGCGAATCCACCTCAACAACCCTTCCCTCAGGGGGCCCCTCTGGACAACCGTTTGTAATCCGCACCTCCTCCTATCTTCCAACTCAGAATTCGCTGTCAATTATATTCACACAACACATTTGCCCACAGACAATGACATCTCCACTGCCCAGCCTTCTCTCGGCTGCAACATTCATCACCCACTCTTCACACCCATATAAGAGCGTTAGGTAAAACTCTACTCTCATAATTCCCCTCTTTTCCTCCAATGGACAAAGTTCTGTTGTCTCCCACAGACTCCTAAGTGCACCAACTCGACATCTTTTTCCCTCATCAATTCTATGATTCACCTCATCTTTCATAGACGCCATCCGCTGACAACGTCCACTCCCAACATATCTGAAATACGTTCACCTCCTCATACTGCTCTCTCGCGGTCCCTCCAATCACTATATTCAATCTTTCATCACCTAATCTTTTTGTTATCCTCATAAACCTTACTCTTCCCTGTATTCAACCTTTAATTTTCTCTCTGCACACCCTACAAATTCCAGTCCACCAATCTCTGCAACTCTCTTCAGAATCTCCCAAGAGCACAGTGTCACAGCAAAGAGCAGCTGTGACAACTCCCACTTTGTAGTGTGATTCTTATCTTTTTTTTTTTATTTTTTGTTTTTTAAAAACGCCCCCTTCCCACGCCTCTTGCCAATACCCACGCATTTAACTTCTCTTACAACCCCATCTATAAATATATTAAACAACCACGGTGACACACACATCCTGTCTAAAGGGGCCTACTTATTACTGGAAAAATTTCCCCGTCTTTCCCTACATACTCAAACTGAGCCATCTCTGAACTCGTAAAAACTCTTATCACTGCTTTCATAACCTATCCTCCTACACCATACAACTGCAACATTGCCACGATTGCCCCCCTAGTCCACCCTGTCATACCCTTTTCCAAATCCATAAATGCCACAAAGAACCTCTTTTAGCCTTACTAAATACTGTTCCACTTATTATGTTTCCACTGTAAACACACTGGTCCACACACCCCCTACTTTCCTAAAGGCCTCCTTGTTCATCTGCTAGCCATTCTCCGTCTTACTCTTAATTCTTTCAATTATAACTCTACCATACACTTTACCAGGTACAATCAACCAGACGTATCCCCCTAAATTTTTGCACCCTCTTTTAATCCCCTTTGCCTTTAAAACAAAGAACATGCATGCTCTCTGCCAATCCCTGACAACCTTACCCTCTTCCATACATTTATTAAATAATTGCACCATACCACGTCCAAAACTATATCCCCACCTGCCTTTTTAAAACATTGTGCCAATCTTTATCCCAACAAGTCCCGGCTGCCTAACCCCCTTTGCATTTTACCTACTGCTCACGAACTTCGCCCCTACACTAACAACGACCCTCTTCCTCACACCTACAAGATGTTATTCCTGCCTTGCCCTATACAGAAATCACACTTCCCCTATCTTCAGATCAACATTTTAACAATTCCTCAAAATATTCCTTCTATACTTCCAATACCTCTACTCTCCATTTAAAAATCTCCTCTCTTATTTATGAACTGACAAATCCATTTGTATCTCTAGCTTTCTTACTTGTTAATCTCACTCCAAAACTTTTTTCTTATTTTCAACCAAAATTTGTTTGATAACATCTCACCCCACTCTCTCATAGGGTTTGCTGCTCTTTTTACATTGCTTTTGTCATCACACTCTCTTAACCTCTCTCATTTTCTCCATTATACTCTTTTCCCTCCTAGCAATCACTTCTACTATTGTATAAAAAACTCTCATATGCTAACTTTTCTTCTCCTCTCATCCCTTACAACTCTCTTTACCATCATCATTCCACCAATCGCTCCTCTTCCCACCTGCACCCGACTTTCCCTGTACCACAAAACTTCGCTGACACTTCTAACACTGACATTTATTAAACCTACCTGGGCCCCATACGCTCTTCGACCCAATTGCCTATGCTCTCATTAAGCCCATCTATCCTCCAATAGCTGTTTTATCTTAACCCTAACTGCCTCCTCTTTTAGTTTATAAACCTTTACCTCTCTCATTCCCTGATGCTCACTTCTCCTTGTATCCAATTCTACCATTTTAGCCTCTCAGTGTAGCCTACAACTAGAAAGTGATCTGATATATCTGAGGCCCCTCTATAAACATGTACATCCTGATGTCTACATCAACAAACTTTTATCTACCAATACATATTCCAACAAACTACTGTCATTTCGCCCTACATCATATCTGTATACTGTATTTTATCCTCCTATTTCTTAAAATATGTATATGCCTATAACTAAAACCCCTTCATATACAAAGTTCAATCAAAGGGCTCCCATTATCATTACACCTGGCACCCAAAACCTTACCTACCACACCTCTCTAAAAGTTGTCTGCCTTACTTTAAGCATTCAAGTCCCCAACCACAATTACTCTCCTCACTTGGTTCAAAGGCTCCTAAACATTCACTTAACATCTTCTCCCAAAATCTCTCCACCATCTCTTCTCTCTCCTCTGCCCTTCCCTCTCATCTCCATGGTGCATACACGCATATTATGACTCCACTTCTCGCATCAACCCTTTACTTTAATCCACATAAATCTTGAATTAACAACATTCATATTTCTCTTTTCTCCCTTCCTTAACGATCATTTAACATTACTTGCAACCCCTGTTCCTTTGCTCTAACCTCTCAATACTCCAGATTTTAATCCCATTTATATCCCCCCAACTGAAACTCACCACCCCCTTCAGCTTTGTTTCGCTTAAGGGCCCAGGACATCCAACTTCTTTTCATTCATAACAGTAGTAAAACAAACAGGAATCCAGTGCAGAGACCATTATTAGCTCATAGGGTCATTTTCATATAAAATTAACCAAATGGTTTGTTGATATCTGAGCCCTATTGTTGGCAAAATTTCTCATTCTAACTTTAAAGTTAAAGAAAACAGCACTAGACTTTGGTTGATAAATTAAGCTCCTTTACTGACTTAAATGATTTTAGACTTGTTAGTTTTGATGTTACAGCTTCCTTGTTTACGAAAGTTCCTGTTGATGATCTTTATTAATTTCCTCATCTGATGAACTCGATAACTATATTTACCATTGCCATTCCTACTACATTAAGCTTATTAAACTTTGGCATTTGTTTGATGCAAATTTGTATTTAAAGATAAGTTTTACACTCAGAAGTTGTGGTATGGCAATGGGAAATCCTCTTCCATCACCTGTTCCTTATAAACCTATACATGGAATTTTTTGAACCCAAGGTTCTTAACACAATCCCCCCAAATAAGAGCTAAATGGTTCAGATATGTTTATGATGTTTTGTGTCTTATGTCCTAGAATGGTAGATTACACCATTTCCTTGGAAAATTAAATAACTTAGCCCATTCTATAAACTTTACAGTTATGGTTAGAAGAAATTAACTCATTTGCTTTCTAACGTTTTAAATAGTTAAGGGTAATAATGAAATCAATTTAAAATTTACAGAAAACCTACAAATAACTGTTTCCTAGTCCCACTATAACCTCGCGTGTCAAGATACAGTCAAACTGTCCTGTTTTCTCAACAATGTTTTTTTGAGAGCTTTACGAATTTGTATTCCTGAGTTCTAGAAAAGGAAATATCCAACATTTATGCAATAATAATGATTTAAAATACCCAAGAAAAATGTAATTGATAAATCTTTTAAAGTTGCTATAAAATACTTTTACGAATCCAAAAAGGAACAACAAGCCTTATTCAACTAAAAGATATGTTGGTTCTCCTTACCATGAAAACTTGGTTATATGCCATCTCTTCTAAAGACTTTTAATATTAAAGTTGTAATCAAAAATCTGTGATACATTAAAAAAAAACTATTGAGTAAAGAAATTCCCCCCCAAAATGCTTATGGATGTGACTAAATAAGATACCTTGATAAAATTGCAATAAAGTTTTATTACTTTCAAACTGTAAAAATCTCGAACTAAGATAAACAACATAAATATAGCATTAGAACTGACAAGATTCCAATCTCTATTTATTTCATGTTAAGAGAGATTTTTAACCATCCAATTGTTTTGCAAAAATTGAGAAAGAGTATCAAGTAAGTCATGTCGACAGAATATAATTGAATCTTGTTTCATAAAAAGGCAGTTTGGACATAATTTGATATTTCCTTTGGATTATATAAGAGTAGATCCATTTATAATTATTTAAATTTGGAATAAAATTAATAATACACTGGCCAAATAATAATTTTTTAAATTTCTTGGGTAGAATAGTTTGGTTGGTGATTGTGCGAAGGACCTGTCCAATGAGCCGGCGCGCGTCATTGGTGTTTAACTGTTGTGGGATCCTTGATAGTGAGGTTGTTGGCCAGACCCCTTAATATACCTTCCCTTGGATGGTATTACTTTCATGGTTCCCTTGCTAATGTGAGTAGTCACGAAAGCGCCTTGGAATTTCTCTATTCTGTCAGATGAGGTTTTTTTGCGTATAATATATATATAACATAATAAAAATATATATATATATTATATATACATATATATATATATATATATATATATAAATATATATATATATATATATATATATATAAATATATGTGGGTGTATATAATATATATAATATATATATATATAAAAGATAATATGATGATATATTATATAGGGGTATATAATATATATATAAAAATATATAAGTGAGTGTGGTGTGTGATTTTAAATGAGTTCTTGCTACTTGACCATTATAGACCTATAGTGGCATCGACATATATATATTTAAAGAGAGAGGAGAGAGATTGTGACCAAGAGTGCAGGTGGCATGAACATGGTGTGAAGTCTTGTAGTTGCCCTTGATCAGTGGGACCATTGTTGCTATCCCCGAGCCGCTTTCATAAAAACAATTTTTTCGTTTCGTGCGTTGAGATGATATCGTCAGAAGAATTCACAGAATGAGATTACCCACACAATATATATTTGCGGATTTAGGAAGGACAGTAATGTGTAGTACAACGCCGATATTGCACGTCTTGACGGTAGTGTGGAGCATATTCGTGCGGCATCGGAAGATACATTCTAGTATATTTCGCTCTCCTGAAGAGGGTGAAGTGCGCGAAGAGATGAGAAGAAAGAGAAAGCGCGAAGTAAAAAGTATATGATATCCACACACGTTGATACCTGATGACACAAGATTATCATATATCTTTCTAGAAATATGACTATCTGTTATGATTGACACAGGGATAATGAGGAAGCTCTCTCCCAAGCCTTCCACTCCTTCCCGTAACTACGGGCATGAAACCAGGGCAAACAATACGTAAGGAAAGACACGGGATTCAATATTTCTTCGTAATTCTGCTACTGTCGTAATACCTGTTGTTAGTACACTACTACACAGAAAGCTGTGTTGCAGTGTGTACCAGTAGGTACAATACTAGTTTCACTTGATATCAACGGATCCACCTGATGCAGTTCCCGACCAAACATCGCTTATCTGACTGTAGTATTCCCAGCCTAGTATCCAGTTCAGTCATTTTAGAACCAACTGTTTTCTAAATGTCTGTGCTGCTGTGTAAGATGTGGGAGAGTGTGTTCCTCAGGGCTGTGTTGCTGTGTAAGATGTGGAGAGTGTGTTGCTCAGGGCTGTGTTGCTGTGTAAGATGTGGGAGAGTGTGTTCCTCAGGGCTGTGTTGCTGTGTAAGATGTGGGAGAGTATTTTGCTCAGGGCTGTGTTGCTGTTAAGAAGTGGGAGTTGTGTTGCTCAGGGTCTGTGCTGCTGTGTAAGAATGTGGGAAGTGTGGTTGCTCAGGGCAGTGTTGCTGTTAAGATGTGGGAGAGTGTGTTGCTCAGGGCTGTGTTGCTGTGTAAGATGTGGGAGAGTGTGTTGCTCAGGGCTGTGTTGCTGTGTAAGATGTGGGAGAGTGTGTTGCTCAGGGCTGTGTTGCTGTGTAAGATGTGGGAGAGTGTGTTGCTCAGGCTGTTGTTTGCTGTGTAATATGTGGGAGATGTGTTTGCTGCAGGGCTGTGGTTGCTGTGTAAGGTGTGGGGAGAGCGTGTTGCACAGGCGTGCTGCTTGTAAGATGTGGGGAGAGTGTGTTGCTCAGGGCTGTGTATGCTGTTAATATGGGGGAAATGTGTTGCTCAGAGCTGTGTTCTGTGTAAGATGTGGTAGAGTGGTGTTGCTGGCAGGGGCTTGTGTTGCAGTGTAAGATGTGAGAGTGTGTGCTCAGTGCTGTTTTTTGCTGTGTAAGATGTGGGAGATGTGTTGCTCAGGGCTGTGGCTGACTGTGTAAGATGGTGGGAGAGTGTGTTGCACATGGCTGATGGCTGCATTGTAAGATGTTTGGGATAGTGTGTTGCTCCAGGGCTGTGTGATGCCTGTGTAAGAATGTGGGAGAGTGTGTGTGCTGCGGCTGTGCTGCTTAATAAGATGTGGGAGAGTGTGGTTGCTCAGGGATGTTTCTGCTGTGTAAAGATGTGGGAGAGTGTGTTGCTCAGGGCCTGAGTTGCTATGTAAGATGTGGGAGAGGTGTTTGCTCAGGGTCAGTGTTGCTGTGTAAGATGTGGGAGAGTGGTGTTGCTCTCAGGGCTGTGTTGCAGTGGTAAGATGTGGGAGAGTGTGGTTGCTCTGGCTGTGCTGCTGTGTAAGATGTGGGAGAGTGTGTGCTCAGGGTGCTGTGCTGCCTGTGTAATATGTGTGATAGTGTGTTTCTTCAGGGCTGTGTTGCTGTTAAGAAGTGGGAAGCGTGTTGCTCAGGGCTTGTGTGCTGTGTAAGATGTGGAGCGTGGTGTTGCTCAAGGGCTGTGTTTGCTGTGTAATATGTGGGAGAGTGTGTTGCTCAGGCTTGGTTGCTGTGTAAGAGTGGGAGGAGTGTTTTGCTCAGGGCTGTGTTGCCTGTGTAAGATTGGGAGAGTGTGTTGCTCATGCTGTGCTTATCTGTTGTAAGATGTGGGAGAGTTGTGTTGCTCAGGCTGTGTTGCTGTGTAAGAGTGGGAGAGTGTGTTCCAGGCTGTGCTGCTGTTTGTAAGGACGTGTAGAGTGTGTTGCCAGGGCTGTGCGCAGTGTAAGAGTGGGAGAGTGTGTTGCTCCAGGGCTGTGTTGCTGTGTAAGAATGTGGAGATGTGTTTGCTCAGGGGCTGTGTTGCTGTGTAAGATTGATGGAAGAGTGTTGTTGCTCAGCTGTGTTGCTGGTGTAAATGTGGGAGAGTGTGGTTGCTCAGGGCTGTGTTGCTGTGTAAAGATGTGTGGAGAGTGTGTTGCACAGGGTTTTGGTCTGGTTCTGTGTAAGATGTGATGAGAGTGTGTTGCTTCAGGCTGTGCTGCTGTGTAAGATGTGGGAGAGTGTGTTGCATCAGGGCTGTGTATTCTGTGTAAGATGTGGAGAGTGTTTGCTCCTGGCTGTCTTTGCGTGTAAGATGTGGGAGAGTGTGTTGCTCAGGGCTGTGTTGCTGTGTAAGATGTGTGTGTGTGTGTGTAATGTTTTTTTTTATCTGTGTGTGTGTGGTTTGTTTTGTTATATATGAGAGTGTGTGTTTCTCTGTTAGACGTGAGGGTGTGCGATTGTGTGGCAGAGTGCTGTATTTGATGTGAATTTTGTGAGTGTGTTGCTATTTGCTGTGTAAAATGTATGAAGTGTGATGCTTTAAACTTTGTAAGATGTGAAAATGTGTCTCTCATAACTCTCACATCACTCATCACAACTCTGATCCATCCAACATGTCTCTCATAACTCACACCACATCCTTCATCACAAGTTTCCATCATCTTTGTGAGCGTCTCTTTCATCTCTCATCATAACATCACCGTAGAAGATATATGCCAATGTGAAGGCTCTATCTTGTATACCTGAGAGCTGTTGCTCAACCTTTATATCCAGTAGAGTCAGTAAAACCCGGCACTTCCTGGCTTCCATCAGTAACTCCTCTTTTACATTTCCTCTTGGAGCACTTTGCCTCCGGTGCTTTAATCCATCCAAGTTCCTCTCACTGAGGATACTCACTCCTCTGCGTTTAACATACTGGAAGCTTTCACGTGAAAGCTTTCCTTCCATACCAAGAAAAAATCCTTCAGTTTCTTTTAATGGTAACTGTAAGCTTTAATTTATCATATAACCCATCTTAAGTATATTTTTTCCCCATCAAACCGAGGGTAGAGTTAACCCCAAAAATAGAAGAAGGCCCTTTCATCATTTCTTAACTGTCTTGCCGTAGGGTGCCGAGCTAACTTTCCAAAACTGCAAATATCCCCACCCCTCGTTTAGAGCGCAGGCGCTTCACTTCCAACCTCACAGGACTCAAGTCCGTCCTAACCCGTTTCGCCCTGAATCCCTTGCGAATATGGTATAACATTATAATTCCTCATAACTCCAAGGCAGGGTCCTGATAACCTTTTGTTAGCACTGTATAATCTGAGTTACATCGAGGTAGTTCTTCCTACTTCCTACTTCTGACTATTCAGCCTCATGCATTTAGTCCAGTATCCTTAACTAGCTTCCTTTGTAAACTTTTGAGAAAATGATACTTAAAAGACTAAGCTATAGAATCAGACACCAACTTTCCACTCATGTCCTTTGCTTCAACATAGGAAAAGTTGTGAAGAACTGCATTTCCACCTTTCATACTGCATACATGTCCACTATTTTTACTACATTTCTAGATTTAGAAAATGTATTTGATATCACAAACTGAACTGTTATAAATAAACTAGCCAAAATGAATATTCTTTATCGTATAGAGAAACCTCTGTTCTCTACCTAGGCTTCAGAAGCGAGTCTTAAAAAAAATGTCACCAGGTACACCGCAGGGAGGAGTTCTCAGTCCCATGCTATTTAATTAATGTTCCGATTAATGTTCTCCTAAATGTTCTACCTATTGATAAACATATGATATGCCCAAACATCTGTTTGAAGGGTGAAAACTTCAGCTACGTTAAATCTAAGCAATGATCTAAATGCTCTCAAAGCTGTTGCTGGCTATAACCCCCCAACTATGGTGCTAATGTGAGAATAGTGAGAATAATGAATGTACATTAGCTATATAAGTTCTACTTAAAATGCACACAAATACACACACACACGCACACACACACATATATAAATACACACACACACACTACACACATACACACACACACACACACACACCACACACACTACACATACCACACACACACGCACACACAAGCACACATACACACACACACACACACACATACACACACACACACAACACACACGCACACACACATACACACACACACACTCACACACAATACACACACATCACACAACACACACACACACACACACACACACACACACCACACACACATCACACACACACACACACAACTACACACACATAACACCACACACTACACACATACACACACACACACACACACACACACACACACACACACACACACACACACACCCACACACACACACACATACACACACACACACACACACATACACACACACACACACACACACACACTTCACACTCACACACACACACCACATCACACACCACAACATAATACACACACACTCACGATACCAGGCACATCTGAAGCGCACATCCACCAAATAACTGCTGCAGCATATGGGCGCCTAGCAAACTTAGAACAGCATTCGACATCTTAATAAGGATCGTTCAGGACCCTGTACTAGAACCGTGTACGTTAGGCCTTCATATTGGAGTATGCGGCACCAGTTTGGAACCCACCACATCTACCAAGGCACGTAAAAAACTAGAGAAAGTGCAAAGGTTGCAACAGACTATTCCCAGTCAGCTAAGAGGTAGTCCCTACTAGGAGAGGTTACTGGGAAATCAACGTGACGACACTGAGGACAGGGAGAGATATGGGGGACGATGATAACGACATACAAAAATACTGAGAGGAATTGACAAGGTTGACAAAGACAGATGCTCCAGAGATTGGACACAGTAACAAGGGGACACAGTTGGGAATTGAAGACACAGATGAATCCCATTGGATGTAGGAAGTATTTCATCAGGTCACAGAGCATTCAGTAAGTGGAATAGTTTTGGGAAGCGATTGTAGGAGGAGGCAGGATCCATACAACTTAAGCAGAGGTATGATTAAGCCACCGCCTCAGGGAAGTGACCTAGTAGCGATCATGAAGAGGCGGTGCCAGGAGCTCGTACTCGACCTCCGCAACTCGATCTAGGTGAGTACAACTAGGGTGAGTAACACACACCACACTCACAATACAAACACACACACACACCCACACACACTATACACACACACACAGGTTACACAAACACACACACCACACACACACACGCACACACACACACACACTGACCATCTCCAGCAGACGTGGGGTCATCAAGGCTCCGAGATTTAGTTGGCACTTTTAAGGCGTGCAACAACTGTTACAGTAATCAGCGGTAGTTACAACGTCAGTGAACCCAATCATACGAGTGATAACCAAGTTATTAGTTAAAAAAAGTCGAGAGGAAGCCTGAATCTTTAATATTTCAAATGTCAAACCGTTAGTGGATAGTAGGTCTTCTGTGCCTACACAGATTCCAATATACAGAGATTCAGTTATGTGGAAGCGGTTTTCAAGAAATTCGAGAGATTGATAACAATGAATGTGGTGCATCATACAGTGAGAGTGAAATAATTAATAAGCAAAAGCATAAAGGAAAAATATAATATATAACAACGGGAAAGTGGCATTTAGGCTGCTGAATCAGTGACGTCACAAACAGTTGTCTGACATTCACATATAAAGAGTAACAACCCGACTGTGAAGTGTATTCCAATAAAAGTGAAGTGTACTCTATCATAAGTGACACGAGACGCGGGATGCCTGAGCATATACGGTTTATAAAGATCACAGGTAAGAATTTTCAAAATAGTGATAGATTGCTTACGTCATCAGCATGCGGTTGTGTCAACCGCCCTTTTGGAGAGGATTTACTGGACTACCGTGATGTCCTGTGAACTCACCGTTTACGTTGATCAACTGTGCCGGAATCATCAGATGCTGTTTGGTGGGACATTACATGAAGAAAAGGTTGGAGTGTTACACTGAAATGGCCAGATCGTAGTGTGACACTTAGGAACGTATGATGGAGTGGACACTGGAGATATGCACAGACCGTAGTGGAACACTGAGATGAAAAGGGTGTCGTGGGACACTGAAGATGGCTGGTTTTGTAGTGTACACTGAATAGTATCGTGTGACTGGTCCTCGTGTCTGAGAAGCAGTTGATTGTAATATATATTAAATGTTACTTAATTTATATTTAAGTATAGAGATATATATATATATATATAGTGACAGTAGTGTCAAAAGTGTACCCTGTAGGGTCACGAATTATTATTTATTATTATTAATAAAATGCTATTATAAATTTTTATAGTAAGCATGTACATAGACATAGTTCACAACCTCTAGACCAAAGATAGATTGATTTCTAGTTAATAAAGATTAATTGATATTAATAATGGTGTATTTAATGTTTCCGAACTCTATTATTACAAAAGGAGTAAATCCTTAACAACATCTCTTCCTTTTAAAATTTACTTTTTTGTAATAAGAACAATTGGATCAGTTCAGTCCTTCAGCCTCTAAGTACTTTCCTGGAATTCATGCAACATATTTTTCAGCCCGCCTTGTGGTCCTAAACTGGCAGCCTCCCTGTGTAATGCCAGTACGTTCTTAAATCTCTCAAACCAGGCCTTTGCAGGCCTTAAAATTCACAATCACATCACCACTATTTGCAGCAATTTCTTTTACCAAATACCTTCATGCAAATGCCTAGCCTTTTTCGACAATTAAACGAATCAAAAGAGTATCTCCTGCTATTGTTTCTCAATTATCCACGCCAATAATAACTTCTCAACCTCATCAAGTACTTGGGTGATCTCATTTTTGTCACATCGTTACCCCCCTTTGGCAAGAACAGCATCCTTTATTTCGTTTTCTTGGCCTACTATGAACATAAGGTTGTGTAGGGTTTCTTATACATCCTGGGACAGTTCGGCCACACTTGTACCACTTTCATATTGTTCAATGATGGTTTTTCTTAAATTCACTCGTATTACTCACCTTCTTTACCTACAGCTTGGCACTAAGAGCTTTCTTAGGTGTCCCCATGGTAGCTTATTAAGTACTTGCAAAGCACTAAAATAAATGAATATTATGAAATATTTCATTGGAGCACGTGAAGGGACCTTCGCTCCACTGGTAAACAATGCCAACTGGCTGCCGCCCTGGCTCACGCCGTGGTACCGTCCCGGACTAACTACGACTCGCGAGTCAACCTATAAAAGCGAGTCCATGTTTATACGAAAATACCTCTATGATTGCCTATATTATCGATTGGGCCGCTGAACAACAAAAGCGGGGACCTCAATATATATATAAATAAATATAAATATTATATAAATAGATAAATATAGTATAAAAAATATATATATATGACGCCGATAGGCCAGAATTTGCGATCTTGGCTTAAATAGTAAAACGTTAATCTTGCCATATAGGAACAAGAGAAAATTGGTGTATACATAATTTCACCAAAATCATTCTGAACCTAACGAAAAAAATATAATTTCACAGTGTTTGTTAGTATTAAATTATTGTAAACAAATCTAAAAATATATTTAGTTGGGTTAGGTTAAAATAAATTGTTCCTTGTTATAATAATGTTACGAGTAAGTTTTCTAAGATTCTGTTTGGTGGTCAAAATTAATTTTTTTTCACATTAACATTAATGAAAAAATATCTTTAAACGTATAAGAGAAATTTTTAAGAAAGGGGTCTTAATTTTAAATGATTCTTGCTAATGACCATTTTTACATATTCAGCACGACATATATATATATATATATATTATATATATATATATAATATATATATATATATATATATTATGTATATATATATATAATCGTGCACTCTCCTCATCTCTCTCTCTCTCTAAAATATATATATATATATATATAATATATATATATATATTATATATATATATATAATACATAATACATATATGCAAATAAGATCAGAGTAAACAGGTGATTTCCAGATATGCAAAACAACCAACTGAAAGAACAGAGAAATTCCAAGCGCCTTTCGTGACTACTCACATTATCAAAGGAACATAATAGTAAGAAGCATCCAAGGGGGGAAGAATATAATGGTCTGGCCAACACCTCACTATCAGATCCCACAACGTTAAACATCTGAACTCCGGTTCGCGCCGGCCCAACGTACAGGTCCTTCGTACAACTCACCAACAAACTATTCTGACCCAAGAAAATTTAAAAATTATTATTTGTCCAGTGTATTATAAATTCTTCCCAATTCCATTAATTATAAATGGATCTAATTTATATTAACCAAGAAATATTTCATATTATTGGGTCAAAACTGCTTTTTATGAAACAAGATTTCAATTATATTCTTGTCGACCATGGACTTCTTGATACTACTGTTCCTCAACGTTTTTGAAAATCAATTGGATGGGGTTAAAATCTCTTTCATGAATAAATAGAGCAATTGGAATCCTTGTCCAGTTTCTCACTCTATAATTATGTTGAATTAATCTTATTCTAGATTTTTACCAGTTTGAACCGTAATAAACTTTATCGCAAATTTTTAACAAGGAATCTTAAAACACATCCCTCAGCATTTTGGGGAATTCTTAGTCAAAAGTTTTTTTAACTGATATCAAGATTTTTGAATACAACTTTAAATTATTAAAAGTCTAAGAAGAGAAGGCATATCAACTCAAGTTTTTCATTGTAAGGTAGAACCAACATATTTTTAGTTGAATAAGGCTGGTTGTTCCTTTTGGATTGTAAAAATTATTTCTAGGCAACTTTAAAAGATCAACAATTGCATTTCTTGGGTATGTTTAATCATTACCTATTCATAAATTTTGGATAGTTTCCTCATCTATGAAGCTCAGGACTACAAATTCGGTATAGCCTCTCAAAAACATGATGAGAAAAACAGACAGTTTTAGGACTCTAACTTGCTGCGAAGGAATAATAGGACCATAGGAACAGTTATTTGTAGTTATTTTCTGTAAAACTTTAAAATTTGAATTCATTATTACCCTTAATAGATTAAAACATCTAGAAAAGGCAATGATTAATTTTCTTCAAACTCAAACAGTACAAGTTTATATGAAAGGGCTAAGTTTTATTAATTTTCCCAAGGAAATGGCGTATATCAACATTTTTTTGGGCTTAAGACACAAAAATAATCAGTCAAGCATATCTGAACTCATTTAGCTCTATTAGGGAGTGAATGTGTTAAGCAACCTAGTTTCACAAAAATTCCATGGTAATAGTTTACTAAGAACAGGTGAAATGAGGATTTCCCATTGCCATACCAAGACTCTGAGTGTAAAACTTATCATTAATACAAATTTTTGCATCAACAATGCAAAGTTTAATTAAGTTTAATGATATAGATACTGGCAATTGTAAACATAGTTAACGAGTTCTTCAATAAGAAACTTAATAAACATCAACAGAAACTTCGTAAACAAAGGAATGTAACATCAAAACTAACCAAGATTAAAATCATTTAAGTTCATTCACATGGTGCTTAATTTATCAACCAAGTCCATAATTTGTTTTCTTGGTAGAAAGTATTGTTGTGAGTGAACAAAGGACCTGTCCAGTTGGGCCGGCGCGGCGTCAGGTGCATAACTGTTGTGGATCTGAAAGTGAGGTGTTGTCCAGAACCCCTTATATAGCTTCCTTGGATGCTTACTTTCATAGTTTCCTTGATAATGTGAGTAGGTCACGAAAGTGCTGAATTTCTCTATTCTTTCAGAGTGGCTGTTTTGCAAATTCTGACATCACCTGTTTACTGTGATCTTAAGTGCATTAGGATGACCACACGACTCCTTTCAAGAATGTTCTCGAATAAGCCTTTGCCATAATCAATAACTTTTGTTTCAACAATTTCTTCTGCCACTGATCAAGTCCCACAAAGTTAACAAATTCAACTTAAATTTTTAAAAAATTGTTTATAATAGATCAATTCTGCCCAGGTCTTCTGTTTACATCAATAGACTCCTTGCATGAGAGAATCGTCCTTATGATAATTTTAAGAAGAATTATTCTTCAGGAAACATATGAAAATAACTAAAATACAGTGAAGAAGCATTCAAAATATTGAGAAACAAAAAATACTCTTTTAATCAGGCCATTCATCAAATGGAAAACTACGGTATGTTGGATCATTGCTATAATAAACTCAGAAAGAATTTGTAATGAACTCAAGGGCAAACTACAAAGTAAAATTAACATTTTAATTGAAAATAGTGATAGGACAAAGCAGATGCTAATAACAAATTTTTAATTAACTTAGCAGATGAAAAATTTAGACAAACATACAACTGCTGCTCTGGTTTTGGCCTAAGTTTTTGCAACATCCAAAAAAATTTAATAATGTTGAAATTGCAAAAGCCTTTTATGTAACTTTGAGAAAATTTCTGATTTATCCTCTTGATGAAATAAAAATTAGTAAAGGAATGGTATAAACTCTATGTTAAAACCAAAACATTCCCAACGCCCTTCAAATGATCTTAAGTCTTATATACACTTAAAAACAAAAAAAATTTGCCCTTACTAAAACAGACAAATAAATGCATTAGTAAATTATGAAAGAAAATGGAATACCAAGAAAAAATGATTAATACTTAGAATGATACTGAAACGCAAATCTAAACTTAGTAAAAATCCCTCCCTAAGAAAACCGTTAACAACAATTCAAATAAAACAATAAAACTTCTACTGAAAGGCAAAGATGATTATCCAATCATTTACTACCACTAATCCAACCCCATTACCTTACATTATTTTAATTATCACACCGGCCGATTCCCACCAAGCAGGGTGGCCCGAAAAAGAAAAACTTTCACTCACCATCATTCACTTCCATCACTGTCTTGGCAAAGGGTGCTTACCACTACAGTTTTTTAAACAGCAACATTAACACCCCCCTCTTCAGAGTGCAGCACTGTACTTCCCATCTCACAGGACTCAATCCGCCTGACGGTTTCCCTGAATCGCCTGGGACCTAAAAGTTAACTTTGCTCACAACTCCAACAGCACGATCAAGTATTAAAAACCATTTTGTCTCATCACTTCCTATCAAACACGCTTCACGCATGCCTGCTGGAAGTCCAGCCCCTCGCACACAAAACCTCCTTTAACACCCCCTCCCTCCACCCCTTCCTAGTCACCTCCCCCACCACCCGCCTCCTTCCACTACAGACTGAATACACTCTTGAAGTCATTCAGTTTCGCTCCATTCTCTCTACATGTCCGCGAATCCACCTCAACAACCCTTCCCTCAGGGGGCCCCTCTGGACAACCGTTTGTAATCCGCACCTCCTCCTATCTTCCAACTCAGAATTCGCTGTCAATTATATTCACACAACACATTTGCCCACAGACAATGACATCTCCACTGCCCAGCCTTCTCTCGGCTGCAACATTCATCACCCACTCTTCACACCCATATAAGAGCGTTAGGTAAAACTCTACTCTCATAATTCCCCTCTTTTCCTCCAATGGACAAAGTTCTGTTGTCTCCCACAGACTCCTAAGTGCACCAACTCGACATCTTTTTCCCTCATCAATTCTATGATTCACCTCATCTTTCATAGACGCCATCCGCTGACAACGTCCACTCCCAACATATCTGAAATACGTTCACCTCCTCATACTGCTCTCTCGCGGTCCCTCCAATCACTATATTCAATCTTTCATCACCTAATCTTTTTGTTATCCTCATAAACCTTACTCTTCCCTGTATTCAACCTTTAATTTTCTCTCTGCACACCCTACAAATTCCAGTCCACCAATCTCTGCAACTCTCTTCAGAATCTCCCAAGAGCACAGTGTCACAGCAAAGAGCAGCTGTGACAACTCCCACTTTGTAGTGTGATTCTTATCTTTTTTTTTTTATTTTTTGTTTTTTAAAAACGCCCCCTTCCCACGCCTCTTGCCAATACCCACGCATTTAACTTCTCTTACAACCCCATCTATAAATATATTAAACAACCACGGTGACACACACATCCTGTCTAAAGGGGCCTACTTATTACTGGAAAAATTTCCCCGTCTTTCCCTACATACTCAAACTGAGCCATCTCTGAACTCGTAAAAACTCTTATCACTGCTTTCATAACCTATCCTCCTACACCATACAACTGCAACATTGCCACGATTGCCCCCCTAGTCCACCCTGTCATACCCTTTTCCAAATCCATAAATGCCACAAAGAACCTCTTTTAGCCTTACTAAATACTGTTCCACTTATTATGTTTCCACTGTAAACACACTGGTCCACACACCCCCTACTTTCCTAAAGGCCTCCTTGTTCATCTGCTAGCCATTCTCCGTCTTACTCTTAATTCTTTCAATTATAACTCTACCATACACTTTACCAGGTACAATCAACCAGACGTATCCCCCTAAATTTTTGCACCCTCTTTTAATCCCCTTTGCCTTTAAAACAAAGAACATGCATGCTCTCTGCCAATCCCTGACAACCTTACCCTCTTCCATACATTTATTAAATAATTGCACCATACCACGTCCAAAACTATATCCCCACCTGCCTTTTTAAAACATTGTGCCAATCTTTATCCCAACAAGTCCCGGCTGCCTAACCCCCTTTGCATTTTACCTACTGCTCACGAACTTCGCCCCTACACTAACAACGACCCTCTTCCTCACACCTACAAGATGTTATTCCTGCCTTGCCCTATACAGAAATCACACTTCCCCTATCTTCAGATCAACATTTTAACAATTCCTCAAAATATTCCTTCTATACTTCCAATACCTCTACTCTCCATTTAAAAATCTCCTCTCTTATTTATGAACTGACAAATCCATTTGTATCTCTAGCTTTCTTACTTGTTAATCTCACTCCAAAACTTTTTTCTTATTTTCAACCAAAATTTGTTTGATAACATCTCACCCCACTCTCTCATAGGGTTTGCTGCTCTTTTTACATTGCTTTTGTCATCACACTCTCTTAACCTCTCTCATTTTCTCCATTATACTCTTTTCCCTCCTAGCAATCACTTCTACTATTGTATAAAAAACTCTCATATGCTAACTTTTCTTCTCCTCTCATCCCTTACAACTCTCTTTACCATCATCATTCCACCAATCGCTCCTCTTCCCACCTGCACCCGACTTTCCCTGTACCACAAAACTTCGCTGACACTTCTAACACTGACATTTATTAAACCTACCTGGGCCCCATACGCTCTTCGACCCAATTGCCTATGCTCTCATTAAGCCCATCTATCCTCCAATAGCTGTTTTATCTTAACCCTAACTGCCTCCTCTTTTAGTTTATAAACCTTTACCTCTCTCATTCCCTGATGCTCACTTCTCCTTGTATCCAATTCTACCATTTTAGCCTCTCAGTGTAGCCTACAACTAGAAAGTGATCTGATATATCTGAGGCCCCTCTATAAACATGTACATCCTGATGTCTACATCAACAAACTTTTATCTACCAATACATATTCCAACAAACTACTGTCATTTCGCCCTACATCATATCTGTATACTGTATTTTATCCTCCTATTTCTTAAAATATGTATATGCCTATAACTAAAACCCCTTCATATACAAAGTTCAATCAAAGGGCTCCCATTATCATTACACCTGGCACCCAAAACCTTACCTACCACACCTCTCTAAAAGTTGTCTGCCTTACTTTAAGCATTCAAGTCCCCAACCACAATTACTCTCCTCACTTGGTTCAAAGGCTCCTAAACATTCACTTAACATCTTCTCCCAAAATCTCTCCACCATCTCTTCTCTCTCCTCTGCCCTTCCCTCTCATCTCCATGGTGCATACACGCATATTATGACTCCACTTCTCGCATCAACCCTTTACTTTAATCCACATAAATCTTGAATTAACAACATTCATATTTCTCTTTTCTCCCTTCCTTAACGATCATTTAACATTACTTGCAACCCCTGTTCCTTTGCTCTAACCTCTCAATACTCCAGATTTTAATCCCATTTATATCCCCCCAACTGAAACTCACCACCCCCTTCAGCTTTGTTTCGCTTAAGGGCCCAGGACATCCAACTTCTTTTCATTCATAACAGTAGTAAAACAAACAGGAATCCAGTGCAGAGACCATTATTAGCTCATAGGGTCATTTTCATATAAAATTAACCAAATGGTTTGTTGATATCTGAGCCCTATTGTTGGCAAAATTTCTCATTCTAACTTTAAAGTTAAAGAAAACAGCACTAGACTTTGGTTGATAAATTAAGCTCCTTTACTGACTTAAATGATTTTAGACTTGTTAGTTTTGATGTTACAGCTTCCTTGTTTACGAAAGTTCCTGTTGATGATCTTTATTAATTTCCTCATCTGATGAACTCGATAACTATATTTACCATTGCCATTCCTACTACATTAAGCTTATTAAACTTTGGCATTTGTTTGATGCAAATTTGTATTTAAAGATAAGTTTTACACTCAGAAGTTGTGGTATGGCAATGGGAAATCCTCTTCCATCACCTGTTCCTTATAAACCTATACATGGAATTTTTTGAACCCAAGGTTCTTAACACAATCCCCCCAAATAAGAGCTAAATGGTTCAGATATGTTTATGATGTTTTGTGTCTTATGTCCTAGAATGGTAGATTACACCATTTCCTTGGAAAATTAAATAACTTAGCCCATTCTATAAACTTTACAGTTATGGTTAGAAGAAATTAACTCATTTGCTTTCTAACGTTTTAAATAGTTAAGGGTAATAATGAAATCAATTTAAAATTTACAGAAAACCTACAAATAACTGTTTCCTAGTCCCACTATAACCTCGCGTGTCAAGATACAGTCAAACTGTCCTGTTTTCTCAACAATGTTTTTTTGAGAGCTTTACGAATTTGTATTCCTGAGTTCTAGAAAAGGAAATATCCAACATTTATGCAATAATAATGATTTAAAATACCCAAGAAAAATGTAATTGATAAATCTTTTAAAGTTGCTATAAAATACTTTTACGAATCCAAAAAGGAACAACAAGCCTTATTCAACTAAAAGATATGTTGGTTCTCCTTACCATGAAAACTTGGTTATATGCCATCTCTTCTAAAGACTTTTAATATTAAAGTTGTAATCAAAAATCTGTGATACATTAAAAAAAAACTATTGAGTAAAGAAATTCCCCCCCAAAATGCTTATGGATGTGACTAAATAAGATACCTTGATAAAATTGCAATAAAGTTTTATTACTTTCAAACTGTAAAAATCTCGAACTAAGATAAACAACATAAATATAGCATTAGAACTGACAAGATTCCAATCTCTATTTATTTCATGTTAAGAGAGATTTTTAACCATCCAATTGTTTTGCAAAAATTGAGAAAGAGTATCAAGTAAGTCATGTCGACAGAATATAATTGAATCTTGTTTCATAAAAAGGCAGTTTGGACATAATTTGATATTTCCTTTGGATTATATAAGAGTAGATCCATTTATAATTATTTAAATTTGGAATAAAATTAATAATACACTGGCCAAATAATAATTTTTTAAATTTCTTGGGTAGAATAGTTTGGTTGGTGATTGTGCGAAGGACCTGTCCAATGAGCCGGCGCGCGTCATTGGTGTTTAACTGTTGTGGGATCCTTGATAGTGAGGTTGTTGGCCAGACCCCTTAATATACCTTCCCTTGGATGGTATTACTTTCATGGTTCCCTTGCTAATGTGAGTAGTCACGAAAGCGCCTTGGAATTTCTCTATTCTGTCAGATGAGGTTTTTTTGCGTATAATATATATATAACATAATAAAAATATATATATATATTATATATACATATATATATATATATATATATATATAAATATATATATATATATATATATATATATAAATATATGTGGGTGTATATAATATATATAATATATATATATATAAAAGATAATATGATGATATATTATATAGGGGTATATAATATATATATAAAAATATATAAGTGAGTGTGGTGTGTGATTTTAAATGAGTTCTTGCTACTTGACCATTATAGACCTATAGTGGCATCGACATATATATATTTAAAGAGAGAGGAGAGAGATTGTGACCAAGAGTGCAGGTGGCATGAACATGGTGTGAAGTCTTGTAGTTGCCCTTGATCAGTGGGACCATTGTTGCTATCCCCGAGCCGCTTTCATAAAAACAATTTTTTCGTTTCGTGCGTTGAGATGATATCGTCAGAAGAATTCACAGAATGAGATTACCCACACAATATATATTTGCGGATTTAGGAAGGACAGTAATGTGTAGTACAACGCCGATATTGCACGTCTTGACGGTAGTGTGGAGCATATTCGTGCGGCATCGGAAGATACATTCTAGTATATTTCGCTCTCCTGAAGAGGGTGAAGTGCGCGAAGAGATGAGAAGAAAGAGAAAGCGCGAAGTAAAAAGTATATGATATCCACACACGTTGATACCTGATGACACAAGATTATCATATATCTTTCTAGAAATATGACTATCTGTTATGATTGACACAGGGATAATGAGGAAGGCTCTCTCCCAAGCCTTCCACTCCTTCCCGTAACTACGGGCATGAAACCAGGGCAAACAATACGTAAGGAAAGACACGGGATTCAATATTTCTTCGTAATTCTGCTACTGTCGTAATACCTGTTGTTAGTACACTACTACACAGAAAGCTGTGTTGCAGTGTGTACCAGTAGGTACAATACTAGTTTCACTTGATATCAACGGATCCACCTGATGCAGTTCCCGACCAAACATCGCTTATCTGACTGTAGTTTTCCCAGCCTAGTATCCAGTTCAGTCATTTTAGAACAACTGTTTTCTAAATGTCTGTGCTGCTGTGTAAGATGTGGGAGAGTGTGTTTTCCCATCATGGCTGTGTTGCTGTGTAAGATGTGGAGAGTGTGTTGCGGTCAAGGGCTGTGTTGCGTGTGTAAGATGTGGGAGAGGTGTGTTCCTCAGGGCTGTGTTGCTGTTGTAAAGATGTGGGAGAGTATTTTGCTCAGGGCTGTGTTGCTGTTAAGAAGTGGGAGTTGTGTTGCTCAGGGTCTGTGCTGCTGTGTAAGAATGTGGGAAGTGTGGTTGCTCAGGGCAGTGTTGCTGTTAAGATGTGGGAGAGTGTGTTGCTCAGGGCTGTGTTGCTGTGTAAGATGTGGGAGAGTGTGTTGCTCAGGGCTGTGTTGCTGTGTAAGATGTGGGAGAGTGTGTTGCTCAGGGCTGTGTTGCTGTGTAAGATGTGGGAGAGTGTGTTGCTCAGGGCTGTTGTTTGCTGTGTAATATGTGGGAGATGTGTTTGCTGCAGGGCTGTGGTTGCTGTGTAAGGTGTGGGGAGAGCGTGTTGCACAGGCGTGCTGCTTGTAAGATGTGGGGAGAGTGTGTTGCTCAGGGCTGTGTATGCTGTTAATATGGGGGAAATGTGTTGCTCAGAGCTGTGTTCTGTGTAAGATGTGGTAGAGTGGTGTTGCTGGCAGGGGCTTGTGTTGCAGTGTAAGATGTGAGAGTGTGTGCTCAGTGCTGTTTTTTGCTGTGTAAGATGTGGGAGATGTGTTGCTCAGGGCTGTGGCTGACTGTGTAAGATGGTGGGAGAGTGTGTTGCACATGGCTGATGGCTGCATTGTAAATTTATTTAATATTATTAAAAAACAATATGCCATGATAAGATATATTACATTTATTGCGTATGTCACACACCATATAAGCATCACTCCCAACCAGCGAGTCAAGTGCTAAGAGTATAGCGAGTAGGGGACCTATTATAATGAAAACTTACCTAACCTTATTATAACAAGAGCAATTTATTTTAGCTTAACCCAACTAAATATAATTCAGATTTGTTTACAGTAATTTAATACTAAACAAACACAGTGAAATAAATTTTTTTTCGTTAGGCTCAGAATGATTTTGGTGAAATTATTGCATACACAAATTTTTGCTTGTCCTATATGGCAAGATGAGCGTTGCTATTTAATATATATATATATATATATATATATATATATATATATATATATATATATATATATATATATATATTATATATATATATTATATATATATATATATATATATATATATATATATATTATATATGTCGTGCCGAATAGGCAGAACTTGTGATCTTGGCTTAAATAGCAACGCTCATCTTGCCATATAGGACAAGTGAAAATTTGTGTATGCAATAATTTCACCAAATCATTCTGAACCTTACGAAAAAAATATATTTCATTGTGTTTGTTTAGTATTAAATTATTGTAAACATATTTAAAATATATATAGTTGGGTTAGACTAAAATAAATTGTTCTTGTTATAATAAGATTAGGTAAGTTTTCTAAGATTCTTTTGGTGCAAAATTAAATATTGTTACATTAACATTAATGAAAAAAATATATCTTTAAACGTATAAGAGAAAATTTTAGAAAGGACTTAATTTTAAATGAGTTCTTGCTAATTGACCAGTTTTACATATTCGGCACGACATATATATATATGTATATATATATATATTTTATATATATATATATATATTATATATATATATATATATATATATATATTTATATATATATATATATATATATATATATATATATAATATATAGTATATACATATATAACCAATAACGAGTGGTAAAGAATCAATAACACCTCTGCGACTCGCCGAGGATTCGAACCCATGTCGTTTTGGTCCACCTCATGCTGTGCGAAAAATCACACATGATGCTCTAACCCACTGGAAAATGCAATCCTTAAATAACAAAGCACCTATCAGAGCTAGGTGTTTTACCTTGATTGGAAGACATACAGTTGTGTGGGTGCCTGTTTGGTGTACTAGCCTTAACAAGCAGTAATTTATATTTTTCTAACCTCGAACGAGTGGAACTGAATCAACAGCAACACTGCGACTAGCCGAGGATTCGAACCCATGTCGTTTCGGCTCGCCTCATGACTTGATCCAAGGACATAGGATGGTGTGGGTGCGTCTAAGCTAATTTCATTCTACTCTTCGTTTGGTGTACTAGCCTCCAAGAGCAGTATTTTATATTATTGCAACCACAAACGAGTGGTATTAAGGCGGGCCAAAACGGCATGGGTTCAAATCTTCGCTTAGTCACAGCTTTGTTATTACTGTAACCTCTCGTTCGTGGTTACAGTAATGTAAAATACTGCTTGTTGGGCGAGTACACCAAACAGGGAGTAGAATGAAATTAGCTCAGAGGCTCCCACACCACCGTATTTCCTCGGATCAAGGTAAAACATCTAGCTCTGCTGGGTTCTTGGTTATTTTAGGATTGCGTGGTCCAGTGGGTCAAAGCGTCATGTGTAATTTTCGCTCACCATAAGGCGGGCGAAAACGGCATGGGTTCGAATCCTCGGCTAGTCGCAATGATGTTATTGATATATATGTATATATATATATATATATTTATATAATATATAATATATATATATAATATATATATATATATATATATAATATATATTGTCATGTCTGAGGGCAATGTGTGGTTGAATATAATGCAGAGAATTCGTAGTTTGGAAGTTAGGAGGAGTCGGGATTACCAAAACTGTTGTCCAGAGGGCTGGGGAAGGGTTGTTGAGGTGGTTCGGACATGTAGAGAGAATGGAGCGAAACAGAATGACTTCAAGAGTGTAACAGTCTGTAGTGGAAGAAGGCGGGGTAGGGGTCGGCCTAGGAAAGGTTGGAGAGAGGGGGTAAAGGAGGTTTTTTTGTGCGAGGGGCTTGGACTTCCAGCAGGTATGCATGAGCGTGTTTGATAGGAGTGAATGGAGACAAATGTTTTTAATTTCTTGACGTGCTGTTGGAGTGTGAGCAAAGTAACATTTATGAAGGGGTTTCAGGGAAACCGGGAGGCCGACTTGAGTCCTGGAGATGGAAGTAAAAGTGCCTGCACTCTGAAGGAGGGGGGTTAATGTTGCAGTTTAAAAAAATGTAGTTAAAGCACCCTTCTGGCAAGACAGTGATGGAGTGAATGATGGTGAAAGTTTTCTTTTTTCGGGCCACCCTGCCTTGGTGGGAATCGGCCAGTGTGAAATAAAAAAATAAATTTTATATATATATATTTATATATAATATATATATATATATATATATATATATATTAATAAATATATAATAAATATTATATTTCGTGCCGAATAGGCAGAACTTGGATCTTGGCTTAAATAGCAACGCTCATTTTGCCATATAGGACAAGCGAAAATTTGTGTATCAATAATTTCGCCAAAATAATTCTGAACCTAACGAAAAATATATATCACTGTGTTTGTTTAGTATTAAATTACTGTTAACAAATCTAAAATATACTTTTGTTGGGTTAGGCTAAAATAAATTTTTTCTTGTTATAATAAGGTTAGGCTACATTAACATTAATGAAAAAAATATATCTTAAAACGTGTAAGAGTTTTTGCGAATTGTCCCCGTTTACATATTCGGCACGACATATATATATATATATTTTATATAATATATATATATATAAATATATATATATTATATTTTATATATATATAAAAAATAATAATTAAATATATATAAAAATATATAATATTATATATAAAATATGTTGTGTGTGTTGTGTGTGTGTGTGTGTGTGTGTGGGTGTGTGTGGTGTTTGTGTTGTGTGTGTGGTGTTTTTTT
>NC_069401.1:102575734-102636748 GCF_026875155.1 Cherax quadricarinatus | reverse complement strand
TGAAAATGATTGTTATAGGAATGAGTTAGAAGCCTGAGTAGATCTATAACCCACTATGATAACATGAACGTAGATAAGTATGTTTTATTGAGCAACTTGCAATGTGAACAGACTGACTGATGTTGTAGTGGCCAGGCTAGGCTTGGTTACAAGTACTTCTGGCAGTTTGGCAGACACACAGATGATGATCAAACTAAATGTAAATTATGTGATCAGGCATATGGTCACTCTCTTGAACACTATGTGCTTAATTGTCCACTTATTGCGGAATACAGAGACAGACAGTATAATAACCTGTGTGACATGTCAAGATATCTTATTAATGAAAATAAGATACCAGATATACTAAGCAAATTTCCTAAATTTGCTTGTAACAGATAAGTGAACTATAGATATGTAGATATAAATCCATATGTATTCCTGTTAACCCTTTGGGGCCTAGTTCCTAGGCTTTTTGTGTATCCATATGCTCTCGCGCTACCGTCCACAGGATGGATATGGGGTGCACAATAAACTAGCCACTTCGGTGGCAAAATCTAAAAAATCTTTGTGTGTGAAGCATTAGTGGTGAATGTTGCAACAAAGAGAAGCCTGGAGGCAATGAATGTGTCGTGTCTGAGGGCAATGTCTGGAGTGAAAATTATGGCAGGGAATCTGTACCTTGGATATTAGGAGGAGGTGCGGGATTTCTAAAAGTATCATCCACAGAGATTTGAAGGGGAATGCTGAGGTGGTTTTGACCTTCAGCAAAGACGGAGCAAAATAGAATGACTTGGAGGGTGTATAAATCTATAGTGGAATGAAGTCGGGAGAGGGATCGTCCTTGGAAAGGTTCGAGGGAGGGGGTACAGGAGGTTTTGTGTGCGAGGGGCTTCGACTTCTAGCACGCGTACATAAGTGTGTTAGATAGGAGAAAGTGGAGGCAAATGATTTTATGAATTGACATGTTGCTGGAATGTGAGCAAAGTGACATTTATGAAGGGATTCAGGAAAACCAGTTAACTGGACATGAAAATGGGGTGTAGATATGTTTTTTTTTTAACTGTAATGTCATAACGGGTTAGGCAAGACAGTGATGGAGTAAGTGAGGATGAGGTGTTTCTTCTTTTTTCAGGTTACCCTGCATTGGTGGGAAACGGCCTATCTGTTAATAAAAAAACACTTTTTCTTCTCTAATCTTCACAGCAGACAACTTTTACACAGTTCTTGCGGTTAGCCAAGGAGGTTCCCTTGCTGAATCAAGAACTTACAACATATCAGCAAAGTGTTCGGCAAAGAGGTCAGCTTTCTTCTGACTGCTAACAGAGATGGTTCCATCCTGCCGATTTAGAGGGCGAATAGTTTCATCAGGTGAATAACCTTGTCGGTCTTTAACTATGGACCACCAGGTTTAGGAGCCTACGCTATCTGATGCCTGCTTTATTTTTGTGTCAACCTCCCATCTAGAGATGGCCTACTTTGGGACTTCTCCCATTTGCCAACAGGCTTGCATGTTCAGGTTCTTGTTATAAATAGTGGAATGCCTCTCATACCTTCTCCAAGCTTTGTACTTAGCAGTAGCAGCCGAAAGCCGAACCAAGGCCGATCCAATCTTCACATACTGCTGGTGAGGGACGTGTTCTTGTTGGAGATTAAGGATGTGTTTAGTGAAGGCATTCACTTGGTGGTCAACATCACCTTGGATAAAAACATTCCAACTGGACGTGGCGAGCTCAGAGCAATGGACTGACCAGTTCCTCTTCTAGGTTGTCTGTGTAGATTCTTCACCTCGCTCTGTTGGAATCCTTACTGTCGTAAACACAGCCTTGTGGTCAGATGATCCAATATAACCAACGGGTTGTCAACTGACTATGCTTTCTGATATCTGTCTATGTGTCTATCTATCTGTCTGTCTGTCTGTCTGTCTGTCTCTCTCTCTCTCTCTCTCTCTCTCTCTCTCCTCCAGGTGCCGAAACACTTATAGTAACCCACATTTATCATCCTATCCTTATTCTTATCCTTATATTCTTTAATTTAAATCCCTATAACCCGTCTTCTCTTCCACTGCTTATCATTTAATAGTAACATTTCTACCCCTTCTTTATCCCTAGTTCGTACATATGCATTGAATTTATCCCCATTTACTCCTCCCAATTGAAATTCTCTTACGCCCTTTAGCTTCGTTCCGTTTAGAGCTACAACATCCAGCTTATTTCCATTAATAACATTAAGTTTCCCTTCTTTTCATCCGTACTACATACTCGCCCATTCAATGAATCCAATTTCAAAATTTTCTTAATTTTCATTTCAGTTATTTATACCTTAGTTCCCAGTATTTTTGTGGCCTTTTAAGAAGCAGAGTGCATAGAGGAAACGTGTTCCTCCGCTTCCCAATTAAGATGAAAAGAAACACAACGAAGGCACGAACTATTAAGAATTTAGAAGGAGACACTAAAAAATGCATATACACTTTTATGTACAGGAACAATCGCAAGTACATCATAAACCAGGTGTAAGTAGGAAGATGTACCTGTCATCTTACTTATACATGGAGCAGGAAGAAATTTTGAAATCAGTAAAACAATTACAGGTTGTCGGTTCTCACCCATTTGGCAGAAGGTTGGTGCGTTATTCTCTCATAAACAGTTTGCAATGGAGATAGTCATTTGAGATAAAGATGCCAGTGACTATCAACTTTTGCCTCACAGCTCAGTACAACCAAACATAAGAACATAAGAAAGAAGGAACACTGCAACATGCCTACTGACCCATGCGGAACAAGTCCATGTCTCCCCCTGGATTAGACCAATGACCCACCCCAACGGATTAGCCCAATGACCTACTCAGTCTGGTCACCGCCACTCAAGGAAGGACACGGACCAGTTGGACCTGATAGCACAACGTCGGCCCAACCACACCCCCCAAAACCCACTCATGTTTTTACTAACCCTATTTTTAAAACTACAAAACGTTTTTAGCCTAGTAACTGTACCGGATTTGTTCCATCATCCAAACCTCTATTCCCAAACAGTGCTTTCCTATTCCCTCCTGAATCTGAATTTTTCCCAACTAAAACCCATTGCTGCGATTTCCTGTTTTCTGAAAATTTTCAGCACGCTATTTACACCCCCTTCTTTTATTCCATTTTCCCATTTATACCCCTCATCATATACCCCTATTTACGCCTTTCGAGAGAGTGCGTTTCAGGGACTAGTCTACCTCAAGGGAACATTTCTGATACCTGGGATCATCTTTGTCTTTCCCCTCTGTACTTTTTCCAAAGCATTTATATCCATTCTGTAATACGGTGACCAGAACTGAGCGCATAGCTAAATGGGGCCAAACCCAAGGATATAAAACCTGAGGTCTTTATTTATACTTCTAGACATAAAGCCAAAATTCTGTTATTTTTATTGCGAACACTAATCCACTGTTTTCTTGGTTTTAGATTCTGCTAACCAAACCCTAAATCCTTTTTGCAATCAGTAGTATTAAGATCTACATTTTCATTCAGTTTTTAAAATTTTGGCATGGTTTTTTTACCTGTCCAACATTTAGAACTTTTGCATTTGTCAAAATAAACAGCATCTGCCACTTCTCCGACCTTGCATCAGTCTTTTAAAACCCTGGATTTCTAGTGTCCTATTAAATGAATGAAAGGCCCCATTTTTGGGGTTCATCAGCAAATTTGCTTAGGGCTATTTATTCCCCATCATGCGTTTAGTAAATTTTTTTAACAGCAAAATGGCCCAACACTGACCCCGAGGGAAAACGCTTGTGACGTGCCCCCATTCTGTTTTTTCTCCCCATTTATGCAAACCTCTGCTGTCATTTGTCAGCCATGCCTTACCCATGAAAAAAAATTCTCCTGTTTCGGGGCCTTAAGTTTCCTCTAGCCTTTTGGGGTGGGAAATCTATCGAAAGCCCCACTGAATCCAATACAAATATCATATTCATTACCATGATCTACCTCCTCAAACACCTTAGTGAAAAAAGTTAGTAAATTCGTAAGATAGGAACTCCCCTTTGTAAAATCGTGATGACATTCATTAATCAATCTGTGCCTATCAAGATGGCTACGAATTGCTTCGGCAATTATTGATTCCATAAATTTTCCCACTATTGAGGTAAGGCTTATTGGTCTATAGTTCGAAGCCAAGGACCTGTCACCTGCCTTGTAAATAGGTATTACATTTGCCATTTTTCACTTATCAGGCACTATGCCAGTTTGTAGTGATATGTTAAAAAGATTAGCCAAATGCATGCTAAGTTCTTTTTTACATTCCTTTAACACCCTTGCAAACAGTTCATCAGGCCCTGGGGATTTGTTAGGTTTTATTTTCTCTATTTGTCTGAGGACCATGTCACTAGATACCGCAATCGTGCATAGTTTATTATCCTGTTCTACATAATCTATTATTTTAGGAATATCGCTAGTATTTTCCTGGGTGAAAACTGAGAGGAAGTAGGTATTGAGAATTTCACACATATCCTTATCACTGTCAGTGATCTGACCAGAGTTACTCTTAAGTGGGCCAATCTTGTCCCTAATCTTACTTCTGTATACCTGAAAGAACCCTTTTGGGTTAGTCTTTGAATCCCTTGCGACCTTAGCCTCATAATCCCTTTTTGCTTTTCTTATTCCTTTCTTTATTTCTCTCTTTAATTGAATATATTGATTTCTTAACTGCCCATCCCCTCTTTTGATGCGCCTATATGCCTCTCTCTTTTGACCAATGAGATGTTTTAATCTATTGTTCATCCATTTGGGATCATTTTTGTTAGATCTAATTTCCCTACTCGGACCAAAAGTTGTCTGGGCAGCTAGAACTATGCTCTGAAAAACGTCATACTGGCAACCAAGATCACATACTTGACCCATAGTCAGGACGTCCCAATTTAGCCCACCCAGGTAATTTTTCCGTCCCATGAAGTCGGCCAAGCGAAAATCTGGGACAGAGATTTGATTGCAGTTATCTGGGTAATTCCATGATATATTGAAACTAAGTGATTTGTGATCACTTTCCCCAAGCTCATCATTAACCTCAAGATTATTAATTAGTGAATCTTTGTTGGCAAGAACCAAGTCAAGCAGATTGTTTCCTCTAGTTGGTTCTGTCACAACCTGTTCTAAAAAGCAATCATGAACCGTATCAAGAAAGTCACTAGACTCAAGATTTCCTGTCATATTGTTCCAATCAATTTGTCTAAAGTTAAAATCTCCCATTATCACAACATTTTCGTATCTGGATGCCTTATGAATTTCGTCCCATAACAGCTTATTGCACTCCCTATCAAGGTTTGGGGGCCTATAAATCACACCCAAAATTAATTTGTCACGTCCCTCGAGGATGAAGCCAAACAGATTCAGTGTTCGATGTTTCTAATCTTATATCATGTCCAAGACAATTTAAATTTTCTCTGACATACATCACCACTCCACCGCCCTTCCTGTTGACCCTATCAGTGTGGAATAGTTTATAACCCTGTATGTTGCATTCAGAAGGCATTTCTCTATCTTTCAGGTTGAACCAGGTCTCTGTTATACCAATATCTATATTACCTACACTTGCAAGTAATCTTAGCTCATCTATCTTATTTCTTAGACTCCTACTATTTGTATAGTAAACCTTAAGGGAGCTAGTCACTCGTTGCTCTCTACTATCTCTCTTTGTTTGTTGATCAATTGATTTGCCATTACTAGCAATTTTATTTTGAATATTGTCTTTTAAACATATCCCTGAGGTATCCCGGTAATAACTACTGTTTTTAACCCTGATGCTGCAGCCTGATTGTTTCCCACAAACACCCATACCTCTATAATCTATCAGTTTAAATTCCTAGACAAGTCATCAATTACCCTCTCAATTGAATTGGCTAATGCAACCACTCCATCCCCAGAGAGATGAACCCCATCCCTTGCATACATATCACGTTTGCCAAAGAAAAGGTCCCAGTTATCAATGAATGGGATTGCAAGTTCCTTGCAGTACCTGTTTAGCCAGCAATTTATACCAATTGCCCTAGACATCCATTCATTGCCCACTCCTTTTCTAAGCAAGATGCTATATATGACTTGGATCCCTCCCTTAGACCTAACTACTTCTGTGGCTAACCTGTACTTATCCAGCAGCTCCTATCTCCTGCCCTTCCCAATGTCATTACCCCCAGCACTAAGACAGATAATGGGCTTGGTCCCATTACCTGCCATAATATTATCCAACCTGCTGACTATGTCACCAACACCAGCTCCAGGAATACACACTCTCGGTCTGACCTTTCTTTCTCTGTTACAAAATGCACGGTCCATATATCTTACCTGAGAATCGCAGACTATTAAAATATTCTTACCTTGATTAGCAGGGGAATCATTGGTACCTTCAACCTCATTAACCACTGAAGTACACTCGTCTTGGAGAACAGAGAATCGATTTCCTACCTTCACATCTTCTCTATTAACCCTCCTTATCTTCCTTCTTCCTGAACTGTGAACCACTTCCCACTTAAAGCGGCTGCCACTGTCACTGCTGGTGACCATTCCTTCCTTACCAGCTAAATCCTTCTCACACTCGCTCCCAAGCTCATCTATGCGAAGCTTCAGCTTCCTATTTTCCTCCTGAAGAAGTAGAATCTCCTTCTTCAACACATGAACCTGAGATTCTAAAACACTACAACAAGCCATGGTGCTTGGTAACAGCCCACGCTAACTCCCAAACACCACACGTTTTATGTTCACTTAAAATTTCACATAGGGACACACATACAGAATTTACACTAAAGCACACACACACACACACAACACACACCACACACCACACACACACACACACACACACACACACACACCACACGCACACACACACCCACACACACACACACACACACCACACACACACACCACACACACACACACACACACACACACACACACACAAACACACAAAGATTTCTCCTTCCCTCTCTCTTTCTCTTACGACCTTCTCGCGTGCATGTCTGGGATGCTGTGACTCTGCTAGCAACGTTTGTCTTACCTCAGCTGGGAACAAAACAAAAACATTATTAAAAGCGAGAAACCACTTGACTAACAAAAAAAGAAACAAAGGTAAATAAGGACTGTGTTTTGGTCTTACTCGGAGCCTCTCGTCACGAGACAGGATTCCCCAAGTTTTTGTTTTTTTTTCTAACCCACTGGTCGTCTCCCACTAAGGTAGCTCATATACCCTCCAAACAGCATCATCTCCTCCCCTACAAAGTGAAGGAACTGTACCTTTCACCTATAAAATTCATGTCGGACTAACCTGTTTCCCTCAAACCCTTAATAAATGTTCACACTCCAACTGTATGTCAAGTCATAAAATTCACTTCCCTCCACTCATTCATATCTAAAACACTTCCCCACGCCTATTGGACGTCTAAGCCCTTCGCATACAAAATCTCGGTTACCCCCTCGGTTAACCCTTACCCCGCCATTCATCCACAATAGATTTTTATAAACCCTTAAAAATCATTCCGTTTTGTTCCATCTTCTTTATAGGTCCAAATCACCTCAACATCCCCTCCTCATCTTTCTGGGTAATACTTTTAGTAACCCCGCACGTCCTCCTAATCTCCAAACTATGAATTCCTTACTATCCACACCACACATTGTCTTCAGACACGACATATCTACTACCTTTAGCCTCCTCACTGAAACCTTCACAACCCATGCTTCACATCCATATAAGTGTGTTGTACAACTATAATCTCATTCATCTTTTTTACCTCCATTGATAGGATTCATTGATTCTACAAATCCTCAATGCACACCCTCTATTTTTCCACCTCAATTTTCATATGCCCCATCTCCCAACAAAAACACTTCAAATATCTGAACACTTTTCACTCTCTACATACCCACGTCCCCTTTCTTTCCTATGTTCACTTTTAATTCCTTCTTTTACATACCCTTCCAGATTCCGCCAGATTCAGAATTTCCAAAAAGCATTGCGTCATCGGCAGAAAGCATCTGTGACAACTCCCAATAAGTTTTTTAAAATTTCTTTATCTTTTAAACGAACATCTCATCCCAACACCCAAACTTTTTATTTCTCTTCAAACCCATCCATAAATATTTTTAAAAAACTGTGGTGAAATCAAGCACCTATATCAAAAGCTTTTTTATGGAAAAAAAAATTTTCCCCCTCTTTCTTTCATGTCCTAAAATAATAAATAATAAAACTGTTCCGTGGGGAAAATGAAATCTAACTGGTGCAGTAGCCTACTCGGGTAAGACAGTGAGAAGCTTCTGTAACTGTTTAAACTGCTTCTTAAGGAAATGGGAACTACTGCAATTGTCTACTACCTCAGATAAGAAAGTAAAGAACTGCTCTACTACCTCGGGAAAGAAAAATAAGGAACTTTATGTTCCACTGCTTAAGATGATTAACTTAAAAAACTATTTCACTGCCTTTCATAAGAGAGTCCTATTCCACTGCCCAAAATTTAAAAAAAAAAGCATCCTCTGTTCCAGTGCCTCACATTACAAAATGAGGAACTCAATATTCCACTGCCTCAGATAAGAAAGTGAGGACCTCACTGTTTCCCAACTTGAAATTAGAGAATATTAAAGTACCTGAGTTTAGAAAGTAATGAACTCACTTTTCCACTGCCCAGATTGGAAATTGAGGTTAATTGTTCAATTTCCTCAATAAGGTGAGAACGAATTGTTCCACTGCCACAGATAAGGTGAAATGAATTGTTTCCACTGCCACAATAAGGGGAGGAACGAATTGTTCCGCCCGCCAAAGAGGAGGTGAGTAATGAATTGTTCAACTGCCACATATAAGAAGGTGATAACGAATTGTTTTCCCCTGCCACAGATAAGAAGGTGAGGCACGAATTGTTCCACTGCCACAGATAAGAAGGTGAGCGAATTGTTCCACTGCCACAGATAAAGTGAGGAACTATTCTTACTCATGTAATAAAGTGAAAGATAACCGTTAGCTCCACTGTCTCAAGTATGAAGGTGAGAAAGTGACTGCTCCACTGCCTTAAATAAGAAAGGGAGAAACTTACCGTTCCACTGAATCGAATAATAAAATCAGGAGGTATTGTAACTGCTCCACTGCCACAGATATACTGTGCAATAAAAAATGTTTTGTTTGCTACTGATATAAATGCAGATTTTCATATTTAGTATGAGCAAAATTATTTCATATATAAAGTCAAAATTGAGTTATCATGTTAGGATTTGTAATTAATAAACAAAAGAAGTATTTAATTTCAATATATTTTAATTTATAAATCACGTTCCAGCTAAATTTACGTCACAGGTAAAATAATGTAATTTTTAAAAGCTTATTCACAGTCAAAACGTAATTGCAAAAGAATGCTTCAAGGATATATATTAACATATTCTCACTGGATGTAGAAAATATTTCAAATGTTTTAAGCGTTTTACTCTACGTTTATGAGCAACAATGCGTCGACAACCATGTCCAGGGCCCTTCTAGGGCAGGGTAGGTGCCTGAGCCAGAGCTTGCAGCTCACAAGAGTCATTCCCATTAGCTCCCTTGGGGCGGGGATGGCAGACCAGAGAGACCTAGCTTCTCTCTACGAGCCCCGTGAGGGTGGGGAATGTGGCTAGGCCTGGGGACAGTTGATCTCAACGATGAGGAGGTATTTGTACCTCCTCCCATGGCAGACGTTAGTCTGAGATACTCCCGAGACAGGGAGTCATGGCCGGGCCACCACTTGGAAAAGGCCCGGGCCGGGAGAATACTGGCGAATCAAGAAGAAGAAGAATGAGCAACAATGGTTTGTCTCTAAAGAGACCCACAGTTATCCCCAATTATGATGGAACTGAAACACCCCTGATAACGTTCCTCCATTGTACTGATATCCTGATGTAACCTTACACAGTGCTAATCACTTACAGCACCTGGATTGGATGGAAGCATATCCTGGTGAGAATGACTATGGGAAATACTACGCTCAAAAACAAGGCATGACAATGAGAAATCCCTTCAGAACCCTTACTCAGCAACTTATATATGGAATTCTATGAGACTGGACTTCTTAAAGACAATCTCCCAGATAAAGCTAGTTGGTTCATATATGTAGATGATGTTCTTTGCCTATGGCCTAGAGATCACAACATTGATGAATTCCTACCTAGACTCAGTAGTCTAGTACCTTCTATTAAGTTCACTACAGAACATGAAATAAACAACACTTTGCCTTTCCTGGATGTTGTAGTACATAGTGTTGATAGAAAATTCATATTTATAGTTTATAGGAAGTCCACCAAGTGTTGTCATACATTCACTACTATTCCAATCACGAAATCAGGGTAAAAATGGTGTGTTCCTCACAATATTATTGAGAGCCTTGCGCATCTGCAGTTTCAGAGTACTTAGAAGACGAAATCAGGAAGATATTCAACATAGTCACAAAAACTAAGATATCCTATGGATTTTGTTGAGAAGACACTAATATCAGCAGAAAGACTTTTTTACAGGACTAAACCTAAGCAAATTATTGCTAGGAAAATATACTAGTTTTAACCATACAATGAATCCTGGTTTGCCTGCATGAGGCATTAAAAAGATCAATATAAATCTAGCTTTCAAAAGCACTGAGACCGTGAAACAAAGGCTGATTAAAAACACTCCTTCCAACAAAGTTGGTGGAGTTTACAAGGTCCCATGTACTCAGTGTCCTCTCTCATATATCGGTCAAACAGGTAAACATCTGGAAACCAGAATAGCCCAACATAAATATTCAGTCGGGACAGGGCAGAACTCGAACGTTATCTTTAACCACGTTAGTTCCTGTAATCACCCACCGGGGTGGGCTGCTTCCCAAATTATTGTACCAAACAGTTCTGTCATAGAAAGAAACATAAATGAATCTTCTCTCTTGAAACAAAACGGGATTGCTCTTTTCCCAGGGGGTTTCATGATGGATTGGGGGACGCTCGACTTTGGGTTACAGACCAAAACATCATGCACGCCCAGTTTTTAAATTTGGTTTTTATAAACGTTTTAAACTGTTTTTGTTTACCGTTCTTTTGACGGGTACACACTAAAACTGATAATGAAGGAGTGGGGTTTAAAAGGATTTTGAAGAAAAAAAATTTGGATCATAGAAATTTACCCTAAGGGTATAAAGTTTTGAAGGAAAGGGCTATTAATCGTTTACGGGAAAAGAATGGTAATATTTTAGGGGGAATTTTTAAAAGAGAGACTTCTTAGTGCCCCTGGGAATTTTCGGAAACCCTAAACCGGGGCTTTTCAAGGACAAAGAGCACATTTTTATCCTTTCTTTTCTTTTAAATTAAATGGGTTTAAACAAAATAATGGGCAAATCCAATTTATTACCACTGAGAAACTTTTTTTTCTTTAACCCACATGCCCTTTGCTTAAGTGGCTAGAAAAAGCGGGGGGCTGGCTATTTTTTAATTAAAAAAAATTTAATTCGTGACTTCTAAAAACCCATCCCCCATTGGAGAAAGAGAGGGAGGGTTGGGGGGCCCCGGGGTTGCACCCGGCCTTTGGCCCCCACATACTGGGGGGAGGTTGAGGCAGGGGGAAAAACCTTACACTGTGCACTCGGAGAAAACTTCCCTTTACCCCTTCGTTGCTGCCTTGAAAACATTGCAAAACCCCTGGTGATGAAACGGAAAAGTGTGAAAGTACTTGAGCGGGCCTCAGACTTCATTTTATTTGTTTATTATTCTCTAAGTTTTATTTGTCGGTTTGTTTTTTAAACCCCAATTTTCCCAATTTTTTCCCTGAAATTTTCTTTATCTTGCTTTTGTGCACTTTTAACAGTTTAAAACTTGTGGGAAGGGTTTTCCACAAAGTCTGTTTTTAACGCATCTGCATTTTGTTTACCCTCTATATATAGCCCCAGGATTTTGTCATAGGGTTTCCAGAAAGGGGAAATGGGCCCAGGAGCGAACTGCTCAAACCCCGTGTTGCCCTGGGTTGTGAAATTTTGAGGGGGTATTAGGTGGTGGGCCGATCTTTGCTTTTGAACTGTTTCCCAAGTTTTTTTATATTGGATGCTAGTGCTATCGGTTTGTACTCTTTGCAATTAATTGCTTTATGACCCTTTGTAAAGTGGGGCTATTAGGTTGCTTTTAGCGAGTGTGTGTGCCCCCCTGTTCCATTTTCCTCTTGTAGTTATTTTTCCTAAATGTCCGAAATAGCCTTTGGGGGGATTTTAAAAAACCCCCCCCCCTGTTGACATGGAGATCAAAAAGGGTTTCTCTCTCTCGAAAAGGATAAACTTCCGAAGGGCAGTGGAGTTCCCGCTTTTTCCCAAGTCGTGGCTACCCACCCGGACACCTTGAATACGGGCCTTGATAAGATCATTTGGAAAAGTAAAGTAAAGAACATCTTTATTTTACAGTGGTGTTCGAAAGGGATTATATGGTAAAACGGGCGGTGACTAGGGGTTTTCCCCGTTTCCTTGGGTAGGTCTGTAAGAATTTTCGTTTTTAGAGTACAAACAAACAGTACAATTTTTTGATAAAAGGGAAGCAGATTTCATCTATGCTCTATAAAGAAAATTCCCATCTCATGCCGGGCAAAGGGACAATTTTTGTGACGGGGAATACACTTGTACAATACTATTGTAAAGGAAGTGGCCAGCTAAAAATTTGGCTACTTTCATCGACATATTTAGAACACGTGGACAGGAAGTCATAGGGAAAACCGATCTTTACATCGTTTCCTTCCCCAAAAGCACTGCAGGGGAAGACAAGTAAAAACCCCAAAGATATGGATAATTAAAGGGCCCAGCTGCGTAAACAGAATTTTAAAACGACCCGATAAAGAAAGACCCCTTTCAATTTTGGGCTGCAAAATTTAAAACAGTAAATCAAACATAAACCAGCAAAAACCGTTTCCCGCGAACCTGAGTATCATGTTTGGGTTGATAAGTTACCCGAGGGCCGAAATTTTAGCGATACAGCCAAAAAAAAAGAAAAAGGGAAAACTCACAAATCGTAGGGGGAAAAATTTGGGCAAAAAAACCCCAACACTGGGGGGGTTTGGACCCCGGGCCCAGAGAGTCGAAAAAACTCCAGACCGACGCTTTTATCTATGGGGGCCCCCACCCCCATCGCCCCAGAGAAATTAAGAAAGATGCTGTCGTTTTTAACGTAGGGGGAAATTTTTAAACCCCCCAAATAGTATAATGTTCAAAGCAATGCATTTGAAAACAGTGTGGGTGGGTTTGGTTTTGCGATATAAAACCCCTTCTTCATGCATGTGCTTTTTTTCTTTTCAAGATTGAGGGGCTGATTACACTGACCCCAGGCGGGGGACTGATCATCTCAAATTTCCTCTGTTTCTTCCCCTTTCCCTTCTTTGTAGGATGATGAAGCCACTGTTGGCAAAACTTTTTCCACAAAAAAAATTCCCCAAGTGTTCACATGTATCAAATTTTTCCCTGCCCTACAAAGCCCCAACACCCTCCCATCAAAAAAACAAATTTAACACAATCACACCAAACCCCTTCACCAACTAGTCTCCCAACCCTCTTTTTTAACCCATACACACGAATACACCCCCCAACACACATACCAAAAACACTCACCCAAAAAAAATCAACAATTTAACAACATGACTGAAACACTCCCCAATCAATTTTGAAAAACAAACGCCCCTTTCACCAAAACTCCCCCCAAAACACAATCCCGCCCATTCGTAATAAACACCCCAAAAAAACTCTTTAAACCCGCTCCCCAAACCACACACACAACCACACACACACAACTTTGGAGCCCAGTGTAGGGGTCACAAGCGCCAGGCCCCGGGGAAATCTTAGTCCCTTTTAAGGGCGTTTTTTGGGGGCAGCTGGGAAGCATCCAGGTTAGTGACAAGTCAGTGAATAAAACCCCAACAAGTGATAAACCCAATTTTGTTAGAAAAAAAAAATTTAAAATTTAAAAGGGGGGGGAAGAAAAAAAAAGCCTAAATTTTTTTAACAAAAAAATTTTAAAAAATGCCAGTTCTTTTGGGGGCCTAGTGGGAACCTTTTTGCCACTTTTGTTACATAATAAAAATTAAAAAAGCGAGTGACTAAAGAAAAAAAGACCAAATTAAAATTTAAAGAGAGGGGGTAAACAAAACAAAATGTAAATGTATCACACACTTGAACAACCCAAGCCAAAAAGGGGATAAATATATGTAAACAAATTATATATAAGAAAGGGGTGGGGCAGCATAGGCCTGGGGGGAGGGGCCGCCCATAACGGGTTGGGGGTGGCCCATCAAAAATAAGTAGGGTACTTACCAAAAGGGAGGTGAAAATTAAAAAATTTGCATAAAAACAAGTGAAAAGTGTGGTAAATGAGGACTAAAAAGGGAAGATATAAGAAAAAACCCGAAGAAGTCAGGGGGGAAGGGGGCGAGGTGTACGAGTCTCATAAAAACCCGGGGATCTTTAACCGAGCATCGTTCATCGGGCACCCGGGAGGGAGCCCCCTTCAGTAAGTAAAAATTAACTTGTTTGTGGTGGGGGGAAGTCTGAGGGTAGAAACGGCCCGGGGGGAAAAGGGTTTAGTTTCCCTATTTTTAAACCAAATGCTCCAGGGCGATTATCATACACAAAACACCTAGGGGTAGAAAGAAGAAAAATTTTTGGTAGGAGCAAGGACTAAGGGCTAAAACCCCTGACAACAGTTTGAAAAAATAATTTTTTTGGGACACAAAACATTTAAAAATTTGGGAAAAGAAGTTTTGGGTTTCAAATGTAGTAAAAGGTAGGGGAAAGAGTGATTTTAAACCCACACGTAGAAATTATAATTTTTTGAATTTCTCCAGTGGAAAAGGGTATCTAAATTGTTTAAGGGTACACAAAAGGGTTGTTTTTTGGGGAAACATATAAAAAAATGACGTCCCACCAAAACAAAAAACGCGGGGCACCCATACAAGGCGGGGGAGTGGGAGGGGGCCCCGGGCCCTCTTGGGGATTTCCCAAATAAATTTAAATTGAGGGCCCCCCCAACCCCCCCCAAAATATGTAAAATTTTTTTCCCTGGGGGCCCCTCCCCCCCCCCCACAAAATATAAAATTTTTTTCCCCCCTTTTTTTTTGGGGGGGGAAAAAAAAAATTTTTTTAAAAAAAAGGGGAAAAACCCAAAGGGGAAAAAAAACCCCCCCTTTTTAAAACCCTTTTTTTTTTTTTCCCCCCCCCTTTTTTTCCCCCCCCCCCCCCCAAAAAATTTTTAAAAAAAACCCCCCTTTAAAAAAAAAAAATTTTTTTTTAAAAATTTTTGGGGGGGCTTCCCTTTTCCCCCCGGGGGGTTTCGTTTCCCCCTTTTTTCCCCCTTTTCCTCCCCAAAAAATCTTTTCCCAAAAAAAAAAAAAAAAAAATAAAAAAAAAACCCCCCCCCCCCCCCTTTTTTTCCCCCCCCTTTTTTTCCCCCCCCCTTTTTAAACCCCCCCGGGGGAAAAAACCCGGCCCCCCCCCCCCCCCCCCCCCCCCCCCCCAAACCCCCCAAACCCCCCCCGGCCCCCCCCCCCCCCCCCCCGCTCCCCCCGGCCCCCCCCCCCCCGAACCCTTTCCCCTTCCCCCCTTTTTTTACCCCCCCGGGTTTTTTTTTACCCCCCCCCCCCGGGTTTTTTTAAGAGTTTTTTGCTTCTCTCTTCTCTCCCCCCGGTATACCCCCTTTTTTTTTTCCCCCCCCCCCCCCCCCCCTTCGTCTCTCTCCCTCTCCCCCCTCCCCTTTCCCTCTCTCCCCTTTTCCCTCCTTCTCCCCCTTCCTCTCCCTCTCCCCCTCTCTCCCCCCCCTCTTCCCCCCCCTCTCCCCCCTCCCCTCTCCCCCTCCCCCTCTCTCTCTCCTTTCTCTCCCTCTCTCTTTTTCCCTCTCTCTCTTCTCTTCCCACTCCCCCTCCCCTTCTCTCTCTCTCCCTCTCCCCCCTCCCCCTTCTCTCTCCCCCTCCTTCTTCCCTCTCTTCTCCCCCCTCTCCCCCTCTCTCTCCCTCTCTCTCTCTCTCTTCCCTCTCTTCCCCCCTCTCTCCTCCTCTCTCTCTCTCCCCCCTCTCCCTCTCTCCCCTCCCCCTTTCCCCTCTCTCTCTCCCTCATTTCTCCCCTCTCTTTTTCTCCCCTCATTTCTCCCTCCCCCTCTCTCCTCTCCCCTCCCCTTCTCCCTCTCCTCCCTCTCTCTCCCCCTCGCCCCTTCCCCCCCCTCCCTCCCCTCCCCTCTCCCCCTCTCTCTCTCCCTCTCTCCCCCCTCTCCCTTTTCCCCCTCCCTCTCCCTTTTCCCTTCTCTCCCCCCTCCCCTCTTTCCCCTTCCCTCTCCCCTCTCTCTCCCTCTCCCCTTCCCTCTTTTCTCTCCCTCCCCCTTCCCTCTCTCTCTCCCCCCTCTTTTCCCCTCTCCTCTCTCTCTTTTCCCCCTTCTCTCTCTTCCTCTCTCTCTCCCTCTCTCCCTCTTTTCCCCACTCCCAAAACCCAATCTCTCACCCCCCTCCCCTCTTTTAGGCTCCTCTCTCCATCTCCCATTTCCCCTCTCTCACTACCCTTTTTTTCCCTTGCCCTTTTTTCTCCCTCTCTCTTTCTCTCCCTCCCCTCCCCCTTTCTCTTTCTCCCTCTCTCTACCCCCTTTCCCCCCCCCCCCAACATTTCTCTCTCTCCCCCTTGGTCTTACCCCCTCCCCCTAACTCTCTCCCTTTTTCCCCTCTTTCTCCCCTTTCTCCCCCTCTCTCTCTTCCCTCTTTCTCCCCTTTTCTCTCTCCTCTCTTTTCTCAAACCCTTTTCCCCCCCACCCCCCCCCTCCTCAGCCTTCTGTCTGCGGCCCCCCCCCCCAAAAAAAAAAAAAAAAAAAAAAAAAAAAAAAAAAAAATAAGGGGGGGGCCTAGGGGACGGAAAACCAGAGATTTTTAAAAACCAGGGGGGAAAAGGGACTGGGAGTTGGGGAGCCCAAAAAGGGGGGAAGAGGGGGGAAAAAAAAGATAGTAGACCCTTGGTAAAAAAAAGGGGGAAGCGGAAAGCTAAAGGGAGTGAAGGAAGTGGAAGTAAAAGGCCCTTTTAGCAGCAAAAGCTGGGATCCCAGTTTTTTGAAGGGGAAACTGCAAAGCCTGAAACAGATTAGAGGAACAAATGAAAAATTCGGGACTTTGGACTTTCGGGAAAATTCAAAGTCAGGCGCAGACAAGGGGATGGTAAGAAACCAACGGGGGACATCCCCGTACAGGAAGGCCCTATCAGACCCACGGGGGGCCCGGGGAAAAAAAGACGACGGAGACACTGAGACCCAAACGACAGGTCTGAAGACAATGAGGGAAATTCAGAGTCGGCGCAGAAAAGGGGGGGAATGGTAAAAAAACCAACGGAAAACTTTGCCGTACACGAAGGACCTATCGGGCCCCCACGTGGGGCCCGGGGAAAAGACATAAAGCCCAAAGATCAAGCGAAGGTCCGAAGAAAATGAAGGTTTTTTTTGCAGGGGGTTTCCCAAACACCAACTGCAGTACCAAGGCCAGCGGGCCAGGAAAGACAGTCCACAAAAGGAATAGATTTTTTCGTATGACAGGGACTAAAGGCAAAAACATGAAAAGGGAAGGAAACAAAATGCCTCAGAGGAAGCAGATGGAGACTCAGGGGGAGGAGGAAAGGCGAGGTCAGTTTTTTTTGTACGGGCTCCAAGAAGCCCAAAGGGGGGCCCAAATTTGAAGAAATAAAAAAAGGGGGAGAAAAAAATGATTTAAAGGGGATCATGAAAACCCAAAAGGGGAGGGCCAAAAAAGACCCCCGGTGGGCAAATTTTCAGGGGAAAGGGGGGTTTGCGATGGAAGGAATTTCGGCCTGTCAGAGTAACTTTCAAGGAAGAATCAGTTCGAAACAGGATTCTGCCAAGAAAAAAGCAAGACGGGGAACAAAGGGCCGGGGGACCCGAGAGTATACCTCGACCGCGACCCGAACCCCAAGAAGAAAGGGCTACACTGAAAGAGAGGGACAGAGAAAGCAAGGAGGAACGAGAAGAAAAGAAAAAAAGAGCAGGACCCAGACACAGGAGGAAGGGGAAAAACCCCCCCAGAATTTTTCCCACCAAAAAACCCCACCCCGGGAACCTCCCAACGCAAAAATGGCAACCCATACTCCCAACCCACTCACGTTCCCCTTGCCAAACCCAAACCCCCCTAAACACAAAACCCCACCCCAAAAAGCTTTTCCCTTTGGGCAAACCCCGACCCCACCCCCACAAACCCCATACCCCACCTACACCACAGCCCCATATAGGGCCCCCACCCCAAAGGGTCTCCCTCCCCCCAACCCCCCTATACTTTCATGGGCCCCCAAAATTTTGAAAAGAAACTAAAGGTTTTGGGACACAAAAAAACGGATGGAATAAGGGAATTTAAAAATGGGGGGAGTGGAATGAAAGAATTTAGTGAAAAAACCCCAGAAATCATTAGAGTCACAGAAAACAAAAAATCGCTGAGATAAAACAGACACCCAAACTTCCCCCCCCGGATACAGATTTCCCGGGGGAAAGATAGAAGGAGTAGAGGGGGGAGGGGTTTTCATGCTTCCCTAAAACACCAATGGGGGGTTTTTAGGAAAAGGGGAAGGGGATGGACATGAAATTTGGGGAAAAGAGACTACATTGTAGGTACCAAATTTAGTCCGGAAAAACATAAAGTAGTCATTGGGGGATGTATAAAACCCCCACAGAACTGCAGGAGGCCAAGAGAGGAGTCGAGAAAACAACAGGGTGGGGGTGGGACACAGGTCTGAGGGGCAAAAAGCTCCACTCGAGCAGAGCAAAATTACTGGTAATGGGGCGATTTAACCAAGGGGGATCGACTGGGGGAAAAAACCCGGAAAACCCAAATGGGGGGTCCCGAAACCCTGGAGAGCAAAGATGATGGGGTGTTGGGACTTGAAAAAACCCCAAGCATTTAAAAGTTCCGGGAAAAACCAAGGGGAGGGGGAGGATGGGCCGCAAGAACCCGGATCTTGTGTTCACCCTGGGGCAGTTTTGACATCGAGGGAAACACTTACGAGAGGGGCCCGGGCTAGCGATCATGTGGTTCCCATTTTGACTAAAAAGTAGAGTTTTCAAAGGGAGAAAGGTAACAGGGAAATGAAGGGGACAAAAGGGCCAAAATATAAAAGGGGGGGGCTACCCCCGGGAAAGAGAAAATTCCTGCAGGAGGGTTTAGTGGGACAGAGAAAAATGGTAGGAAAATCAGTAAACGAGATGATGGAAAAATGTGGCAAAAAAAAGTGCAAGGAGGGGAGGAAAGTTTTGTTTTTCCCCCCGGGAAACAGAAAAAAATAGGGAAAACCAAGGGCGAACCTTTGGGTTTACCCGAAGGGGTAAGGGAGGCAAAAGCTAATGCAAAAAAGAGAATGGAAAAGGTAAAAGGAGGCATAGGGGCCCAGGAAAACCAAGGGGATTAGTAAAAGAGCGAAACGAGTATGCCCCAGATAAGGAGGGGGGGCCCGGGACAGTATGAAAAAGACATACATCGGAAAATCAAAATCTGACAGAAAACTTTCTGTTTTAGCCACATTAGGAAGAGACAACAGTCAAGGGCCGGTTTTTAAGGAGAGGAAGAAGGTTTGGGGGGGCCTTCCAAAACGATCAAGAGGTAAGTGGGAGCTCAACACAGATTTTAAGGGAAATATTTTTCAGTAAAAGAAGGAAAAACCTTTGGGGGGGAAAAGACCAAAGGGGACCCAACAAGGAATACACCCAAAAAGTGTTGGAGGAAAATTCAAACAAAATGAGGAGGAGGTGAAGAAACTTCTAAGGGACCCTCGATATCAAAGGCAATGGACCGGGGCCCAAAACTCTCCAGGGTTTCCAGAGAGGGACAGATATGTTGTGCTACCACTTACCCCCAATCTTAACCAAAATCCCTGGAAAAAGGGGAACTACCTGAGGTATGGAAACAGCAAATGTAGTTCCCATTTTCAAAAAAGGAGACAGAAAAAAAGGGGACCAAAAATATAGACCCGTGTCATTTTACGTGTTTTTAGTTAAAGCAAAATTATGGAGAAGAATTTTTCAGGAGGAGAGTGGGTGGAGCACCTGGAACGGAAAGGAGTATAAATGCCCCAAAACCCGCAGGATTCACGGGAAAGGGAAATCCCCGTGTCACAAACCTTTGGATTTTATGATAAAAAAAAATAACGAAAATAAGACAAAGAGAAGAGGGTGGGTTTATTTTCATTCTTTTGGACTGCCCAAAAAGGGCCCTTTTACAAGTTTTCCCCACAAAAGGTTTTGTGGGAAAGCAGAGCATCAGGGGGAAAAATAAACCGGAAGGGAACCCGCCCAAAGGGTCAAAAATACCTGACCCGGGGCAACAAAAGAAATCATGGTAAATAAAGAATTTCACGTGGGCAAACCTTGCAGCGGGGGTCCCAAAAGGGGGCGGTTCCAGGACCCGGGGCAAAATTTTTTGGGATAAAGTTAACGGGCATGACGGAAAGGGGTTTAAAACTCAAAGTGTCCCTGTTTGGGAGGGTGATGGAAGTTTTAATTTGGGGGAAAATTTAAAACTGATGAGGACCAAACAAAGGGCTTCAAAGAGAAACCCGGGCAGACTGGACACCTGGTTTCCCGCAAAAAGGCTTTTCGAATTTAAACCTGCAAATTTCAAAATCTGAAGATAGGGGGGAAAGGGGAAAAGAAGACCCCCAGGGCAGAGTTTTGGCAGGGGGCCAAAAAACTGCCAAAACCCCACTCAAGGGAAAAAATCTTGGGGTGGTTAACACCGAAACCCTGTCTCCCCGGGAAACACACATCAATCAGATAAATGCCCGCAGCATATGGGCGCCTGGCAAAAACCCGAGAACAGCATTCCGGGCCCCCTTGTTTAAAGGGAACAAATTTAAGAAAACTGTACACCCTGTATGTCAGGGCCCCCTATGGGGATGCCGCACCTGTTTAAACCCGCACTTTATAAAGCACGTCAAGAAACTAGGGGGAAAGTAAAAAGGTAAAGCAAAAAAGGTTAGTTCCAAGCAAGGGGAATGACCCAGAAGAAAGATTAAGGGGAAAAGGCCCGCCGACACTGGAGGACAAAGGAGGGTCAGGGGAGACATTATAACGACCCTTAAAATACTGCGTTTGGGAAAAGACAAGGGGCAAGGACAGGTTTTCCGGGGGGGGACACAGAAAAAAAAGGGGGCCCCAAAATTTGGGAAATTAAGACACAAAAAGAGTAGAGAGATAGTTGGGAAATATTTTTCCAGTCATTTGAGTTGTAAAGGGAGTGGAAAAAGCCTAGGAAAAAAGACGTAGTGGAGGGAGGAACCAAAACACAGTTTTAAAAACGAGGTTGATAAAGCTCATGGAAGCGGGGAGAGAGAGGGCAAAATAGCAACCCTTTTAAGAGGCGGGGCCAGGGGGCTAGGAAATCCCACCCCTGCAACCCCAAATAGGTGATACAAAAAAGGGGAGTACACACACACCCCACACACAAAACAAAAGCCCAACCCCCCCAAACCAAGTATCAACACAGTACCCCCACACTCTTTGTTCCCCACTCCCCTAATCAAAAAAATGAAAACATAAACCAACACCCCCTTAAAAACATTCCCCTAAAAATACTCACCGTACAAAATCACAAATCACAAACAGTTCCGACAAAACCCCATTTAATATCAACATTTTTTGGGCGGAAATACACAAACCGACAGCACCCAGCCCCAAAACCCCCAACACATTCACCAACATGTTCAAAAAAAGTGGCAGTTGTCATCAAAACATTTTTTTAACCCCACTCGCAACAAAGACCTTTAGTAATACCCCCTAACCCAAAAGCCCAAATGAATCACTTTTAATCCACCTCAAACAACACATCAAATACACTCACAAAACTTTCAAACCCAAAACATTAACAAATAACCCTTCCCAATGCACTCCCGACAAATTTTCTCCCTCCAACAAAAAACCTTACAGGCCCTCAATGTATACACAACAAAATATGCATCACAACAAAACTTTTAAACACCTGCACAACAAATTTACCAACAAAAAACACCAACGCACACTCTTACACACTTTAAAGAACCCCAAATTCCCTCCCAAAAACACAAAAATTCTCTATAAATTACTAACCAACCACTAAACCTACACATTCAAACCCAAAATACACCGTTAAGGGACCCGGGGGAAGCTAAGACAAACAAGTAAAAAACTGTAGAAAGAACTTTTTCTTGGAATGTTTGGGTCTACGGGCCCGCAAACCCCCACCCTGGCCGTTTTCTTGATGGGGGCCGTAATGCTCCAAATTTTTTTGGCCGTAAAAGGGAAAAAAAGTAACATCATTGCATAATTGCCCAAGGGAACGTATATTACAGTATATCCCTTTGCCCAAAATCCCCCGAAAAGAAAACTTACTTTTTTTTTTGGGTCATGGGCCCTCCCTAACTGCCGTCTATAAAACAGCTTCAAACACCTTGGTCTATAAAAACTGCAGTTTTTTTTGTTTAACAAGGAATTGGGAAAACCCCCCTTGCTCTTTTTAACATGGGGCGGTTTTTTTTGCTGAAAACACAAGTGTTTCAAATAACGCCCATTTCTAATAACTTAGAGATTTTCCAGTGAAACTAGAAAGGACTGCCCTTCTAGGGATCCAGCCCGTTTTTTGGGTTTTTGTAACAAAAATCAGAATCCTGGTCCAATTAACCATTAGAATTTAGTTGAAACAATAGTGCTTCAGGTTTTCAGGAGGCCTACTAACTAAAGAAATTTTTAAAATTTTAAAAAGTTTAAATTTAAAAATAAAATTGGGGCCCGGGCGATATTATCAAAGTAAAAATTTTAAAATAACCCAAATTTATATAATTGGGGTACAAGTTTTCCCACACTTTTTTTTGTGTAAAAGGTATTGTTTCTGAAGGCCCCATAAACCCATCTTTTTGGCTTTTTAAATACCACTGGTAATTGTTAGCATTTTTTAAAAAACAAATATATACAAGTAAGTTTGTGTGTATGTGTTTTAAGTGCTCCAAGAAATTCACTATGTCTCAAGACTCGACTAACTTAACCCCCTGACTGCTGCAAGTCCTCACATAAAAAACTTCCCTTTTACCAACCGGCAATCAAACAGCTTGTTTTTTTTAATTTTAAAAGGGCTGATGAGGCCCAACAGCAATTATAAAAAAACAAAAAAGCAACACAAAATCAGGAACAAAGGGGATAATAAATGGGCACAATTTGGGGGCCATCTGCAGATCCTCCCCAGAACTCCCATACTACTGAATTAAGTTCACATTTAGAAAATTTCCCCGGGCTGTTGGGCGTACACAGATTTTAGTACAAATTAAAGGGCAGAAGCTCAGCTTAGGACCCAAATTTTTCAGGGAAAGGGCCGTGGCCACCCCACCCCCTCAGTAAAATCAAAAATCACAAAGTTTAGCCCCTGTTTTTTAAACAGATTTTCACAAAACCCAAAAAACAAGGGAAAAGGGCGAGAAGATCTTCCCAAAAATGGGCCCCAAGGGAGAGCCCGATGAAAGGGGCCCCTTGCTAGAAGCAAGTCCAAAAAGACAAGAAGCGCAGGCCAGCAGACACTCTCCCCGGTGGGGGTGTGCTTACCCCCCTTGATCACTTTACAAATCCGGGGCTTTCTTTCGCCCACAAACAGAAAAAGCCGGGAGCCAAAAACGGGGGCGGAGAGATAACACAGTAGTTAGACAATGCAGTCAGCTTTCTTAAAACACTCACGAAATGAGCACTGGGAAAAATTATTAAAAAAGTTTTCTCCTACCCAAAAAATATAAATAAGTCAATTAATATAAACAATATATTTTTCGAATTAGGCAATATCGCAAATATAAGCAAAAATTTAAAATTTAAATTAAAAGGTAATTAAAATTATTTTACATTGTTTACCCCATTTAGGGGTCCAAAAATAACATTCCCACAGGATTTGGGTTTAAATTGATGTAGCAAAAGTTCCCCTGATGAAGGGGTTCCCGTCCCCCCTCAGGCGGGGAAAATTTTCAACACTCGCTACACTACAAATGTTTTCCCAAGGGCTTTTTTTCCCCGGGTTTTATGGTAATTTTTACAAAAAGGAAGATGGTTTTGTTCACTTTGTAGTTTTTTTTCCCCAATTTTTGAGATGGTACAAGAGTCAAAAACACAAAATCCTTTTTTCAAAGGCAATGCCCCCAGCGACATGCTTCCCCTTCTTCTCCTGAAGCCAATTTGCCGTGCGGCCCCGCCCTCAGCCCCTTTCTTCCCCCCCTCCTTACAAAGGGTTTGCTTTAATTTAGCGTTAAAACTCTTCCCTGGGGAAAACATCGTCTCGGGTATCATTTCAAGTGGGTTTAAAATTTTTTGGGGATACCTAAACGGTTTGACCCGTTCATTTTTATTGTCCCCCACTGTGAATAAATTAAAGCAGGGTTTTCCTTAATTTTTTTACCTAGGTAGAGAGAGTCCCTTTCTCAGTTCTCTGTCACTAGTATTAAACTAACACTGCCCTGGGAGAGGTGGCGTGACAATGACTCTTTAACTGCAGTGGGGATGTTAAAATGGTTTTTCAAGAAGCAAGATGCCCCTTTGCCCCTTTTCCCCGGAGGGGAAAAGTCCCTTAAGTTTCCCCAGGGGGGCTTTAAAGAGCTGAAAAGGGCCCGAAGGGGCCTGATACCCCACATTCTAGAGAAATTTTCTCCCACTCACCAACAAAAACACCAAAAATACCACCCCACACCTTTTCATTTACCCACCAATAAACACACCAACCATTAAAAAACCCAAAACAAATCATCAAAACCCAAACACCAGCATAATCAAACAAAAACATTTTAAAAACTAACTCACCAAGGGCAAATAACCAAAAAAATTTTCAAACACAGTCCCCCATCAATTACCCTCTCAATTAAATTTGGCTAATGCAACCACTCCATCCCCAGAGAGATGAACCCCATCCCTTGCATACATATAAACGTTTGCCAAAGAAAAGGTCCCAGTTATAAATGAATGGGATTGCAAGTTCCTTGCAGTACCTGTTTACCCCAGCAATTTATACCAATGCCCTAGACATCCATTCATTGCCCACTCCTTTTCTAAGCAAATGCTATATATGACTTGGATCCCTCCCTTAGAACCTAACTACTTCTGTGGCTAACCTGTACTTATCCACAGCCCTATCTCCTGCCCTTCCCAATGCATTACCCCCAGCACTAAGACAGATAATGGGCTTGGTCCCATTACCTGCCAAAAATATTATCCAACCTGCTGATTTATGTCCCCCCAACACCACTCCAGAATACACACTCTCGGTCTGACCTTTCTTTCTCTGTTACAAAATGCAGGGTCCCCATATATCTTACCTGAGAATCGCAGACTATTAAAATATTCTTAACCTTGATTAGCAGGGAATCATTGGTACCTTCAACCTCATTAACCACTGAAGTACACTCTCCTTGGAGAACAGAGAATCGATTTCCTACCTTCACATCTTCTCTATAACCCCTCCATTTTCCTTCTTCCTGAACTGTGAACCACTTCCCACTTAAAGCGGCTGCCACTGTCACTGCTGGTGACCATTCCTTCCTTACCAGCAAATCCTTCTAAACACTCGCTCCCAAGCTCATCTATGCGAAGCTTCAGCTTCCTATTTCCCCTCCTGAAGAAGTAGAATCTCCTTCTTCAACACATGAAACCCGAGATTCTAAAACACTACAACAAGCCATGGGCTTGGGAACAGCCCACCTAACTCCCAAACACCACACGTTTTTATGTTCACTTAAAATTTCACAAGGACACACATACAGAATTTACACTAAAGCACACACACACACACACACACACACCACACACCACACACACACACACACCACACACACACCCCCCACACGCACACACACACACCACACACACACACACACACACCACACACACACACACACACACCCCAAAAACACACACACCACACAACACAAACACACAAAGATTTCTCCTTCCCTCTCTCTTTCTCCTTACGACCTCTCGCGTGCATGTCTGGGATGCTGTGACTTCTGCAGCAACGTTTGTCTTACCTCAGCTGGGAACAAAACAAAAACATTATTAAAAGCGAGAAACCACTTGACTAACAAAAAAAGAAACAAAGGTAAATAAGGACTGTGTTTTGGTCTTACTCGGAGCCTCTCGTCACGAGACAGGATTCCCCAATTTTTTTTTTTTTTTTCTAACCCACTGGCCGTCTCCCACTAAGGTAGCTCATATACCCTCCAAACAGCATCATCTCCTCCCCTACAAAGTGAAGGAACTGTACCTTTCACCTATAAAATTCATGTCGGACTAACCTGTTTCCCTCAAACCCTTAATAAATGTTCACACTCCAACTGTATGTCAAGTCATAAAATTCACTTCCCTCCACTCATTCATATCTAAAACACTTCCCCACGCCTATTGGACGTCTAAGCCCTTCGCATACAAAATCTCGGTTACCCCCTCGGTTAACCCTTACCCCGCCATTCATCCACAATAGATTTTTATAAACCCTTAAAAATCATTCCGTTTTGTTCCATCTTCTTTATAGGTCCAAATCACCTCAACATCCCCTCCTCATCTTTCTGGGTAATACTTTTAGTAACCCCGCACGTCCTCCTAATCTCCAAACTATGAATTCCTTACTATCCACACCACACATTGTCTTCAGACACGACATATCTACTACCTTTAGCCTCCTCACTGAAACCTTCACAACCCATGCTTCACATCCATATAAGTGTGTTGTACAACTATAATCTCATTCATCTTTTTACCTCCATTGATAGGATTCATTGATTCTACAAATGCCTCAATGCACTACCCTCTATTTTCCACCTCAATTTTCATATGCCCATCTGCCAACAAAAACACTTCAAATATCTGAACACATTCACTCTCTACATACCCACGTCACCTTCTTTCCTATGTTCACTTTTAATTTCCTTCTTTTACATACCCTTCCAGATTCGTCCAGATTCAGAATTTCCTAAAAGCATTGCGTCATCGGCAGAAAGCATCTGTGACAACTCCCAATAAGTGTTAAATTCTTTATCTTTTAAACGAACATCTCATCCCAACACCCAAACATTTATTTCTCTTCTAACCCATCCATAAATATGTTAAACAACTGTGGTGAAATCAAGCACCTATATCTAAAGCTTTTTTTATGGAAAAAATAATTTCCCTCTTTCTTTCATGTCCTAAATAATAAATAATAAAACTGTTCCGTGAGGAAAATGAAAATCTAACTGGTGCAGTAGCCTACTCGGGTAAGACAGTGAGAAGCTTCTGTAACTGTTTCACTGCTTCATTAGAGGAAATGGGGAACTACTGCAATTGTCTACTACCTCAGATAAGAAAGTAAAGAACTGCTCTACTACCTCAGGAAAGAAAAATAAGGAACTTTATGTTCCACTGCTTAAGATGATAACTTAAGAAACTATTTCACTGCCTTTCATAAGAGAGTCTATTCCACTGCCCAAAATTTAAAAAATAAAGCATCCTCTGTTCCAGTGCCTCACATTACAAAATGAGGAACTCAATATTCCACTGCCTCAGATAAGAAAGTGAGGACCTCACTGTTTCCCAACTTGAAATTAGAGAATATTAAAGTACCTGAGTTTAGAAAGTAATGAACTCACTTTTCCACTGCCTCAGATTGGAAATTGAGGGTTAATTGTTCAATTTCCTCAGATAAGGTGAGGAACGAATTGTTCCACTGCCACAGATAAGGTGAATGAATTGTTCCACTGCCACAGATAAGGTGAGGAACGAATTGTTCCGCTGCCAAAGAGGAGGTGAGTAATGAATTGTTCAACTGCCACATATAAGAAGGTGATGAACGAATTGTTCCACTGCCACAGATAAGAAGGTGAGGCACGAATTGTTCCACTGCCACAGATAAGAAGGTGAGCGAATTGTTCCACTGCCACAGATAAAGTGAGGAACTATTCTTACTCATGTAATAAAGTGAAAGATAACCGTTAGCTCCACTGTCTCAAGTATGAAGGTGAGAAAGTGACTGCTCCACTGCCTTAAATAAGAAAGGGAGAAACTTACCGTTCCACTGAATCGAATAATAAAATCAGGAGGTATTGTAACTGCTCCACTGCCACAGATATACTGTGCAATAAAAAATGTTTTGTTTGCTACTGATATAAATGCAGATTTTCATATTAAGTATGAGCAAAATTATTTCATATATAAAGTCAAAATTGAGTTATCATGTTAGGATTTGTAATTAATAAACAAAAGAAGTATTTAATTTCAATATATTTTAATTTATAAATCACGTTCCAGCTAAATTTACGTCACAGGTAAAATAATGTAATTTTTAAAAGCTTATTCACAGTCAAAACGTAATTGCAAAAGAATGCTTCAAGGATATATATTAACATATTCTCACTGGATGTAGAAAATATTTCAAATGTTTTAAGCGTTTTACTCTACGTTTATGAGCAACAATGCGTCGACACCATGTCCAGCCCTTCTAGGGCAGGGTAGGTGCCTGAGCCAGAGCTTGCAGCTCACAAGAGTCATTCCCATTAGCTCCCTTGGGGCGGGGATGGCAGACCAGAGAGACCTAGCTTCTCTCTACGAGCCCCGTGAGGGTGGGGAATGTGGCTAGGCCTGGGGACAGTTGATCTCAACGATGAGGAGGTATTTGTACCTCCTCCCATGGCAGACGTTAGTCTGAGATACTCCCGAGACAGGGAGTCATGGCCGGGCCACCACTTGGAAAAGGCCCGGGCCGGGAGAATACTGGCGAATCAAGAAGAAGAAGAATGAGCAACAATGGTTTGTCTCTAAAGAGACCCACAGTTATCCCCAATTATGATGGAACTGAAACACCCCTGATAACGTTCCTCCATTGTACTGATATCCTGATGTAACCTTACACAGTGCTAATCACTTACAGCACCTGGATTGGATGGAAGCATATCCTGGTGAGAATGACTATGGGAAATACTACGCTCAAAAACAAGGCATGACAATGAGAAATCCCTTCAGAACCCTTACTCAGCAACTTATATATGGAATTCTATGAGACTGGACTTCTTAAAGACAATCTCCCAGATAAAGCTAGTTGGTTCATATATGTAGATGATGTTCTTTGCCTATGGCCTAGAGATCACAACATTGATGAATTCCTACCTAGACTCAGTAGTCTAGTACCTTCTATTAAGTTCACTACAGAACATGAAATAAACAACACTTTGCCTTTCCTGGATGTTGTAGTACATAGTGTTGATAGAAAATTCATATTTATAGTTTATAGGAAGTCCACCAATGTGTTGTCATACATTCACTACTATTCCAATCACGAAATCAGGGTAAAAATGAGTGTGTTCCTCACAATATTATTGAGAGCCTTGCGCATCTGCAGTTCAGAGTACTTAGAAGACGAAATCAGGAAGATATTCAACATAGTCACAAAACTAAGATATCCTATGGATTTTGTTGAGAAGACACTAATATCAGCAAGAAAGACTTTTTACAGGACTAAACCTAAGCAAATGATTGCTAGGAAAAATATACTAGTTTTACCATACAATGAGATCCTGGTTTGCCTGCATGAGGCATTAAAAAGATCAATATAAATCTAGCTTTCAAAAGCACTGAGACCGTGAAACAAAGGCTGATTAAAAACACTCCTTCCAACAAAGTTGGTGGAGTTTACAAGGTCCCATGTACTCAGTGTCCTCTCTCATATATCGGTCAAACAGGTAAACATCTGGAAACCAGAATAGCCCAACATAAATATTCAGTCGGGACAGGGCAGAACTCGAACGTTATCTTTAACCACGTTAGTTCCTGTAATCACCCACCGGGGTGGGCTGCTTCCCAAATTATTGTACCAAACAGTTCTGTCATAGAAAGAAACATAAATGAATCTTCTCTCTTGAAACATAACAGGATTGCTCATTATGCCAGGTGGTTTCATGATGGATTGGTGACGCTCGACATTTGTCTACAGACCAAAACATCATGCTACGTCAGTTGTGAATGGTTATATAACGTGTTTAACTGTTATTGTACCGTACATTGACAGGTACACACTATAACGTGATAATGTAGGTAGTGGGGTTAAAGGATATTAGAAGTAGAAATTTGGATCATAGAAATATTATCTGAATGGTATAGAAGATTTGAAGGTAAGGCTATTAATCGATACTGAGAAGAATGGTAGATAATATTTAGGTGAATATAAAGAGAGACTTCTTAGTGCCCCTAGGAATTCGGTACCCCTGACCAGGGCATTTACAAGGACAAAGAGCACATTTATATCCTTTCTTTCATTAATTAAATAGGTTTCACAAAATAATAGCAATCCATATATATATTATCCACTGAGAAACATATTTTCTTAAGTCACATGACCTGCTCTAAGTGGCTAGAAAAAGCTTGGGGCTGGCTATTATAATTATAATTAAATAATTCGTGACTTCTCAAAACCATCCTACGCCATATGGGAGCAGAGAGGGATGGTGGTGGTGCGGGGTTGCACCGACCGTTGGCCCACATACTGAGGGAGGTTGAGGCAGGTGACAAACCTACACTGTGCTACTCTGAGAAAACTTCCCTTTACTCCTTCAGTTGCTGCCTTGCAACATTGCAAAACTCCTGGTGATGCACTGAGAAGTGTGAAAGTACTTGAGCTGCCTCAGACTTCATTTTATTTGCTATTATTCTCTAAGTTTTATTTGTTAGGAAGTTATAAATCCATTTTCCAACTTTTCCTGTAATTCCTTTATCTTGCATTTTGTGCACTATTACACAGTGGTGAACTTGTCGAAGGTTCTCACAAAGTCTGTGTATACTGCATCTGCATTTTGTTTATCCTCTATATATAGCCTCCAGGACTTTGTCATAGTGGTCCAGTAGCTGGGATAGGCAGGAGCGAACTGCTCTAAACCCGTGTTGCCCTGGGTTGTGTAATTGATGGGTATCTAGGTGGTCGGCGATCTTGCTTCTTAGAACCGATTCGAAGATTTTTATTATATTGGATGCTAGTGCTATCGGTTTGTAGCTCTTTGCAATTAATTGCTTTACTGACACCTTTGTAAAGTGGGGCTATGTATGTTGCTTTTAGCGAGTGTGTGATGACCCCTGTGTCCATGCTTCCTCTTGTAGTTATTGTGCCTAAATGTCCGTAAATAGCGTTGGGGAGTTTTAACCCCCCCCCCTGTTGTACATGGAGATCAGAATGTGTCTCTCTCTCGAAGAAGGTATCAACATTCTGAAGGAGCAGTGGAGTTCCCGCTTATCCAAGTCGTGGCTACCCACCCGAACACCTTGAATACTGTCTGATAAGATCATTTGGAGAACGTAAAGTAAAGAACATCATATTTTACAGTGAGTGTTCGAAAGGAGATATATATGGTACGACAGCGGTGACTAGTGTCTTCCGTTCTTGGTGTAGGTCTGTAAGAATATTCGATTGTAGAGTACAAACAAACAGTACAATGTTGATGAATGGAGCAGATTTCATCTATGCTCTTAAAGCAAATTCAGTCTCATGCCTGCTAAGACAATGTTGTGACGTGGTAATACAGTCTTGTACAATACTAGTTGTAGAGGAAGTGGCCAGCGTGAAACATTTGGCTACATTCATCAGACATATTCTAGAACACGTGGACAGGAAGTCATATGGAACGACCGTATCATCGATTCCTTCGCTAAGCACTGCCAGCGGAAGAGCAAGTGAAAAAGCCCACGATATGGATAACTGAAGGCCTAGCTGCGTAAACAGAATTTGATATACGATCCGATAAAGAAGGACACCTTCATCTCGGCTAAGATTGAATAGTGACTCTAACATCACCAGCAATACTCAACAGTTTCATCGCGAAGCTGAGTATCATGATTTGGGATGATAAGTTAGGCGATGGTCCGAAAGTTGAGCGATACAGCAAAAAAAAAAATGTAAATTGGAACTCACGAAATCGTAGTGACACAATTGCAAACAAACCATACCACTGGTGGGGTCTGACCCCGCGGTCAGAGAGTCGTAAAACTCCAGACCGACGCGTTATCTACTGGAGCCCCAGCCCATCGCTCCAGAGAAAGTTAAGTAAGATGCTGTCGTTATTACGTAGTGGGAAATTATATCCCCCAAATATTATAATGTTCTACGCAATGCATTTGAAAACAGTGTGGGTAGGATTGGTCTGCAGTATATAAACCCCTTCTTCATGCATGTGCTGTATTCATTCAAGATTGATGGGCTGATTACACTGACTCCAGGCTGAGAGACTGATCATCTCAAACTCCTACTGATCTTCTCCATTCTTCTTTGTATGGACTGATGAAGCCACTGTGTGGCGAAACGTTTCCACAATAAAGATTCCCAAGTGTTGCACATGTATCTAATTTGTCAATGCTCTATCAAAGACACAACACCCTCACATCAATAAACTAATTAACACAATCACACCGACACACTCACCAACATAGTCTCCAACACTCTTATTAACATACACACGAATACACTCGCCAACACACATACCAACACACTCACCAGCATAATCAACAACTTAACAACATGACTGTAACACTCACCATCAATTTTGACAACAAACGTTCTCACCAATACTCCCTCCAACACAATCACCGACCATTCGCTAATAAACACACCAACAAACTCGTCAACCGCTCTCCAACACACACACACACACACACACACACACACACACACACACACACACACACACAGCAACACACAAACACAAGTATCAACACAGTACCACCACACTCTTTGTCACACTCACTAATCAAACACTGAACACATAAACCAACACTCATCAACACATTCACTAACATACTCACCAGTACACGATCACACTCACAAACATGTTCACGACAATACACATTAATATCAACATTTTCGACGATACTATCACAACACGACAGCACACTCAGCCACACTCACCAACACATTCACCAACATGTTCAACAACGTGGCAGTTGTCATCAATACATATATTAACACACTCAGCAACAAAGACACTCAGTAATACCCACTAACCAACACGCACACTGAATCACCTTTTATCACACTCATCAACACATCAAACACACTCACAAATACTTTCACCAACACATTAACAAATACATTCCCCAATGCACTCACAATCAAATCTCTCCCTCCAACAAAATACCTTACAGTCATCAATGTATATACATACACATATGCATCACAACATAAACTTAACACCTGCACATCAATTCACCAACACAAACACCAATGCACACTCTAACACACTAACGAACACATTCGTCCAAAATCACTAACTTACTCTATAAATTACTAACCAACACACTAACCTACACATTCAACAAACTCACCGTGAGGTACTGGAGGAAGCTAAGACAAGCAAGTAAAGAACTGTAGAAAGAACTTTATCTTGAATGATGGCTCTACGGTCCCGCAGCCGCACCCTGGCCGTTTTCTTGATGAGCCGTAATGCTCCAATCCTTTTGGCTGTAGGAAATCAAGTAAGCATCATTGCATAATTGCCCAAGGGAACGTATATTACAGTATATCAATTTGACGTGATGCTGTATAGAAAAATTACTTTTTTGGGCTCAAAGACCCTCCCATAACTGCCGTCTATAAGACAGCTTCAATCACCTTGAGTCTATAAGAAACTGCAGTTTCTTTGTTTAACAAGTGAGATTGAAACCCACCTTGCTCTTGTAACATGAGCGGTGTTGCTGAAAACACACGTGTTACAAATAACGCGATTTCTAATAAGCTTAGAGATCTCCAGTGAATACTAGAAAGGACTGCCCTTCTAGCATCCAGCCTGTTATTGGGTTTTCGTAACAAGTCAGTATCCTGGTCCAATTATCCATTAGAATTTAGTAAGATTCAATAGTGCTTCAGGATTACAACTGGTAGGCTACTAACTAAAGAAATTTTAAATTTAATAAGTTTATTAATAATAAAATTGTCTGGGCGTATATTATCAAAGTAAATTATAGTAATCAATTGAATATAATATAGGATACAAGTTCCTACACTTCTCTCGTGTACAGTAGTATTGTGCTGAAGGCACATATCACATCTTTATGGCTTTTAAGTACCGACTGGTACATTGTTAGCATTTAATAAAATAATACAAATATATACAAGTAAGTTTGTGTGTATGTGTGTAAGTGCTCCAAGTAGTTCACTATGTCTCAAGACTCGACTAGACTTAACCAGTGACTGACTACAAGTCCTCACATAAACTAACTTCTTGACCAACCTGGCAATCAGAACAGCTTGTTTTAACAATAAAACGACTGATGAGCCGAACAGCAATATAACAAACAACAGCAACACAAAATCAGGAACAAGGAGATAATATAATGACACTAAGTAGGGACCATCTGCAGATCCTCCACAGAACTCCCATACTACTGAATATAAGTTCAGCATTAGAAAATCCCCGACTGTGACAGTACACAGATACTAGTACAAATTAGGTCAGAAGCTACAGCTTAGGACCTAAGTTTCTCAGAATGTCTGTGCGACACACACCCTCAGTACATCAAAAATCACAAAGTTTAGACCATGTTCTGTAAACAGATTTACACAGAACCAACAACAAGAAAGCGACAGAGAAGATCTTCCAACAATGGCCCACAAGGTAGAGCAGTAGAGGGACCTCTTGCTAGAAGCAACGTCCAACTGACAAGAAGCGCAGGCCAGCTAGACACTCTCCAGGTGAGGTGTGCTTACCCACCTTGATCACATGACTCTCCGTGGGCTGCTGCTGCCCAGCAACACAGAGAAGCCGGCAGCGTAACGAGCGGAGAGATAACACAGTAGTTAGACAATGCTGTCAGCTACTTAACACTCACGAACTATGAGCACTGAATAATATATAAATGTTACATCCTACCTAATAATATAACTAAGTCAATTAATATAAAGCAATATATTTACGAATTAGCTAATATCGCAAATATAAGCAATTTAAAATTATATGAACAGGTAATATACATTATATACATTGTGACCCATTTAGGGGTCACAATAACATGTACGACAGGTATGGTTAACTTGATAGTAGCAAAAGTGTCCACTGATGAATGTGTTCTGTCCTCCACTCAGTCGGGAAATTTGCAACACTCGCTACACTACACTGTTCTTCAAGACTTGTTCATGGGTTTCATGGTAATTTCACAACAGGAAGATAGTTTTGCTTCACTGTTGTAGTTCTTCCACGAATTTCTGAGATTGTACAAGAGTCAAAGCACTAGTCCTTTGTTCAAAGGCAATGCTCATGCGACATGCTTCCCCTTCTTCTCCTGAAGCCAATTTGCCGTGCGGCCCGCCCTCAGCCCTTGCTTCACCCTCCTTACAAAGGATTTGCTGAATTCAGCGTTATTACTCTTCCCTGCGAAACATCGTCTCGGTATCATTACAAGTGATAAATTTTCTGGTGACTACCTATCGTCGACAGTTCATTATTATTGTCCCACACTGTGAATAAATTAATGCAGGGTTTTCCTTAATTTTCCTACCTAGGTAGAGAGAGTCCCTTTTCTCAGTTCTCTGTCACTAGTATTAAACTAACACTGCTCTGCAGAGGTGGCGTGACAATGACTCTTCTAACTGCATGTGGTATCAGTTAAACTGTTTATCAAGAAGCAAGATGCCATTTGCCTTTTCCTGGAGGGTATAGTCCCTTAAGTCCCTCAGGGGGGCTGAAAGAGCTGAAAAGGGCTGAAGGGGCCTGATACCCCACATTCTAGAGAAATTTTCTCCACACTCACCAACAAAAACACCAACATACTCACCTACACGCTTTTCATTATACTCACCAATACACACACCAACATATAGAACAACACAGTCATCAACACAATCACCAGCATAATCAGCAATACATTCAATACTATACTCACCAAGACAAATAACAACACTCTCAAACACAGTCACCAACATACACTCCTTTATAATTACCAGCTTAGACAGTAACGCAAACAAAAAACACTCTCTATAACACACACACCCATAAACCATAAAACATACTCTCTGATGCGCCAAAAACAGAACACAATTATAAACACAATCATCAACACACTTAACAAAAAATGAAATTACGAACCAACTCCGGTACATACGAACACACAAACTCCCCTACATACTTACCAACACACACATCAATATGGTATACATTACTACCAACATTCGCTTTTCACACATTCACAAACACTGAAGCATACTCACTAAAGTAATAATCAAATACGTTTGAAGTCAAGAACTCAGTCACCAACACACTCAGGAACACACTGGATTTCCCTTCCCTGAAACCGTGCTGGTTATCATTTATGAGTTTGTTCCTTTCTAGGTGCTCCACCACTCTCCTCCTGATAATCTTCTCCATGACTTTGCATACTACACGCGTTAGTGACACTGATCTGTAATTTAATGCCTTGTATCTGTCTCCTTTCATAAAAATTGGGACTAAATTTGCCGTAGTCCAGTGAGCAGACAGTAAGTAGTGTGTGGTGTGATATATAATGCAGAAGAAGGATTGTTGAGGTGGTCTGGACATGTAGAGAGGTTGAACTAAATAGAATGACTTAGTGCAAAATCTGTAGTGGAGGGAAGGCAGGGTAGAGGACGGCCTAGAAAAGGTTGGAGGGAGGGGGTAAAGGAGGATTTGTGTGCGTTGGGCTTGGACTTCAGCAAAGATGCGTGAGCGTGTTAGATAGGATCGAAAGGAGACAAATGATTTTTAGAACTTGACGTGCTGTTTGAGTGTGAGCAAGGTAACATTTATGAAGTGATTCAGGAAATCCGGCAATCCAGGAAATGGGAAGTACAGTGCCTGCACTCTTGGGCCACCCTACCTTGGTGGGAAACGGCCGATGTGTTAATAAGTTTTAATGTTGCAGTTTAAAAACTGTAGTGTAAAGCACCCTTCTGGCAAGACAGTGATGGAGTGAATGATGGTGAAAGGTTTTCTTTTTCGGGCCACCCTGCCTTGGTGGGAATCGGCCAGTGTGATAATAATAATAATAATAATATATATATATATATATATATATATTATATATATATATATATATATATATATATATATATATATATATAATATTATATAATATATATAATATATATTACTGCATACACAAATTTTAGTTTGCCCTATTCGGCAAGAAGTGCATTGCAATTTAAGGAAGAGACTACACCTCACGGCCACTTCACAACAACTGACTTTTCATGATGTAGGTAGGTAGTCTGTGATCCATGAAACAGCTAATATTCTGCCCCAATTTTTTTTTGTCTAATGTATTTGAAATTCATATCAAATTTTATTAATTATAAATGAATCCAATTTGTATATCCCAAAAGCACTCTTCATATTATTTCCAAAACTAATTTTTATGAGACTTGATTCTATTATATTCCTCTCGATCATGGACTTGTTTGATACAACCTTGTCAGCCTTTTGAAAATCAATTGGATGGTTAAAATCTCTCACTTGAATAAACAGAGCATTAAAGTCTTGTCTACTTCTGATGATGTATTTATGTTGCTTTAATCTAAGTTTAAAAGTTTTACAAGTTTGACAGTAATAAACTTAATCACATATTTTACAAGGAATCTTGTAGACACACCTGTCAACATCTTGGGGGAGATAATTTTCATCAAATTTGTTTTTACTTTATAAGGATTTTTGAATACATCTTTGATATTAAAATTCTTAACTAGAGAAGGCACATCAACCAAGTTTTCATGGTAAGGGAGAACCAATATATTTTTAGTCGAATAAGGCTGGTTGTCCGTTTTTGAATTGTATAAAGTTTTTCCTGACAATTTTAAAGGATTTATCAATAAAGTTTCTTGGGTTTTTAGATCATTAGCTATTTCATAAATTTCTGAGATTTCTTCATCTATGAACTTTGAACTGCAAATACGCAAAAATCTCAAAAAACATTGATGAGAATACCGACAGTTTAACTCTTGATGTGAAAAATAATAGTGTATATTAAAGCAGTTATTTGTTGATTTTCTGTAAATTTTAAAGTTAAAATCATCATTACCCTTAACAATACTATGTAACAAAATTTCACTTTTATCGTGTTCCTGGGTCATAAGCATCATTTCCCAATTCTTTATAACTAAACAAAATTAAAAAAGCAATTTTGATCCCAGAACCTTGCTTTTGTGGTTAGGACACTTCTGGAACACTTTCATGAAAGGCTGATGTAAAACTATTATTTTCAAGGGTTTTACTTGGCATATTTAAAAACAGGAGCTCACAAACCAGCCTTCAGTTCAGCTCTGGCTACCTAAGAAGACATATCAGAAGAAGCGAAATGGCATCAAGAGGCTGCAGTGTAGAGAAAGTTCGTGGAGATATGATGGTTTGAGTTAAACACACTTGTTGGATGGTAACACTTATATTAACAGTGTGTGAAAGGGGTAGCCCAGCTTTGCCGTGTTGCCTTGTCGTAGACCTGTGGGTGGAGTGAGGAGGAGGCCGGGAGAGCAGCACTCACATGCGGCATCACGTGATGCCACACAAGCTAGTCTCTGAGCCTAGCAAGGGGTCAACTATGTAAAACATATGGATGGTACTATGATAGATAACATATACATATACAGGGGATCAGCAACTATGCTGACAGCTCGGTCATGTTATGTATGTCGTCTCGACATACAATACTATGTTATAGGCTGAACAGGCAGGTGGCTCTGGGCTGATTCTATACAGTAGCAAAGACATATGTAACTTAGATCTAATGAGCGATATCGTAATAGGTGGTATCATGATACCTTACAAATTGTAAGAATAAATCATTGTATAATAAAGGAAGGAATTGATCGATCAATCTGTATTCATGCACTCTACGGATTCTGAGGAAGAATATACATATTTACAAAGATGAAAGTAATTAACAGCAAAGACAGACCAGGCACACTCAGGTCATACTGATAAATTCTCAGAATTCGGAGAGAGCGTGAACACACAAAAAAAATTCTGAAAATTAATCAGCTAATAATAAACACACAGTTGACGACTTCATTCAGCTTGGACATCTAATTATACAGGCTATGTACATTTAAACCCAACTCTGCGAGGGTAAGATTTGCATATGCAGAATGGTTGTCATCTTTGGGAGGATCGAATTCCTTTGCAATGGCTAACACATGCCTTGACTGATGGAGATCTGAACAAGTATCTACAAAAGATGCTTGGGGGTTTCTCATTACTTGTCGAGTACGCAAAGAATAACGACATTCAGGTTGATCATCTGACTGAGTGTTAGAGGTAGAGGATACAGAGTCAGGAGGATTGTCAGCATCTGTCACATTAGTCTGGGTAGCAATATCATCAACATCGCATACTAATTTCATATGATCTAAATGCGATTCTTTGTACTTACCAGTACTAATTTCTCTAACCTTATATTTATTGCCATTGATATGTTCAACTACTCGATAAGGGCCAACAAACTTTTGATCGAGCTTAGGCATTGCGGATGTTTTGTTGAAGTTAGTCAGCATTACTCTCGAACCCACTTTAACTTTGGTTTGCTTAGCATGGCTATTAGTTACTCTTGTAAATTCTGTTGTTGGCTTATGAAGTGTTTCACGGATTCTTCTAAAAACACTTTGAGCTAAGCTGGTACGAGTTGCTATGAAATCATCAGGGTTGTAAATAGGTTTTGGTGCAGAATATAACTCATAAGGCAAACGCTTGTCTACACCGTACAACGCATAATATGGAGTGGATGACTCTCCCTGGTAGAAAAAAGTAACGCTGTAACACGCAATATGAGCAAGGGAGAATGGATTTACTATCACTGCAAGCACAAATTAAAAGAAATGAACACGGTCGACAATACTGGTATTCATTCTGAGTTGCACACAGTGACACGAGGTATCAACTATAAAGGGAAGGGCCTTAAAATTTGTCGGGGAATTTTGCAGGAAGACAGCACGAGTCTGGTACGTGGCGAGGTGTCAGAGTGGGCACCTGTGACCAGCGGGGTCCCACAGGGGTCAGTCCTAGGACCAGTGCTGGTTCTGGTATTTTTGAACGACAGGCCGTAAGGAATAGACTCCGAAGTGTCCCTGTTTGCAGATGACGTGAAGTTGATGAGAAGAGTTTATTCAATCGAAGACCAGGCAGAACTACAAAGGGATCTGGACAGGCTGCAGACCTGGTCAAGCAATTGGTCCTGAAGTTCAACCCCACCAAGTGCAAAGTCATGAAGATTGGGGGAAGGGCAAAAAAGACCGCAGACGGAGTACAGTCTAGGGGGGGCAGAGACTACAAACCTCACCCAAGGAAAAAGATCTTGGGGTGAGTATAACACCAGGCACATCTCCTGAAGCGCTTATTAACCAAATAACTGCTGCAGCATATGGGTGCCTAGCAAACCTCAGAACAGCATTCCGACATCTTAATAAGGAATCGTTCAGACCCTGTACACCGTGTACGTTAGGCCCATATTGGAGTATGCGGCACCAGTTTGGAACCCACACCTAGCCAAGCACATAAAGAAACTAGAGAAAGTGCAAAGGTTTGCAACAAGACTAGTCCCAGAGCTAAGAGGTATGTCCTACGAGGAGAGGTTAAGGAAATCGACCTGACGACACTGGAGGATAGGAGAGATAGAGGGGACAGGATAACGACATACAAAATACTGAGAAGAATTGACAAGGTTGACAAAGACAGGATGTTCCAGAGATGGGACACAGCAACAAGGGGACACAGTTGGAAGTTGAAGACACAGATGAATCACAGGGATGTTAGGAAGTATTTCTTCAGCCACAGAGTAGTCAGGAAGTGGAATAGTTTGGGAAGCGATGTAGTGGAGGCAGGATCCATACATAGCTTTAAGCAGAGGTATGATAAAGCTCACGGTTCAGGGAGAGTAACCTAGTAGCGACCAGTGAAGAGGCGGAGCCAGGAGCTAGGACTCGACCCCTGCAACCTCAACTAGGTGAGTACACACACACACACACACACACACACACACACACACACACACACACACACACACACACACACACCAAACCTCCCGCAAAACCATCCAGAGCATCTCACGCCCTACCAACCTACACAAACTAAACACAATATCCACAAACAAACCACACTCCACACCCATGGTTCCACCCCACAACACCAATACAACCACAACACCAATACAACCACAACACCAGCCCACCATATCATTGTCCTCTCTACCACACCTTCAACTTGAACCAGTCCCACTCCCCTGAAAACAATTCTGGAAATGAAGCTGAAAGTATGGTATACCAACACAGAAGGAATAACAAATGAGAACGATGAATGGCAAGAAAGAAAGAAAACTACTGATGCATCTCTGGACATCATATCGCGCACAGAGGCAAAGCTTACGGGTGTGATATCAGATCTTGAGGAATGACATTTCGTTGGCCTTACGACACTGGAGGACAGGAGAGTTAGAGGAGACATGGTTATGACATATAAAATACTGCGAGGAATTGACAAGGTGGACAAAGATAGGATGTCCCACAGATGGGACACAGTAACAATGGGTCACAATTGGAAGCTGAAGACTCAGACGAGTCAAAGGGACGTTAGGAAATATTTTTTCAGTCATAGAGTTGCCAGGAAGTGGAATAGTCTGGAAAGTGATGTAGTGGAGGCAGGTAGGCTACTTTACATAGCTTTAAGAAGAGGTATAAAACTCCTGGAGCAGATAGAGTGGACCTAGTAGCGACCAGGTGAGTACGCTTAGGTGATTACACACACACACACACACACACACACACACACAACACACACACACATATATATACGCATTAAAAAAACATTTAGTAATAGTTTCAAATTCATAGCTGAAAGGAATCCCAGAGATAAGATCTTTTATTTTTATAGTGTTTGTGTATGAGAGGACGTAAGATATCGTGTGCTTATCTTGGAGCATAAGTGGCGCTTAAATCCCTCCGGTAATATATAAAGCCTCTAAGTAATGTGGGAATGTTTTTTCGTATGGCTGATAACCTTTAAAGAAACATGAAATACATAAATGAGGTTGAAATTCCAGTATATAAGGTTGAAACCCCTTCCTCACCTCAGACCCACATAATTCTCAACACAGCCAGCAGTGAGAGAGGCTGATATATGCAGAAGTATGCGATGCGTTAGGTAGTTACTTTACAATGGAGACGTCTTGATGGCAGAGAAGTATTTTTAATCTACAGAAGTTGGACTGCCCTTCCTATTCTTCCGCCAAACCTGGAAACCTCTCATTCCCTGGTGCCTCATAACGTGTGTGGATTCATGTCTGTGTTAAAAATATAGTAACAAATGAAAATGTTGAATACAACAACAACATTATTATTATTATTAAGGAAAATAAAACACCTAGAGACTCTGGAAGATGCATCATGAAGCTAGTAATGTTTTCTTGGTCAAGGGTTTATCTAGCCTCACGGGAGCGTCGCTCATAATTATCTCCCATTCTTCAGGAGCTGTATGACCCACACGCGTTTTATGCTTCCTTGGAAATATTATATTAATATGATTAGCAGATAGCCATAGTTCATAAATCCAGCTAAATTATTCTTTAAGAGTAATACAGTTCTCTCGGCTTTAGAACCATAGAGAACTGTATTAATCTCAAGGTTATCGCAAAGCCACGACGGAGAAAAGTTTATAGTGTGGAAGCAAATATTACACAACTTTTAAGGTAAGATAGGGCCGGGCGCATCAGGCATGAAACTAGTAATATCTGTCAGGTGCAGTTGAGCGAGGAGCTAGTAGCCAAATCTTGACCTTCGCAGCCATTTCTAGGTATACAACACCAGAGATAGTAGCCAAAGTAGCAGCAACAGCAGTACCGTCGACAACAGCAACAGAAGCCTCAAGTATTGCACGGAAGGAACAACAGAGGCAACATCAGTACCATAGCAATAGCAGCATAATCAACATCAGACACAGAATTATTAGCAGCAGCTACAGCAACACCAACAAAAGCAGCATAGTACAGTAACCACAACAGCAACAATAACAGCTGCAGTAGCAGCAGCAACACTGACCCCAACATCATCATACATAACATCAGCAATAGCAGCTGTAACTGCAATAGTAGTAGAAACAGCAGCAGAGTAATAGCGAAAAACATTAGCATCACTAACATAGGCAGCACAAGTAACAGCATCCGTATGGGAAACAGCAGCAGCATTAACTACAACAGCATCAGTTACAGAAGCAGAAGCAGCAGGAGTTGCAAAAGAGACAGCCGCCTCACCAGCAGCAATAAAATTCATAGAAGCAAAATTAGCAGTAACAGCAAAAGAATTAGCGGTAACAGACGCAGCCGCAGCAGTATCAGTAGTAAAAAATCAACAGCAGTAGCCCCATTAGCACAAGCAGCATTAACAACAAAAACAGTAGCAACACAGAAAAAGTAGCTATAAGTATGAAAGCAAAACAGTAACAACAACAACAGCAGCAATAGCAATAACTACAGCATCATCAATATCAGGAGCAGCAGTACTAGTAACAATAATATCAGTTATGAACAGCAGCAGCGCCAACAGTAGTATCATCAAAAGCAGTAGGAAGGGCAGCAGCAGCAGTATTAGTATAGCAACAAACCGCAGCAGAACCAGCAAAAGCAGTAGGTGTAGTAAAAGCAACAGCAGCAATTTCCAACAAAAAGCTAGCAGAAGCAACTCATGCAATAGCAGCAGCAGCAGAAACAACAGCAGCAACAACAGCAGCAACAGCAGCAGCAACAACAGCAGCAGCAACAACAGCAGCACAACAACAGACAGCAGCAACAACAGCAACCACAGCAACAACAGAAGCAACAACAACAACAACGACAACGACAACAACGACGACAACAAACGACGACAACGACAACGACAACGACAACAGCAACAGCAGCACCACCACACACACCACCCCCACCAAGCCGTCGACGACGAAGAATACAAACAAGATAAACTCAAGCAAATAGCCACGTGGCATTCATGTGCTATTACGATCAAGATTCGACTCTGCAAAAACTCTCTGGAAAATATTGGAAAGAGAAAGACACTTCACCCAGCGCCGCTAAAACCAGGAAACCAATACCAATTCTAAAAACGACGGAGATAGTGGAAGGCGAGGATCCCTGACATTGCCTCCACATAAACATCATTATACATTCATTGGAAATTGTTCTTTCTTCCCCAGCAAGAAACAAAGAAGGAAGAAAGACTTCCTTCAAGAGGCGCTAGAGCACACTGCGGAAATTGCAGCAAATCCTTCCAGAGACTTTTGTAAGATTGGATAAAGGGGGTTTGGGAAAATTGAGCACATATTACAGCTTGTGGTGGAATGGAATTCCTACTTGATATTAACCTCAAAACAATATAGAGTAGAAGATAAAAGTACATGCCAAGAGAAATATCAATGACAAAGGCGATCAAAGCTAATGGAAATCAAAGGTAAGGGAGATCAGAGTTTAAGAAGAAGATTTAAGCATAACACTGAGTCAAAATATGTCACTGAAACACATGAAGCAGTGAAACAAAAATAGGTCAGTTGATTACAATGAAATCCAAAAAACCCCATGAATAACTTCTGATCTCAACTGTTCATTTTTTTTTCATTTCAATTTGTTAAGAAGAATATAAGTTCGAATACAATAGTAAGCGTAGACAACGACTTCGCTTTCTTCTAACAAAAATATTAAATTTTTGTAAATCGATTTGTTGATATTATTAATGAACCCCAAGTTTCTCCTTGTTTTCTGTGTCACTCTAGAAATTCTCCTCGTTAAAGAGATCTTCATAGAGAATGTCGGGTTGGTAAGTAATAAATATATAAACTTTCTTTCCAGATCACATTTCACGATATATGTTACATCAGAAGAATAATTTTTGTGAGCTGGCTGGAAGAACTTGCGAAGATTAGTGACAAGGCTATTTATATATAAACTAGTGACATCTTGTAAATTTAAATTTTTTATATAATAAAAATGTATTTCTAAACGGTAAATAAAAATATAATTACAGTATATTGTGAAAAACAGAGTAAATGAGTTTTAAATTAAGTCGACGGTTTGTGAATGGTTATCGTAAAGCTGTTTCGATGTTATAGAGTCATATGAGGAAGATGATGGATAAGGGCCACCATAACGTGTTTATATGGGTAGTTGTAACTGTTAATTTCGGGTAGTATCCTTTTCCCTGGTAATTTGCAATGTGACATTTAGGAATAGAGACGTACTGTAGTGTGCTAACCCATCAAGGGTGAGTACTGCCGATGGTAGCCGTATCGAGACAACTCTTTTCTTTGACGCCTGCTATGACCTCTTGTCTGTCGTTTATCTAGGCATAAAATGCTATTTTAGAGCAGATTAACTTCTTTAGCTATCTGTTAAAAATCTTGCTGTATGGCCCTTTGGTGCATTTAATGGAGATGTTTGTGGGTGTAGTAGGGTGCCGGTTTTGGCGTAAATAATATTAATGTTTAAATATATAAGTTTATTTTCAAAGAATAGTTTTCATTAACATTTTCAAGTTAAACATTGGATACATATTGGCGACACATTTTAGTGTTTTTCTGCTATTTTTTTTTTTTTTTACGAGGAAGTCTGGTCTTTAATTTGAGTCGTGATTAAATATTTTAAAATTTGGTCACTATTTTGCCCTTAGACAACTAGAGGTTACACTACATTGTACCAATGAGAGTGTAGGTGTCTAAAATGACGACCCTCACTTCCTTTGGTGATTGTTACTGATCACCTTTGGCCGAGGCTTAGGGCATCGAATGTACAAGAATAAGAATACTGAATAATATAAAATCTCTCCACAAACTGTTGAAACCTCTGATTCCATGCTGAACCTTGGAATGTGGAGGTAAAGCTGAAAAGCTAATAACAAGGCACATTCACAGAGAGTAAATCAATAGCTAGATGTTTTGCTGGGATACCATATAAAACACAGTGTATTTATTCAGTTCTGGTGATGCGAGAGAATGAGAGTTACAGATCTAGAGGTTGAATATTATTAGGTGAGTTTTGTGTTGATTCAAGATGGGTCTTTGCAATTTTGTAATAAAATAGTAATCCATCTCTTGTGTTCTATGGCAACGATCAGGTGTAGAGTGGCATCCTTGAAGGTACTTTGACATATCACACCCACTGCATGTTTCATTAACGCTATATGTATTCTTGTGATTATACAGTCCAGTTATCAAATCTCTTGCAACCTTATTCACATCCTCTATTTGAGATGCTATAAAGTTATTCGCAGTCTTTGTTCTTATTAGTATGACGCATTTTTGTGATTTCTTTAACAGTTTTGTTAGAGGGTACCACAAGAAGAGAAGAGGGATGATAAGTGATACCGTTGGTCCTGTGAGAAGTATCTGACAGTCAGTGGTAATTTTCTATTAAAGGTTTGAGATTATGCTTAAAGATTTGTATTGGGGGAAATGGACATGCCGAAAAAAAATTATTCAGAAAACAGTTTATTCACCAGTATATAAGTTTATTTTATTTGAAAGAAATTTGCTGCTGGAAATCCTAAGTACACATAGGCAAATGATTATAATTACTGGTGATGCATTCTGAAGACTTTGAATTTAAGGTTATCTTAGTTTTTTACGAGAAAAAACATTAAGGAAGTGCAGACATCCTCCTCCTTCAGATAAACCTTATTCTAGAGGCTTTAAATTTCAAATTGTCCTTTTAATAATGATTCTGACGTAAGATCTAATGTAAGATATGATGTAAATCACTTTCAATTTTTTTGAAGTAGAAGTTGACTTGGATTGCCTATAGTATGAAATCTTCTGCTGTGCTGTATATCTGTCAAATACATGTCGATCTCAAATTGAAATAAATTAAAGATGATGCACAATTTGATGACGTCTATGATATGGAAAATCGAGTAACATGTACTTAATGTTATGGAGAATGGCGACTTAGTCGATGAGGGAATTGTGTGAACTAAGATGTAACATTCAGGCTGGAAAGCATCTTGTTTTTAATGGGGACGTCGTCAACTTGAGAAAACGGAAATCGCCCGAGTGTTGAAGATGTGAAATTTTTGGTGTTGCCCAAGAATTTTGGAAAAGTGCTTAGGCAGAAGGCCTGCTAGTTTATGTGGATCGCTGCCAATTACAGAGGAAATGAAAGTCCATATAGGTCCAAATATGAGAAAAGGATGAAGAGGTTTTCTTCCTTGTGATAAACGTGTTCTGAAGCGATGGTTTCGTAGCCGTCTGGATCAAGGGTAATTCGAATTGCTTGAGTATGAATCGTCCTACTTTATACCTTTTTTTTTTTTTTTTTTTTTGCAATGTTATCTTATTATACACATCAAAAGTGAACAAAATTTCTTATCGTCTGCCCCGCATCCTAAAACAGTACTCTTATACTAAATTCTTAAGAGACACAACCTATTATAATGCTGGAACTTATTACTTCTTCAACAGGTGTTGTTCCCCATAAACAAGCAGGACATGTTGAAAATTGGTAGGTATCATTTGTGCCAATTAAACATTCATGCGATGTCCACTCTCGACAAGACATCGTGACTTACAAAACCAAGAAGCTTACCAGCCTAGTTATTTCTTTGTGCGCCTGGAATTCCATCGACCAAGTCATTACATTCCTCTGGAACTCTATTTTCACAGACGACATTTCTTTCTCCAAACACGATTTCATTGACTTCGTCTAGCTTCAGTTTATTTTCTTTTGAGAACGTCTTGCATAGACAGAATTAAGGGATGGCAATGGGATCCTTACTGAGTGTGGTCCTAGCCAACCTTCACTTAGAACATTTAGAGAGTCTTTGTCAACATCACTCTTTGTTTACATTCTGATGTCTGCTATATATATTTTTTTCCAGAATTCTCTCATACATGCATTTTGTGTTATGTTAGCATAATTCACTCAGTAATAATTATCAAAAAATCATAAACATTATGTAACGATCACTAAAGTTATCTGCTTACAGTCCCTGGGAGATGAGATTTATCAGGTCATGTTCCTTAAAACTGACAGGTGTGATATTACGTTCAACGAAAGTACTTTCCTGAGATTTACTATGTTTTTCTTTTTTTAGATTTTTAAAGGATCATATTCTCTGTTAATTAGATCACTGTCTTTGAGGGTTCTAAGACTGCTCTCTCCCTCTCAAAACTTTCAGACTTCATTTCCTGAGAGTTATCAAACTTTCTTCTCTCAGTTCTCAAATTTCGTTGAAGAACAACAAGGCACAATATCTGAGGGCTACAGTATCTACTATGCATTCTGTGACTCAATGAGTTTTCATCTCGCTAAAATTTTCACAAATCAACAAATACTTTCATTAACCTTTAATTCGATTATTTGGCCATTTTAACGAACTCAGACAAATTTTTCCTGAGGATAATAAATTTTGTCAAGTTTCTTTGTCCGTTCCTCCTGGGATTCTGTGCGGTCTAGGAGACTGTAATGTATTCCACTCAAGCAAATGATCCAATTCTCCAAATAAAATACCTACGTCACACAATATTCTTCATAAATACACTAGTAGTGATGGATGCAGATTGGGAGGGAGTGCCTCGTAGGGGTCAAAGTTATTGGAAATTAAATGTAAAGTTACTACAAGGAGAGGAAAGTCGTCTGTCTTTTGTGCAAAATGTGGGAACGTTTAGTAGTTGAATCACATGGGGATAATGCCTTGATGACTTGGTGGGACTCGCTAGCCAAACGGCGTGTTAAAGAATATTATATTAGTAGAGGGAAGGGATATAATCAGTTAAAGTATGGTTTACAAAGGTACTTTGAGGGGCAGCTGCGCGAATGTTATGCAAGAGGCATTGCAAATTATCCAGTAGTAGAAATTGAGAGTTTAAAGGACAATATTAGGATGTTGCAAAATGAGAGGTTTGATGGGGAGAGAATTAGGGGAGGAGTAGAAGAGGTACTGGGGGGAGATCGGCCGTCGGCTTGTGTGTTGAGGAGTCAACGTAGGAGGAGAAAGGCAATGGAGATAATGGGGTTAAATATTCAGGTTGGTATGGAAGGGTATAGGGAATGTCAAGTTTTGGCAATGACGGAGGGTATAAGTGGATATGTTGATGCTTGGGTTAAGTCAAATATGCAAAGTGTTGGTATAAGTGGGATAGAATTGCAGACATTGGGAGGGTTTGTGCAGTGCGAGCTGGAGGGGCAAGATCGATTGGCTTTGGGAGGGCCGATCACGGAGTGTGAGATTTGGAAGGCTTTATTTGGGGTGAACTTAGGTAAGGCGCTGGGTATAGACGGGATACCAAGTGATTTTTATGTTAAAAATTGGGGCGTTCTAAAGGGGTTTTTAGTAAGATTGTTCAACATACTTAGAAGGACCGGGTTTTGGGGGAACGCAAAGGACGGCAGTGGGTTTGGTTTTGTACCTGGAAACCTTCATTCCCTGGTGCCTCATAACGTGTGTGGATTCAGTCTGTGTTAAAAATATAGTAACAAATGAAAATGTTGAATACAACAACAACATTATTATTATTATTAAGGATAATAAAACACCTAGAGACTCTGGAAGATGCATCATGAAGCTAGTAATGTTTTCTTGGTCAAGGTAATCTAGCCTCACGGGAGCGTCGCTCCATAATTATCTCCCATTCTTCAGGAGCTGTATGACCCACACGCGTTTTATGCTTCCTTGGAAATATTATATTAATATGATTAGCAGATAGCCATAGTTCATAAATCCAGCTAAATTATTCTTTAAGAGTAATACAGTTCTCTCTGGCTTTAGAAACCATAGAGAACTGTATTAATCTCAAGGTTATCGCAAAGCCACGACGGAGAAAAGTTTATAGTGTGGAAGCAAATATCTACACAACTTTTAAGGTAAGATAGGGCCGGGCGCATCAGGCATGAAACTAGTAATATCTGTCAGGTGCAGTTGAGCGAGGAGCTAGTAGCCAAATCTTGACCTTCGCAGCCATTTCTAGGTATACAACACCAGAGATAGTAGCACAAGTAGCAGCAACAGCAGTACCGTCGACAACAGCAACAGAAGCCTCAAGTATTGCACGGAAGGAACAACAGAGGCAACATCAGTACCAGTAGCAATAGCAGCATAATCAACATCAGACACAGAATTATTAGCAGCAGCTACAGCAACACCAACAAAAGCAGCACTAGGTACAGTAACCACAACAGCAACAATAACAGCTGCAGTAGCAGCAGCAACACTGACACCAACATCATCATACATAACATCAGCAATAGCAGCTGTAACTGCAATAGTAGTAGAAACAGCAGCAGAGTAATAGCAGGAACAACATTAGCATCACTAACATAGGCAGCACAAGTAACAGCATCCGTAGTAGAAACAGCAGCAGCATTAACTACAACAGCATCAGTTACAGAAGCAGAAGCAGCAGGAGTTGCAAAAGAGCAGCCGCCTCACAGCAGCAATAAAATTCATAGAAGCAAAATATGCAGTAACAGCAAAAGAATTAGCGGTAACAGACGCAGCCGCAGCAGTATCAGTAGTAAAAAATCAACAGCAGTAGCCCCATTAGCACAAGCAGCATTAACAACAAAAAACAGTAGCAACACAGAAAAAGTAGCTATAAGTATGAAAGCAAAAACAGTAACAACAACAACAGCAGCAATAGCAATAACTACAGCATCATCATATATCAGGAGCAGCAGTACTAGTAACAATAATATCAGTATGAACAGCAGCAGCGCCAACAGTAGTATCATCAAAAGCAGTAGGAAGGGCAGCAGCAGCAGTATTAGTATAGCAACAACCGCAGCAGAACCAGCAAAAGCAGTAGGTGTAGTAAAAGCAACAGCAGCATTTCCAACAAAAAGACTAGCAGAAGCAACTCATGCAATAGCAGCAGCAGCAGCAACAACAGCAGCAACAACAGCAGCAACAGCAGCAGCAACAACAGCAGCAGCAACAACAGCAGCAGCAACAACAGCAGCAGCAACAACAGCAACCACAGCAACAACAGAAGCAACAACAACAACAACGACAACGACAACAACGACGACAACAACGACGACAACGACAACGACAACGACAACAGCAACAGCAGCACCACCACCACCACCACCACCACCAAGCCGTCGACGACGAAGAATACAAACAAGATAAACTCAAGCAAATAGCCACGTGGCATTCATGTGCTATTACGATCAAGATTCGACTCTGCAAAAACTCTCTGGAAAATATTGGAAAGAGAAAGACACTTCACCCAGCGCCGCTAAAACCAGGAAACCAATACCAATTCTAAAAAACGACGGAGATAGTGGAAGGCGAGGATCCCTGACATTGCCTCCACATAAACATCATTATACATTCATTGGAAATTGTTCTTTCTTCACCAGCAAGAAACAAAGAAGGAAGAAAGACTTCCTTCAAGAGGCGCTAGAGCACACTGCGGAAATTGCAGCAAATCCTTCCAGAGACTTTTGTAAGATTGGATGAAGGGGTTGGAATTGAGCACATATTACAGCTTGTGGTGGAATGGAATTCCTACTTGATATTAACCTCAAAACAATATAGAGTAGAAGATAAAAGTACATGCCAAGAGAAATATCAATGACAAAGGCGATCAAAGCTAATGGAAATCAAAGGTAAGGGAGATCAGAGTTTAAGAAGAAGATTTAAGCATAACACTGAGTCAAAATATGTCACTGAAACACATGAAGCAGTGAAACAAAAATAGGTCAGTTGATTACAATGAAATCCAAAAAATCCATGAATAACTTCTGATCTCAACTGTTCATTTTTTTTTCATTTCAATTTGTTAAGAAGAATATAAGTTCGAATACAATAGTAAGCGTAGACAACGACTTCGCTTTCTTCTAACAAAAATATTAAATTTTTGTAAATCGATTTGTTGATATTATTAATGAACCCCAAGTTTCTCCTTGTTTCTGTGTCACTCTAGAAATTCTCCTCGTTAAAGAGATCTTCATAGAGAATGTCGGGTTGGTAAGTAATAAATATATAAACTTTCTTTCCAGATCACATTTCACGATATATGTTACATCAGAAGAATAATTTTTGTGAGCTGGCTGGAAGAACTTGCGAAGATTAGTGACAAGGCTATTTATATATAAACTAGTGACATCTTGTAAATTTAAATTTTCATATAATAAAAATGTATTTCTAAACGGTAAATAAAAATATAATTACAGTATATTGTGAAAACAGAGTAAATGAGTTTTAAATTAAGTCGACGGTTTGTGAATGGTTATCGTAAAGCTGTTTCGATGTTATAGAGTCATATGAGGAAGATGATGGATAAGGGCCACCATAACGTGTTTATATGGGTAGTTGTAACTGTTAATTTCGGGTAGTATCCTTTTCCCTGGTAATTTGCAATGTGACATTTAGGAATAGAGACGTACTGTAGTGTGCTAACCCATCAAGGGTGAGTACTGCCGATGGTAGCCGTATCGAGACAACTCTTTTCTTTGACGCCTGCTATGACCTCTTGTCTGTCGTTTATCTAGGCATAAAATGCTATTTTAGAGCAGATTAACTTCTTTAGCTATCTGTTAAAAATCTTGCTGTTATGGCCCTTTGGTGCATTTAATGGAGATGTTTGTGGGTGTAGTAGGGTGCCGGTTTTGGCGTAAATAATATTAATGTTTAAATATATAAGTTTATTTTCAAAGAATAGTTTTTCATTAACATTTCAAGTTAAACATTGGATACATATTGGCGACACATTTTAGTGTTTTTCTGCTATTTTTTTTTTTTTTTACGAGGAAGTCTGGTCTTTAATTTGAGTCGTGATTAAATATATAAATTAGGTCACTATTTGCCCTTAGACAACTAGAGGTTACACTACATTGTACCAATGAGAGTGTAGGTGTCTAAAATGACGACCCTCACTTCCTTTGGTGATTGTTACTGATCACCTTAGGCCGAGGCTTAGGGCATCGAATGTACAAGAATAAGAATACTGAATAATATAAAATCTCTCCACAAACTGTTGAAACCTCTGATTCCATGCTGAACCTTGGAATGTGGAGGTAAAGCTGAAAAGCTAATAACAAGGCACATTCACAGAGAGTAAATCAATAGCTAGATGTTTTGCTGGGATACCATTTTAAAGCACAGTGTATTATATTCAGTTCTGGTGATGCCGAGAGAATGAGAGTTACAGATCTAGAGGTTGAATATTATTAGGTGAGTTTTGTGTTGATTCAAGATGATCTTTGCAATTTTGTAATAAAATAGTAATCCATCTCTTGTGTTCTATGGCAACGATCAGGTTTTAGAGTGGCATCCTTGAAGGTACTTTGACATATCACACCCACTGCATGTTTCATTAACGCTATATGTATTCTTGTGATTATACAGTCCAGTTATCAAATCTCTTGCAACCTTATTCACATCCTCTATTTGAGATGCTATAAAGTTATTCGCAGTCTTTGTTCTTATTAGTATGACGCATTTTTGTGATTTCTTTAACAGTTTTGTTAGAGGGTACCACAAGAAGAGAAGAGGGATGATAAGTGATACCGTTGGTCCTGTGAGAAGTATCTGACAGTCAGTGGTAATTTTTATTAAAGGTTTGAGATTTATGCTTAAAGATTTGTATTGGGGGAAATGGACATGCCGAAAAAAAATTATTCAGAAAACAGTTTATTCACCAGTATATAAGTTTATTCATTTGAAAGAAATTTGCTGCTGGAAATCCTAAGTACACATAGGCAAATGATTATAATTACTGGTGATGCATTCTGAAGACTTTGAATTTAAGGTTATCTTAGTTTTTTACGAGAAAAAACATTAAGGAAGTGCAGACATCCTCCTCCTTCAGATAAACCTTATTCTAGAGGCTTTAAATTTCAAATTGTCCTTTTAATAATGATTCTGACGTAAGATCTAATGTAAGATATGATGTAAATCACTTTCAATTTTTTTGAAGTAGAAGTTGACTTGGATTGCCTATAGTATGAAATCTTCTGCTGTGCTGTATATCTGTCAATACATGTCGATCTCAAATTGAAATAAATTAAAGATGATGCACAATTTGATGACGTCTATGATATGGAAAATCGAGTAACATGTACTTAATGTTATGGAGAATGGCGACTTAGTCGATGAGGGAATTGTGTGAACTAAGATGTAACATTCAGGCTGGAAAGCATCTTGTTTTTAATGGGGACGTCGTCAACTTGAGAAAACGGAAATCGCCCGAGTGTTGAAGATGTGAAATTTTGGTGTTGCCCAAGAATTTTGGAAAAGTGCTTAGGCAGAAGGCCTGCTAGTTTATGTGGATCGCTGCCAATTACAGAGGAAATGAAAGTCCATATAGGTCCAAATATGAGAAAAGGATGAAGAGGTTTTCTTCCTTGTGATAAACGTGTTCTGAAGCGATGGTTTCGTAGCCGTCTGGATCAATGGGTAATTCGAATTGCTTGAGTATGAATCGTCCTACTTTATACCTTTTTTTTTTTTTTTTTTTTTTTTGCAATGTTATCTTATTATACACATCAAAAGTGAACAAAATTTCTTATCGTCTGCCCTGCATCCCTAAACAAGTACTCTTATACTAAATTCTTAAGAGACACAACCTATTATAATGCTGGAACTTATTACTTCTTCAACAGGTGTTGTTCCCTATAAACAAGCAGGACATGTTGAAATTGGTAGGTATCATTTGTGCCAATTAAACATTCATGCGATGTCCACTCTCGACAAGACATCGTGACTTACAAAACCAAGAAGCTTACCAGCCTAGTTATTTCTTTGTGCGCCTGGAATTCCATCGACCAAGTCATTACATTCCTCTGGAACTCTATTTTCACAGACGACATTTCTTTCTCCAAACACGATTTCATTGACTTCGTCTAGCTTCAGTTTATTTTCTTTTGAGAACGTCTTGCATAGACAGAATTAAGGGATGGCAATGGGATCCTTACTGAGTGTGGTCCTAGCCAACCTTCACTTAGAACATTTAGAGAGTCCTTTGTCAACATCACTCTTTGTTTACATTCTGATGTCTGCTATATATATTTTTTTCCAGAATTCTCTCATACATGCATTTTGTGTTATGTTAGCATAATACACTCAGTAATAATTATCAAAAAATCATAAACATTATGTAACGATCACTAAAGTTATCTGCTTACAGTCCCTGGGAGATGAGATTTATCAGGTCATGTTCCTTAAAACTGACAGGTGTGATATTACGTTCAACGAAAGTACTTTCCTGAGATTTACTATGTTTTTCTTTTTTTTAGATTTAATGGATCATATTCTCTGTTAATTAGATCACTGTCTTTGAGGGTTCTAAGACTGCTCTCTCCCTCTCAAAACTTTCAGACTTCATTTCCTGAGAGTTATCAAACTTTCTTCTCTCAGTTCTCAAATTTCGTTGAAGAACAACAAGGCACAATATCTGAGGGCTACAGTATCTACTATGCATTCTGTGACTCAATGAGTTTTCATCTCGCTAAAATTTTCACAAATCAACAAAATACTTTCATTAACCTTTAATTCGATTATTTGGCCATTTTAACGAACTCAGACAAATTTTTCCTGAGGATAATAAATTTTGTCAAGTTTCTTTGTCCGTTCCTCCTGGGATTCTGTGCGGTCTAGGAGACTGTAATGTATTCCACTCAAGCAAATGATCCAATTCTCCAAATAAAATACCTACGTCACACAATATTCTTCATAAATACACTAGTAGTGATGGATGCAGATTGGGAGGGAGTGCCTCGTAGGGGTCAAAGTTATTGGAAATTAAATGTAAAGTTACTACAAGGAGAGGAAAGTCGTCTGTCTTTTGTGCAAAAAGTGGGAACGTTTAGTAGTTGAATCACCTGGGGATAATGCCTTGATGACTTGGTGGGACTCGCTAGCCAAACGGCGTGTTAAAGAATATTATATTAGTAGAGGGGAAGGGATATAATCAGTTAAAGTATGGTTTACAAAGGTACTTTGAGGGGCAGCTGCGCGAATGTTATGCAAGAGGCATTGCAAATTATCCAGTAGTAGAAATTGAGAGTTTAAAGGACAATATTAGGATGTTGCAAAATGAGAGGTTTGATGGGGAGAGAATTAGGGGAGGAGTAGAAGAGGTACTGGGGGGAGATCGGCCGTCGGCTTGTGTGTTGAGGAGTCAACGTAGGAGGAGAAAGGCAATGGAGATAATGGGGTTAAATATTCAGGTTGGTATGGAAGGGTATAGGGAATGTCAAGTTTTGGCAATGACGGAGGGTATAAGTGGATATGTTGATGCTTGGGTTAAGTCAAATATGCAAAGTGTTGGTATAAGTGGGATAGAATTGCAGACATTGGGAGGGTTTGTGCAGTGCGAGCTGGAGGGGCAAGATCGATTGGCTTTGGGAGGGCCGATCACGGAGTGTGAGATTTGGAAGGCTTTATTTGGGGTGAACTTAGGTAAGGCGCTGGGTATAGACGGGATACCAAGTGATTTTTATGTTAAAAATTGGGGCGTTCTAAAGGGGTTTTTAGTAAGATTGTTCAACATACTTAAGAAGGACCGGGTTTTGGGGGAACAGCAAAGGACGGCAGTGGTGGTTTTAGTACCGAAGGGGGAGCCATCAACAGTAAGGGATTATCGGGCCATTTCGCTGTGTGGAGATTACAAGCTATTCGCAAAGATATTAGCTAACAGAATTAAGAACGTAATAGGTAAAGTAATAGATAAGGGACAATACGGAGTGCCGGGAAGGTCTATGTACGAAGGGCATGGTTTGATTAGAGGGTTTATTGAGAAACGGGGCGAATTGAGAGGGGGAGGGGTGTTGGCTTTAGATTGGGAGGCAGCCTATGACCGTGTAGAATGGGAAGCGTTATGGATGTTTATGCGTTGGCAGGGGTTCGGGGAAGAAATTATATCTTGGGCTAAATTATTGTATCATGGTGCTTCAGTAAGGGTACAGGTGAATGAGAGGTTAGGTGTTAAAATTCAGATAGGTAGGGACCTGCGTCAAGGTTGTCCCCTTTCGCAAATTTTGTTTGCGTGTTTACAAGATCCCTTTTATAGAGCGATTAGGAGGTTATTTGCAGGAGATGGGGTAGGTAATGAACGGGGGGGGGGGGAGAGAGGGGCTGGTATCGTGGGTTATGTAGATGACACCACGGTTTTGGTGAGGGGAGGTATGGATTTGCTTAGGGTGGGAAAGTTGGTGAATGTTTTTAGGGAAGCTTCAGGGATGAAAATTAATGCAGAGAAGACAAAGTATATGGATCTCGGGGATCGGTTACATTGGGACGGGGAAGTAGTAGACGGGTGGAAGAGGGTGGATCAATTATTGATATGTGGGATAGTTTATGTGAGAGATATAAAGTTGGCACAAGAAGTAAACCTGATGATAATTGTGGAAGGTGTGATGAAAAGACTTAGCGGTTTAAGGGCAGCACAACTAACGATACATCAAAGGGTAATAGTAACGAATGTGCTGTTGTACAGTAAGCTATGGCATGTTGCAGTGATGTATCCGATGATACGACGTGAGATAAAACGGTTGCAATAGAGAGTTTTTAGATTCATTTGGGGTACAGGATGCGAATGGTTGAGTAGAGCGGTGGTCACACTACCGGTAGGCCGGGGAGGGCTGGGGCTTATACCGGTCGAAAAAAGGATCATGAGTGTGTACTTAAAACGTAATTATATGCGGGAGGGGGGGGGGGAGGGAAGGGTGGCTTAATAGGATACGTAAGGATATGCAACGGTGGCAGAGGGGTAGGGAGTTATTACTAGGTGAGGCAATGTTGAGGGTCTTAATAACAGTGAGAGAACCGACACATTAAATTGCGAGTCCTTGAAGGAGTCGATGGCAAGATTTTGTGGATGCTTGGTATTGACCGATGTGTAAAAGTCATCACGGACCCGTGTATCAGTTTAAATAAAACTGTGACTGTCGTAGTGAACGAAAGGACAGCTCCAATGGCAGAATTGAAAGTTAATTATATTTTGTAATCTTTTATTTGCTTGTTGAAGGAGGTAATATGAAGTATGTAGTTACGGATAGAAATTATTTGGAGTGTAGATGTATTTTTCTATTGTCACAGGACTTGAATGTGTTAATTTTTTGTCAGTGTAATTAGGATTTTTTTTTTTGTTATTAATAATATTGATGTGCCTGAACGGTGGAACTCAGTCTAACAAGCACAGAAGGGGGAGAAATGGTTTCCTTTTGATACTTAATGTGTATTATATGTTGTAAATTGTATAACACGGAACTTGTAGTTTAGGATGGGGTATATTTGGTAAAATATCGTGTTGATACCATAATGTCATCAGTTTAAGAAGGTGGGAACGGGTTAGGTTACTGTACTATATAATTTATTATACATTTCAGTTTTGTGAAATGTACATGAAATTGGAGAAGTATTATAGTTGATAAGTATAAATACGTTGTAAGATTCAAATGTAATGAGATTCGGTAATATTCTTGATATGTAATCTATCAGTAGGTTCAAATGTACATAATATGTTTTTAGTTATTCCGTAACAGTATGGGATGTGTTGATATTAAGTTGGTGTGATTATGAAATTATTTATTTCTTCTTCTGTATTCTTTGCTGTGCCAGAAGTGTGGCACTCAGTCAAGCAAAGGAGGTGGGGTAGGGATTGCTATATAAAATTCAAAGTGTATAATAGAATGTAAGAAGTATAACTCGGGGGTAATAATATTGGGATGGGGTTAAAGTTTGTTAAATTCCGTGTGGTAAGCATGTCAGTTTATACGAATGTGGGAGATACTATACGTTTACATGTATAGCAAAGTTCGTTGACAGTATCAGCATTTTGAAATGTAATTGCGATAGAAGAAATACTGTTAAAAAATGTGAAGGAACATATTTGCTTATAAATATAATGTATGAATTTAGGTAATATTCTTGATCTGTAATTTGTTGGTTTGTCCTATTGTCTGATGTATGGTTTTAAATAAAATATAAAGAAAATACACTTGCCTCTAAATTGAGAGTACTGTTAATGCTTTCCAACCGAAGAAGGAGACGAAGAAGACGATAATGAAGACGAAAAAGAAGCAGAAGACGAAAACATGATGAAGTAAAAGACTTTCTGGATTATCTCCGAGAGATAAAAACCTTGGATAACCCAACGAATTCACTGTCATCCTGCTGTCTACCTTATTTCCATTCAGATCCTTGAATCCTCTCCCGCTGGACTAACAATCAAGTACCAGTTTACTGCTATGTGAACAGTGGCAACATGTGTGAGGAAACATTCCCAACCTTTCTACTCGACCTGGGACCAAACCACAGTCCGCAGTTGTTAGCCGAGGCATCAAGTTGAGCCTTGAGCACCCATGATACCTATAAAAATAAAGGAGAAATTCTAGCGCTAGCAAAAGTGTATCATCAGTTGAACCCGCAAGGGTGTACAAGGTTAGAGATAACATAACCCATCTGTTAATCTTCTGATTCAGGTGTTTGTTAAACTATTTGTACGTCTTTGTGGACTCAGTGGAATTTCTTCCCGATGAAAGCTAAGCAGATTATGTGAGAAGTTTTGAAGGAACAGAGAAAGTTTATGCGTTATTTCGTCTTTCTTAGGGTGCTTAGTGACGTGTTTATATTCTAGTTCTTGTGTTAAATAATTTTAAATACTGTCGACTATATATGAATCATTAAAGATTCTAAATGACCAAACTTCACGATTTTTTTACAGAATGCATGACATATGTCCATACAGTGGGGAAGGTTTGGCGAAAATCCTTTGAAAAGAAGAAAAGCAATATAATATGAAATTGCATAAATAAATTCAAAATTTCGAGTTTCAACGATTAGTACAACATTATGACTGTTATGAAAAATAGCATCATAATATATATCTTAAGGTAGCAATTCAAGTTTTTTATTAAAATTATGCGATTTCGCTAATAAATAACTGAGATACAACTGACTGAAGAATGAAAATAATCATTTGGCACTAGGCCGACCCTGACGTCGTCACCTGCTCAACACAAACTGAGGGATACCAACCCAGGTCTTCCACCGCTCGCAACACAGATATCTCACTGATGCCGTATCTCAGTTTACAAAATGACACTTACTTCTGAATGAAAAAAAAATCATATTTGGACAACAATTAAATAAAAATTGACTTTCATAAAGACATCAGAAATAAAAAAAACTAAATTAGCTTTAAGTTGCAATAGAAATGACGGAGTGTCATGTAACTCGTACCAAAATGTAGCATTTTGAGATTCACTATGTTTAGACGTAAAAATATGATGTTAAATTTTGTCCCATACATTATTTCAACAGCCTCAATGGGGTACTTTTCGACTACATGTATGTCACTTCTTAAGAACAATTCATGAAAACTCTCTACAAACGTTGAGAAACATGCTTCTTCCTGGGATACATATTCTTGTTTATACCTAAGAGTTGAATAATTTGAAGAATTTGATGCAATTATTTCGCAATAATATTATTATTATTACTGTTATTATTATTTACAAGGTTCTAGCTAGGAGCTAGGTTAAATCAGCATCAGTATTCAGCGAGAACGGCACAGGAGTCAAATGTAGTTTTAAGCATTTTATTGCTTGCAATTACCCTCCAAGCTAGGCAACAGGACAGGTCATTGTTCTTAACAGTTCCTTATGAAACACACTGTTGATTGCCGTTTTTATTTGGTTGAACACTTGCTGGATATTTGTGTCAAACAACAATGATAATATCAAACATATGAAGATGACCAAATTCCCTGAGACAGTACTGAAGCGAGATCATTAATAGGAATTGAAAACAGAGTACTATAAAAGCATCGCTGCGATACACCCTTTGCTCCAACGGAGTCCTAAGAGAAAAAGTTACCGACTCTAAGTGTCGGTCCGTCACAAATTATTTAAGAAAGAGTGTGAACTAGACTTCAAAGGTACAAAAATTAACCTGAGATAAGATATGAAAATGCGATGTTGTGTCAAATTCCTTCTCAAACTAAAAAAAAAGCTGCCACTTACTGCCCTTCAGCAGAGGCAAGACGAATGTAGATACTGAGATGAGCTAGAAGTTCAACTGAAGAATGCCTCTTTCTCTGTCTGAACTGATGCTGGGACTAACCGTTGTGTCTTCAAAT